>VXBC01001034.1:923286-1092652 GCA_013399945.1 Ploceus nigricollis
TTACCAAGAATTATCCCTAGCCTTACCTGGATTTGTTCCTGAGTGTAGAGTGAAGAACATGATGAGTAAGAGTAGATGTAGAAAACCTGATTAAAAAGGCAGGGAAAAAAAACAACAACAACTACAACAGCAACAGCAACAAAATACACAAGAAAATTGCAGTCCTTGGTGTTCCATAAGCATATAATCTGCTCTGAAAGAAAACCACAGCTGTGGAAGGAAAAAAAGGATTAACTTTCAGCTGTGGTAGAGCTGAGACAATTGCAGACAAGGCTTNATTACTTTGCTTTTTAAAAGATGTGTCGACATCTAAGTTGAAGTTTCACATGCTTGAAAGCTTCCATGATACTTTGAAAAGACCTAATTTCCTATAAAAATGAGGTAAGATAAAGAACTGTGGGCTTTTTTTTTTTTTTTTGGTAGAAAAAACCCTATTCACAGTTCTGCAGATCACTTGTGGATTTTTTTTTTTTTTTGTTTTTGCCTTCCAACTTTTAAAAGTTTTTCNGAAAACTCCTAGTTAACCTGTGATTATATACTATCAGAGCAACAGATCTGAATCTCAGATTTGAAAAAAATACCTTTAAGACTTTAAGCTGAAAGAAGGAGAATTCTTTATTTATTTCTGTGTTTCCACCTGACAGGGATTTAGCTAAAGAAGATTTTTTCCTAACTCAGAGACAGCTAAGAAATTTAGCCATGGTTGCTGTGTTAAATGTGAACTACTGCTGCATAACACAAATTAGCCTCATGCATCCATTACTCAAAACTGATATAAAATCCACCTTTGCTGTCCTCCATTTCTAGAGTCTGAGAACCCACTCAAAATATGGGGAAAACATTCCCTTGAAAGTCCCAGCTTCCCTTAGAAACCCAGCTGAAAACCCATTTCTGCAGAAGTGAGGAAAGAAACTTTCCCTTCTTGTCATTCTCCACCACTGACTCTTACTGGGGAGCAGCTTGAGGAGCTGTAGCTGCTGGAGCACATCCCTCTCTTCCTGAAGGCAACATCTGTCTAAGTGAGAACCCTGAGACTGCTGGGAGCCCCCTGCCCCTTTCCTCTATCTGACAGCAGCCAAATCCCGTGTCTCCACAGCTGGGTACTGACAGCTCTGGACAGCTGGATCCCTGCAGAAAGCCTTGGATCTTGGTGCCGCAGGACTTGCCCATCTGCACCGTTGTATGCAGGCATGACAAATCAGAATGTAGCATTAAGAAAACATTTTCTTTTAACAAAGCTTGAAAACTGCATTTAGTCAGACATCCTTAATTAGAGCAGCTGCCAGTAAAATAAGTGCTTTGACTAGAAAAATAAAGAGATCTGCTATGCTTTTTGCTCTGCTCAACCCTCTTGAATGTGGCCAAAACATAAGACAAAAATATTAATTGAATTCATGTTTTACAGATTTGGATCTATTCAGCTGTTGAGTACTCTCAAGCCTAAATAACAGCTCTATTAATTATTACCCACAGTCCTCTGCTTAGAGCCACAGCTGTTTTCCTGTTTCACAGACATTTTTCACAAATTACAAAACTACCTAAATTAATAAAAGTCTAGGCACATATGACTGCAAGAGCTGGAAAGAGTTTCAGCTCATAAGCTGTGTGATTCTCCACACTGCTAATTTAGAGCAACTGAGCTACTTTATCAGTCAGCTTTCATTACTTAATGAAGTTACTCAAATATTGAAAAACACAGTCTGGATATCTTTAATGTGGGTGGCAAAGATGTCTGAATTAGTTACTGCTGTTTCTATTATCTTTTGGAAGATGTATCTAATTCATTTCCTAAACTCACGTAGCACTTCATGGTATCATTATATATGTGCCCAAAGGGACCACCATCTATCAGGAAAATCAGATTATGAGGTTTTCAGAAAGCTTTTCTTGGCAGCTGGGAAGAAAAAGACTTCTTTATGAAAGCAATGTCTGGTCACATAGACTTGAAGACAAATGGAAGAGCTAAGCTGATGCTACCACTGTTTTCACACAGTTTTATTCCTCCAGAGTAGAGGTGATCTGGCATGATCAAAACCATGGACTTGATTCTTGAGAAATGTAAGAGCAGCAATCCAGTTTTTGTCTCTGGTTGCAGAAGAAATGAAGCACATCAACAATATGAAGTGTCACATGTAATTTTTCTGGGAAAATGCCCATAAACCAATACTGCATTTTAGCACATTTATTAAAAGCTGTGTGCATTTTGCTGTGAGGTTTGAAAGGGTGCATATTTTTCTTGATGAACATGAATACATCCTATTAATATGAAAAATTACTGTTACAAGGAGAGGAGNATTCACAGTTCTGCAGATCACTTGTGGATTTTGTTTATATTCTGATTTTGCCTTCCAACTTTTAAAAGTTCTTCCTTTTGTTCCTGAAAGTGTTCTTTCTGTGATTAGAGCAATCTGGTGTCTGCATATGCTGTCAGCTACCAGACTCTGGCAAAGATTTAGGAACAATGACACTCAGGACAGGATTTGGTCAACATTTAAAGTCATGTCCCACAAGACAATGCAGAACAATAAGTGGCCAAGGAAAAAGATTCCCTCTGTCTCTAATGCTGTGTTACTTCTCTCCTGAAAGAGGGATGAGGGATCTACTTTGGGCCAGGAGACAGGGGCCATAGTACCAGCAGAGTGTTTGTTGTGCCAAGCACCACCTGGGCTGCCTCCAACCTTCAGAGCAGCCAACCAGGCAGTTTCACTGCTGCCTTTCCATCTGTGGGTGGGAAATAATGTGAAGGAGAAAAACCAATAAATACATTAATTCCCTCTTCCCTTCCATTCCCTGCTATTGTACTCTAGCTGCATTGCCTATGTCAATAACACAATTTTTAGGTCAATGTGAACGTGTTCCTGTGTGTTTGTAATCTGAATGCTCTCCTAGTCTATCTCATTGTTCTTTCTGGGAATTGAAGGTACTCTTCAAAGCTGAAGGGGCTGGGGGTTTTTTCCCCTAAAACACTCATTTTCTTGATTACAATAAAACAGCATTTCTCCTTTGGTGAGTCTCCAGTATGCCATTTGCTGATTAGATTTACAGCAGTTTTAAGATGTGGTTTACATCACACTAGATTTCATCCTTTGAGATTTTAAACTGACATGGTGTCCAGAGTATCCTTGTATTACCAGCAGGGGCTTGGACCATGATTTTTTCATCTCAGGCTGTTGGAGAGGGCAGTAAGGATGAGTAAGTCAACTGAAGATCAACTGTGCACCAAATAGAGTTCAAATTCATTTACAGTTTTTTTTCCTGTGAAATCACTTAAAAAGCACAAAGTGCAACTAGTAAAGAGCTGAAACATACTTGGGAGTTATGACTTCTAAAGGATAGAGTCACTATACAGAAAAAAAGAGACAACTTTTAAGACAAGGCAAAAGCTGTATCATAGATCATTTGGAACTGTTCCCTGTAGTGTTCCCTGTAAACTTTCTAGCCACCTTCCTGTATTTCCCAGGTACATTTTCCTATACATTATTTTATCTAAAAATGAAATGCTTGACTTTTGCAGGTTCTATTTATAGACTCTAGGGCACTATTTCACTATGGAATTGATGCCTTCTGCACAAACTTAGAGGGAATGTACAAAACTGATCAGACAATTGCTTCCTTTCAGAAAAAAAAATTCTCCTAGTAAACAGAAGATACATACACTGCAGGAAAGTGTCATGTTGTGTCTTTTTTTTTCTTTTCCATGAAAATAATTGCCATAAACATTGTAATCTATTCTCACCAGTTATTTCCCCTGCATCTTTACAAATGAGTCAGCTCTTTAAAACTCTTCTAGAAAAGTCCATATTCCAAAGAACTCTGTTAATAAATAACAGACACTACAACAAATTTAGAGGACCCTTCCAGTGTTACATCATTCCAGCAGATCTTTTAGTTACTTATTTCTTGTTTAAATTCAAAACCAGCTGAAAGCGGGATCTTGAATTTTGGTGTTGATTATAAAACATCAGCACATTTTGTTCTTCTCTGTTAAGCCATGGACATAAAGAGGGATGTTTCCTCAAGCTCATACACACCTAATTTCAAGTGTTGAAAGACCTTCCTCCAATCAGGCAGAAGTAACAGAAGACTCCAAGAGTTCCATGGAAATAACAATGTGTCAGAAGTGCTATAACTAATTACTAATGAATGAATGATGTAAGTTACACAGAAAAAGATATAACAAAAAAAGACGAAGATATATTGCTGATACTTAAAGCAAAAACATGAAAAGCATACATGCATAATCATTTCCTAAGCCACCTCCCCCCTTCTTTTTTCTAATTAAACTTATCCAAGAGAAAGAAAAGGATACTTTTAAAACCTTTATAAGTGCTTTTCTTTATTAGATAGAACAGGATTTGCATACCTGCCCCTTTTCACACTTTTTTTACTTCTAGCTTCACCAGGTACTAGGATATACTTAGTATTCTGTACCAATAGTCTTTTTTCATTGAATACCTTTGTCTTTCTAAGTGACAGCCTCAATCATACCAGATAAAAGCGGAGTGAAGTTTGCATTAACAGAATACACTAAACATATCATGGTCTTCATTCATTGAAGAAACATTTGCATAATTGCCCTAAATTAGAGACATTTAATTTTAAGTGATTTACTAAAAGTTAAAAAAGACTTTTTATTCTCAATTGTATGTAGTCTGATTCATGACAATTCCTTTGTTGTATGTCACACAGGAATTTTCTATTTCTTGTCAAGATATTCAATTGATAGTAACTTTTCTACCAGAGAAGTTCATGGCAGAGAGTCATACTGTGGTACAGTAATCTGGATACTCAAACTGCAGAGGTAGAAAGGGGAAAGCACTGCTAACTTCTGAAGGTATTTAAACCTTTCTACATGGTTATTACAAGCAAACACATCAAGTTCTAGATTTTATTTATTTTATATTTATCTTCAGATTCATAAGTCTTGATCAATTTCTGCGTTGAGACAAGCTAGTCCACCTCCTTCAAAGTTCTGATGTGGAAATGTCCATAAAAAAAGGATACAGGTTCAAAGGCTGGAGGACAAGTAAGAAGATTTGGAATCACTTTTTTTGAACCTTCCTTTATAATTTCTGCTGACTTAACAGGTAAATAATCAAACCAGGTTTGTGAGAGTTCTCTTCCCATTCCTTCATTTACAGGAACTTTTCAAATGTACTGCTTATACATAAGAATCAAGTGCTACTTGGACGGCACTAACATGCCACCAGATCCCTGAGACAAGTATTGTCTTCTAGGCTGACAGCAGGTGGGATATCATCCCAGAACTTCTGATGTGCCACTCTACAGTCAGCTGAGTGTAGGCAACAGAGCCATGCCCTTCCTCACAGATTTTCCTGTCACAGCCTGTCAAAAATCCACCTTTTCCCTGGTATTTGAGCTGAGGTGGTTTAAAATAGTGTATCATCAGCACCTAGGAGATGTGATCAGCCACCATTAATCATGGAGCTGAGTCATTCAGGTGGATGGGCATGCAAGGCTATTGAGGATGGATATGGAAGAAGATGGGAAATCTTCCCAGCTGGGAAAAGTAGTTCCAGCATTTGAATCATTCATCATCCTACTTCTGTGAGACTGACACCTTGCTCCAGACCCTGTCAGGCCAGACATGTCACAGCAAGGATGCTGCATCTAAACTGAGTCTCCAGCAGCTCACCCTTCCGGATGCCTGGGCAAGAAGGACCCTATGACATATCATGACACATGACACACCTCATCCCTTCATTTATGACTCTGTTCCAGATAGGCAACATCAGTAAAAGTGGTAATGAATACTACTCTGACTTCTACAATCTATTCCAACTCTCCCTGGTTTTTTCTTTAGAGAGGTTATTGTCTTTCACGGATCTCAGAAAGGTTTCTGAGAAATCAAAATGGTTTTTTTTTCTGCACAGGGAAGATTCTTCTGTTGGTTACAATGAAGTGAAACAGAACTAATGTAATTAGTTTCCATCAGCTTTCTCCTGATTTAGACCAATGTACCTGATACCAAACTTGGGGTACAGTTGTAATTACATATTATTTTCTTAACATATTTAAATTTGTAGATTATATTTTGTTTGGGTTCTGCTTCTGCATCCTGCTGACAAAACAATGTTCCACCAATGTGTCTGGGATGAAAATGGTGGGGTTTGCAGCAGGAAAATGTTTCAGCTTCTAGTGTAAATGTTGTCATAACTGATCCATTACTCATAACTCTAATTTTCCTATATAGCACAAAAGAGTAAATGTAGGGAAGGAAATAGTTTTTCAGTGCATTGTTAATCTTTGCAGTGCAGAAACGATTGTTAAAGAAAATAAATTAATTCACAGTAAAAATCCTTGAAAGATTTTTTTTTCATTAAAATATTTCTTTAACACTCTAGGAGCCAGAACATTTAAAAATGAAAGTTCTGATTTCAAAAAGACAGTGTCATATAACCATTACCACACTATGGGGAAAAGTTCATGCTGATACTATTGCATTTTCAAACTTTGCTTCTCTTACACCACTCTATGAATATGGCTTATAAAGATCAATTACATAGTCTTGAGCTATTCCATACATTTACTCTGTTAATGGATGAGTGGAGAATACCTCCTCACTACTAATTTCTGTAAATAGTTTGATAAATTTCAAATTAAATAATCCTTTTCTGAATGTTGTTCTTTTTGTTCCTAAGCCATTGATAAACAAATATATAAAAACCTTCCTGCTGCACAATGTGAACAGATTGTTTACCAAACTCAAATTATCTGGGGCATAAATAGACTAATAGATTCCTCTTTAAATTAAGACAATTTGTTCAATTAAATAAGACACCTTTTACAAGAAATTTACTGGCTGTTACTGTAATACTCAGACTTCTGTAATACTGATGATTTCTGCATAAGCTTAACAGATCTCTAACTCAGCTGGGCTGCTGCAGCTTCAGCTCGGCTCTCAGAAATAATGAAGTACCTTGGAGATGGAGCTTCATGTTGCAAGGAACAGATTTTCATAATTAGATTTTCATAATTAAATGTAGATTATGATTTACTTCTGATTTTGTGCTATTTGTTTGGTTTTAAACAACCCATCATTTGCCCTTTAGGATGAATTTAGAAGAATGTGATATAAACTCAGAAATGTATAGACTATGAATAGTAGCCACAAAGTTTTCTCTTCAGTGAGAAAGAAAAACAGGTGTTCAATTTGTGACAATTTTTTGTGTTTTAGTGACTATATTAAGAAACAATTTAAGTTCTACTGATCCCTTACCTTCCTTCACAGAGCTACTGAGTTATCATAAGTAGGAATGATGAAAAGGCAGTATTGAGACGGGTGTCATCAACACTGAATTCAGTAAGTGTCCATATGTTTCTTCTCTAAAATTCTGCATAACTTTCTTTTTAAATATCTACTTATCAGTGAGGAATAAGAATATATCAGTACACAAAAGAAATCTGAATTATCAAGACCGTTTTGCCTTCCTTACCAGGAACCAAAGACCTCAGTAATCAGATCCCTAGCCTCTAAAATAATCTGGTCCTGCAACATGAAAATATTAGTCAACAATGCAACAAAATACATTTAAAGAAAATCTACACTCAACCTACTGATTTCAAGGTATTTGGTCATAAAACAAGCTACATCTTACTTAAGAAGCAAGTAAACTAATTACTATTGCATTCTTAGTGATATAGACTCAAGTAGCTAATATGTCATGGACCATACTTTTTCTTGTAAGTTCTTTAAGAAATTATGATAATGAAGACATTTATAAATTATGAGCAAAATCATAACTCAGTGGTTGGTCTTTTTGTCTGCCTTCTGTTTTCCTGCATTTCAGAATAATTTTGTTTCAGTCGGCTTACTGAAGGCACAGTAAGTGCTCAAGAGGCTAAATACAGAGATCAGTAAGTGGCATGTAAACAGCAGTTGCTCATGATTAATAAATAAAAAAGTAATCAGTAGACTCATTGTTTGCTTCCTGTGCAAGTAACTTCCATGGCAAAATAAGGTCATAGTGGCTAATGTGATTGTGTGTCTGTGTTTGTGTATTTAATTTTGGATTAATGTCACCTTAACCCACAGGTTTAGGAATTTAAAAGAGGTCGACTAACAAATACACAGTATACAGTCTAGTTCCACCTTTATTTGGCCATAGTCTCACTGCACAGTACTTAAACAGGGTTTGCTTAGGGCCCTATTTGATCAACGAGTATAAAACCTGGAATTTTTAACAATGATAGTTGGCTTCAAGACAGATTTCATGTACACTGCACGCCATACAAACTGAAGATTTTTTTTTTTTTTTAATGTAGGTTGTCTTTTTATTTTTTCAAAATACCATAGATAATGGGAGGATTATCTCAAAGCCTACTGGTTTGGCAGTCATAACATGGTGCTGAGGGAAGATATTATGCACACATCAACAGATGACACTGTCCAGGAGTGTGAGGCATGCCAGAGATTAAGATGATTCAGGCTGTACAGAGTGTCTGCCTGGAGTACACCCTGTGATGAACTCTGCTCCAGCTTCTTAAACACAGTTACTTGGCTTGCTTCAGCAAGATGTCCAAGATTAAACCAACATATGTGTGATGTGGAACCAGGACCCTGGAGACAAGCAAGGAGAGATCAAAGTGTCAGTGTTGTCACATCATAGCAGCTTCCATGGTTTCAATGAAGACAGTAAACAAGGTCTCCTTTCCAACCTGAATATCTGTGTTGGTGACAACACATGAATGGCATCACTTAAACTTGCTTTAGAACCCAGCTGCAGGGACACTTCTGTAGCATATAGTTGGTATAGAAGTAAATTTACAAGAAACCAGGTCAGGTTAATAGCACATTTTATAAACACATCAGATAATATTCCATCCAAAAATTTTGCTATCAATGGTGAACATCAATATGCTACACTAATTGCCACATTATAGGTTTTCATTTCCATAACTAGTCTCTGTTTTTGAAGGTACAATCTCTCCAGTTTTATGTGGTTCCTCATTTTAGCATGTATTGAGAAAAATATTTGTATATCTGTCTCTATGGGGTTTGTATTTAAACATTTTTCCAGCTTGCAGTCAGGTAAAGAAGCTTTTTCTTTTTTTATACTTCTGACTGCCTGAAAAGTGCTGAAATAATGCTGTCATTTCTCAATAAATTCCTGATTGCATAGTGATCAAAATAGAAGTCAGTGTGTATATGTTCAAAAATACTTTCCAGCATAGTAGAGAGTTTCAATAATTAAAATCTTTTGTTTAGGATGCTTCAGCAACCACGTAGGTTTAAAACCCTGATATGGCACTTCAGATCTAGCATGTGCTGGATTCCTGTTGGTTTGCTATGTCCCTAACAGCATAAACTGTTGCTGCATTTGCAAAAACAAGAGATAAGGGACAGTAATTGTAAATTGTAAGGGAAACAAATTTGCTGTTAAAAATCAGCCTACTACAGATTAGGCTGTAGATTAATCATCCTGATAGAGATTAAGTGTTCCTTTCATGGAGTCTCTCAGTCTCTTCTGAAATTAGAAACAATAGGTGGATGTATCTGCAAAATTGCCTGACATTCCTATAGCTGCCACTGGAGCACCAACTTCACACTTTGAGCATCGCTACTTTTTTTTCCCTATGAACAACACTGAGAATTACAAGAAAAAAATTCAGAAACTTGAAAAAATTAATTTGTCTAATATCCAACAGACTGATTACTCTGAACTCTGTAGATTGACAGTGGATTGACAGCCCAGCATTATTTCACCAAATATTACATCACTGGCAAAGAAAAGATAAATGACATTATAATGTTTAGTGAATCATTCCACTTGCAAATGCTGACATCTCTTCCTTCCTATCAGACCAAAAGAAAACATCATAATTACATCTGAGATGCAAGTGATGGCATTCTCATTTGACACTACAGTAGAACTGTGAAACATGGCAAAGACTGCTGAGGATAGATCTTCATGTTTTCCAATTCCCAGTCTGAATTACTGCCACATACACCAGCAACATGTCTCAAACCAGCATTTCAGTCACCTGGCTATCTCACCAGAAGATTCTTAAATGCCTCTCACATCAGCCTTAAATTAACATTAACATTGCTCTTTCCCATACATATGACCTTGCAGCCTGCAAAGGAGAAAAAAATATGAAACAGGAAGTGCAATTGTGGGTGGGTAAGTTGAAAGCTTGAATAAATATTGACAAACAAGAGGACAGAAGAAAGAGCAAGAGGTTCTAACTTTGTCTTCTAATTACCTTTGGTTAACAATGGTGATAATGCACACCACATACTCCCCAAACCAGGACATTTAGAAAAGCACCAAGTGAAAATAAAACCACAGATAATGGGCTGATGCAAGTTTGAATGGATATTAGGAAGTCATTGAGTCCCATCTCCTGCTCAAAGCAGGGATTACTCTGATGCTCTGGATTTCACAGTACCTTGTTCTGCCAAAAAATCCAGCTAACCTATACCATAATCCAGTTGTCTGCTATCCTTGCACTGCTGCAAGGATGAAGCCCCCCCCCCCATCTTTTTTTTCCTCCTCTTGTGGAAAAAGGGAAAGATCTTTTTAATAATATGTAACAAAACAAATCTCTGGAGAATGGAGGATGGGCTTGGTGCTTATGAGACTAAACTTCCAGAATATTCTGAAACTTTGACCTTCAGTTGACATGTTAATCAGCAAATGGAAAGTTGTGTGAGTCATAGGGGAAACGCTGACAGGGAATATCTACAGGGAGAAGTGTCTGCAGAAAGTGTTGTTGATATAGACTTACCTGAGGAAACATGCCAAATCTGAAAATTTTTTTTCCCAGAAAAAATTTCCAATTGGCTCTAGTTACTATAACTGATTTTTTAGTACTTGCATTTCTTCATTACAAGTGAAAATTATTAAGTCCTGGTTTTGTTGCTGTGAATAGCTATTTAGCAAGCAGTAGCCTCTCCTGCCAAACCATTTCTGTGGTATAGTGGATATAGAAATTGCTCAGTCTACAGCTGTGTACCTCCTGTTGCTAGAAAGATCCTGATGAATAATTCAGAAATCACATCCTGCTGACCTCACGTGTAATAGAAATATAGTCAAACTCAAGCAGGAAAGACAATTTTTGTCTCTCTTTTAATTTGCTTCAACAGTAATTTTCACTGAAAATTGACTACATTATTCCTCATGCTAATTTTAAAGATAACTGTATTCTACACTGAAGCAGGCTTGAAAACCCTCATCAACAATGAGGAACTGCACTTATTCTGTCTCCTTGGTAGTGGTAGGGGCCACAAAACAATTTGATTGAGTTGTTATTGAAGGTATGTGCAAGTCCTCACTGCACAAACAGCTCCACAGCCTCTGCTACAGCCACCGGCACCAGAACGGCAGCACAAGGTAAGGACGTACAGTGGAGGAGCCTTGTGTGTCAGCATCAGAAACTCATAAAGTCCATGCCTGCAATAGCCTCAGGATCCAGTACTGGAAATAATCTGGGAACTTTCTGTTTCACTTATAATTCTGCTGGGAGCATGGATGAATCTAAAGCAAAGTGGCAACATATTCCTTGTTAAGACCAGCCCTTACACCAGTTTTGATGAGACTTTCTCAACTGAGACCACCTAATAAAGTCAGTGGTAATAAATTTACCACCATTACCAAGTGGTTAAGAGAGTTTAAACGTAACTTCCCAGTTTTTAACTTCTTCAGCCACAACTTGCTTATTAATTGAAACTTTCTACAAGTTTTGGTTTTTCAGGTTTGGATTTTTTTCATAGACTGGTTTGACATATATGTTGTAAGCTGAAAATTTTTCCCATTTGTTGAATCAGGCTGCTTCTGTTGAATAGTGTGCTTGGATGGAAGGTGGAATTGCTCATACCCATTCTGGGCAATGAATCTATATTTGCTCAATACCCTGTTACTTGTTTATCTTTTTCTATGAAAAATGATGGATTAGTCCAGCTTGCACTGAATAATAGCGAGTCTCCTTTGACTCTCTTTGAATCTCATAAACATTCTTTCTCTCATTCATCCTCTGTTAGGCATTTTGATAGAAGACAAAGAAGGCTGCTGCTTAAAACAACAACCATTTTTAAAATTGCTCCCTTCATTAGCAGACAAGTAAGTGTGCCAGGCATGAGTGGCAAGTCTTGGTTTAGAGGCACAGAAAGGAGATATTACTGCATTAAGGATGTTGTGAACTGACTTGGGATAGCTTGGGGCTGTTCTGAGCAGGAAACATTTGAAGCTGTTGGAGGAATCCATGAAGGATAGAGAGAAGGCTGACCTGGTGGGCTGGAGGCTGGATCTGAGGGACACAAGTGGCTCTGAATGAGAAAAGGGAATGTCACAGTGAAGAGAGAGTCCAGAAGAAGTGAGGTGATAAGAGTCAGAGGAAAGTGGAGATAATAAAGTCCAGAGATAAATTTGAATTCTGGAAGAAGAAGCGTGTGAAAAACAGTGTAGCGAGGAACAAATAGCTCTCAATCAAGTGGTTGGCAATAGATATTCTCAGTTTACCCTCTGAAAGGTAGAATGGAAAAAGATGAGACTGTAAAGAGGAATTCTACTCATCTTTGCCTCCAAACCCTAGCTCCTTCAGTCAGCAAATCTTTCCCCATAATATTTCATTTTCTCCACCTTGGCCACTGTTACTTCTCTGTTAAAAAAAAAAAAAAAGTTCATCATGAAAAGGCTTATTAAATCCAGAGAGACCATATTATTTTCTCTGCTTATTCTGACTAACAGGCACTGCCAGGGTGCAGCACACCTCCCAACACTAACCAGCTCTGTATAGGTCCAACCTTCTTTTGGCTGGGAGAAGAGAGACACATCCTGAGGTCTGATACCAACTTCTGTGCCAGAACCCAAGTGAGAAAACAGGCATTGCCAATCTCTCTGAAACAAAGGTTGGCTTTGATTATTTCTAGCTCTGCCTTGGCTTCTTCTGTGTTTCTTTAAAACACGAGCCACTGCTATATCATTATTGAAATTAGCAAATGTTCAGTGAAAACATAGATTGGTAATGGACTCAGCAGAAGTCTGCAGTTTTCCAAAGTCATGTAAATGACCTATGAGAGCAAGGCTGACTAATTTTCAGTGAAAACTCTGCACCCTCACAAATACCACATGAAAACCTTTAAACCTACATTATTTGTTCTTCTCTGCAACAGAGTCCTCATGAGCAGTGTCATGCCCAGATTACACTGTGAAAACTGTGATCCTCCTTGTGTCATATGTGATTAACTTTGTGTCATATGTAAAAGATGACAACTCAGGTCTATGAAAGCATATGTCCCTTACATACACTCAAGAGAATCTCAGGGTCTCTGGCAAACCCTGTATGTAAGGACAAAGCTGTATGAGTGTGTGTATATTTGTGCATGAGGGAATGATAGGGATAATTGCATGCCATTGAGTATTCCTGTTGGACAACATGTCTTTTGTTCTGTACAGAAGAGTACTTGGAGTTTGCTGTGTTGTGAAAAGCGGGCAGGATATGAAATGGAGTCATCCTGTCAGATTTTAGCTTATGGACTGGGTAGAAACTTAGAATAAAATTCTTTCAGTATTGCTTGGGTTGATTCTTAGCTAAAAATGAGAGACCTCAGTTTTGTCTCATATTGAGTAACTCATATTGAGTTACACAAAGAGTAGAAGGGCAGAAGTAGATGCTGCAGCAACTGCTGTGAGCTGAAGGGTGCAGGCTGGTGGAAAGGCTTGACAAATCAAGGTCCTGGATTTTTATTTTTTACTTCCTTTACTGAGCTTCATTTAAACTTCAAAACTTTTTTTTTCGCTATATTTTTTCTTCTCTGAGTTTATTCCGTATAACATAATGTCATAATTAATATTTAGCAGAATATTTTTTATGTTTGATTGCTGCATTCCAGGATTGCTTATAGGCTAAATTTACCAATCTTAAAGCTCCAATTAAAATGCTAAAACTATAGATCATCAATGAGTATAGCCTGGCCTTGAGAAGTACAGTTGATGCCTCCAGTGGAATCAGTTCTTGTCCTTGCTATAGTCTTTGAAGACATTGCAAACTTAATGATGTTTTATCCTGTATCTGCCTTTCTAATCTTATCCCCAGGGATACAGACTATATGGTGGTTCAAATCAACAAATTATAGAGCTATAAACCCAAAGCAAATTATTGTAGAAACAGACAGGGTTTTTAAAAGGTTTTCTATATCATTTTCAGCTATGACAATGGGGTTTTTTCTGTTTCCCTGTTTTGTTAAAACCTTAAGCACACTCCATTGATAAATTCATTGCAATTTTTTTTTCCATTTTCCTCCTCTGGCTAATATAGTGGAATGCATCCTTCCTCCTGGCTATGCTGCTTCAACCAAGCATGTACTTATTTTTATTCTCATGTTGAGGAGGATTTGATAAACTATCAAAAGGTGTGTTGTGAGAGACTATGTACACAGAGAACACTATATTTTTGTAGAAAACCTGGAGAATCAAAAAAAGCCAAAGTATCTTAATACCTCTTTTTAAATCTGAACAAAAATCAGCAAAGTTTAACATAATTAGTGTTTGGAAACACTTGTTCTGACTTTAATTATATTTAGCTTAATTAGTTCTGACTTTAATTTAATTATGTTTAGCTTAATTATGTTTAACAATTGGATAAAATGCATGGTAAGTCCTGATAGCAAATCCTCCTTGCTCACTGTTAGCAAGGGAGAAGCAGTAAGTTATTCAGGTCTTCAGGAGAAAAGCTGACCAAGAATTATTGCTTATAACACTAGATTATCATGTCAGGGGAAGATTGCCCGAAATAAGACTCAGTGAAAAGGTTCATATGTCATCAAAGGGTATCTGCACTGAGACTGTGTATTTAAGTGCCCATATGAAATCTGAGCTTTTTCCAGCATTGATATTATTAACTCAGACCTCATCTCCCAGACCTCCTCCTGCCCTGTTCATAAACTCTGTAGGTGATTCCTACAGCCTCAAGGTTCCATCTTCACAGCCTAATTGTCTTCTTAGTCCTTATACATGTCCAGGACTTTTGCCAGTAGATTTTTAACACAAAGATGCACTGATTTTTATTGGTTTGCTGTTGTGAGGTTTTTTATAAGTTACAGTCCTGGTCTATTTGGCATATACTGGAGAGAGAACCAGGACATTTAGTAAAAATTGATTCCCCATCCCTGGAAGTGTTTAAGGCCAGATTGGCTGCAGCTTTGAGACAACTGGTCTAGTTTCTGTGAAGTATTGGATATGTTTGCTCATAATACCTCATGGCATCTTTAGAGAACTAACCTATTGGGGTACAGGAATGTCTTCATTTGATTAAATTCGGCTTTTTAACTCAAAGGTAAGGTGAACACTGTAAGGGAAGCTCCTTTGTTCTCATAAGGTTTTTTCCTAGGACTTGATTGTTTTACAGCTTTTGAGTGTGCTATGAATGTGATGAGATTTGAAGAATAAGATTCATTGGGGTTTGGATTTTCACCATATACTATTGCCATTTTTATGTTTATTCTGGCATCTGGATGGTCAAGTATTGGAATATTTCAGTTGTGGTATGGATGATGGTGATAACTGATCTTGCAGGCCCAATGTTAAAGGTATTACTTTGGTACCTAGTTACAGTAGGGATTTGCTGGACTTTTAGATATTAATTCCTGTCATCTTTTCTTCTTAATATTCATTTGGTTAGAAGGTGGCAAATCAACAGTAGTCTGGAATGAATTATATTTATTTAAATTACTCCTGTCCCAGCAAAGTCCTTGTCAGAAATGTAAGGTACCACTATGTTGTATAGTAAATACCACATAGTCTTACAACATATGATTGTAGCTAATTTTTAACCTAATTAATTTTTAAAGTAATAGCTACTTTTAAAATGTCATAAGAAAATAGTGAAATATAAACATAATGCTAGTTTTTGTACTGATGATTATATACCGAAAGTAGAGCCTTGCACAAACCTTATCTAATAAATGCAAAGGAAAAAAATGTCTCCATTGCTGATTCTTATTAAACAGAGATAAAAATAAAATACAATTCAAATGTATCCTCTAATAGCTTCCACTACACAGCCTGTCATAGCCTACAGTATCACTTTTTTCCCTCTAACCTATTAATAACTCATCAGCATAAGCAAAGAAATTATTAGGAATAATTAGATATTTTCCCAGTATTTGCAATTATAATGAATACCAGTGATTGCATGACTCCTTCCTGTAGTTGTCCTTGAACTGATTATCTGTATGGGTTTCTAAAGGACCAACAAGACCTCTGCAAATACTTAAAACTCTGGTTTGGACTTTAATCTATAACCATGATTCCTTTTCTCCCTCTGACACAATGCTAGATTTTCTCCATGAAAATTTTTTTTCACTAAAAATTTTTCACTAGTTTTGGCATTTTTTAGTCTTCCCTGTAGGTTTTCTTGGTGACATGCAATAACTTTGTGGGGACCTTTCACTCCACAGTCATCCCTTAACAGCACACAGAGAAAAACACCACTAATGCTCATTCAAGGATCAACTCTCATGAGCATGTACCAGAATTATCTGCATTAATCTCAGCGCACTCACGGATCTCAGGCAAGTTTCCATCTAAAACCTCCTTCCTTTTTCTGAGTATCACTTGGAGAAAGAAATGGTAATGATAAGGTAGGTAACGATCTTCACCTGGCTATGGTTGAGAAACTCTGGAAATTGGGTTAATTAGCAGTTGCAGGTATTCAGTATTGCAAGACACAACACAATCCTTCATGCTTATTCAATCCTAGACAAGGATTCGTAACAGCTGTCAGAAAAGGCCTCCAGCCAAACTCCATTTCTGATCCTTGATGTTTTTCCTTCTAAAGGCTGTGCAGTGCAACATTAATGAGGCTCATAACTCTCTCTCCAGCTCCTGCCACCCGCTTTCCTCTGACTCTACCACCCATTTTCCAGGTTTTCCCTTCTGTCACCTTGCACCAAATTAACACAATGAAAACACATCCAAACCTGAGAGCTTAGGTCCCTCAAGGGATCCCAGTGCTGCCAAGCAGACATTCCTAGTTGTGGGCTGCAGTGGCAATGCATATACTAAAGGAAACAGGAGCATGTCTTAAAAGTTCTACAACAAGACACTCAACACATCTTCAGCTCTTCCTCACTTTTCTGTTTTGGACTTCTAAAAAGGTCATATCAGGACAAGTGCACGTGTTTTTCAAGGACAAGGTAATATATCTGGAGATGATAGATATAGTGAAAATTGGAATTCTGACCAAACAACAGTCTGTGCTCACTACCCTTAATACTTCCATTAGAAAGAGCTTTTTTTCTGAGAGGGGGATATTTTTCCCCACTGAAATACGCTTTTCAAATAGCTCCTATAATACTCTCCAATCATCACTTGTAATTGGACTATAAAGCTGGGCAGAAGTGTGTGTCAATCTGCTGGAGTGTAGGAAGGCTGCACAGAGGGATCTGTGCAGGCTGGATCAATGGGCTGAGGACGATTGTATGAGGCTCAAAAAGGTGAAGTGCTGGGTCCTGTACGTCAGTCACAACAACCCCAGCACTACATGCTTGAAGAGGCATGGCTGGAAAGCTCTCCAGAGGAAAGGACCTGGGGGTGCTGGTTGACAGCCAGCTGAACTTGAGTCAGAGTGTGCCCACGTGCCCAATGGCAGCCTAGCTTGTGGCAGAAATATTGTGTCCAGCAGGGCAGGGATTGTCACCCTGTACTCAGCACTGCTGAAGCCACATCTCAAAACCTGTGTCCAGTTCTGGGCCCCTCACTGCAAGGAAGACATTGAGGTGCTAGAACATGTCCAGAAAAGGGCAACAGACCTGGTGAAGGGTCTGGAGCACAGGCCTTATGAGGAGTGGTAAGGGTTGGTCTCTTCTCCCAGGTAAAAAGCAATGGGACAAGAGGAAATGGCCATGAGTTGCACCAGGGCTACTCATTTAGTTTGGCTATTAGGGAACATTTCTTCCACAATAAGTTTGTCAAGCATTAGAACAGGCTGTCCAGGGAAAATGCTGTAGCTACCATTCCTGGAGATACTTAAAAGACATGTAGATGTAGCACCCAGTGACATGGTTTTGAGGAGGACTTGGCAGTGTTAGGTTAATGGCTGGACTTGATAATCTAACAGGTCTTTTCCAGGCTAAACAATTTTGTAATTCTATGACTTATAAGCTTTACACTGCCTCATGAGGAAGAAAACTAAAAAGCCAAAGTATAACATTTTTAGCTTCATTCAATTGAATTCACCAGCAGAATAAGGAGATGGGCAACTAGAGGGAGACTTTAGGGTTTTTATTTTGAGAGAAAAAAACTTCCTTTGGGATTGAAGCAAAAAAAAAAAGACATATAAGATGTTTGACTTCCTTGTGCCCCACCACTCCCCCCCAAATAAATATAAACAAGAAAAAAAAAAGACAAAGAAAAAAGACCTTAAAAATAATGTCAGTGTTTACTATGCCTTGCTACAAATAATTCAATATCTCACCACCTTCCAGGGTATTTTTCCTTCCTTTTCAATATAGTTCCCATTCCCACTCTAACATCACCTTGAAAACCTTCTTCTGCACATTTGTTTCTTTTGCTCCTCTCAGAAATGTATGTGGGAGACAAGCCTATTAATACCACCAAAAAAAAATGTACTCAATGTGCAAGTAATTCCACAAAGTACAAGCTGCAAGCACTTGTTCATTTGAAGCTATTGCCACAGCTCAAGTAATTACTGAAAGGCAAAATAAGAAAGATGGTATCCATTTGATAAGCAAGATTACAGCCTTTAGGGTGTATTTGATTATCTTTACACAACTGTTAATCTTTTCGATGTTACAGCATCTGTGATTAAAGTTTTAGGCGCTAATGAAGTGTGGCCTTTTTTAATACTTTTCGTGTGACAAGCAGAGACTTATGATGGATGCTGCTATTACACTCAGAGTGGGTAAATCTGCCATCAGTTGTGTAGCACCCAGATTACCTGAGTGCATGGAGTCACTGCACAGGGATGCTTGAATTATCTTCCTATTGACAGCACCACTGAGAAGGGTGGCAGCTCTCAGAGGAAAAGATCAAGAATGAGGAGAGTTGAAGGAACAGGACCACTTGATATTAACACAGTATTAAAGGTTCTAGAAATTCTGACAGCTGGTGCCAGACATAAAAGGCACTAACTAAAAAAAAAAAAATTAAAATCCACTGACACTGTTATGTGTTTCCAGCACTTTCACCTTGGTCTGGGGGCTTGAGGAAAATTGGTACTCTGTCCTAGAGCACGGCCACAAAGCCCAGCTAAAACATGAGTACAGAGACTTAAATTGCAGAAACAGCCAGACTGCAGTTACACAATGTTTTCAAGTGTATATATAATTGCTCTTTAATTATATCTTGTTAGAAGTGATTCCACATCTGTCAATAGGAGTCATATTTTCCCAGCCACAATAAAAGCTGTAGGTCATAAAAACGTATCAGAATGGATAATTAGTACCATTGAGTTTGAGGAGTGAGTTCATCCAAATGGACCAAATATTCCACATCTGCTTAGGAAAGGAAACATCTGTGAGCATAGACCTTCCTGCGAGTACCTAAGGAATTGTTTGCCTGTTTATAGGCCCTAAATGTGATTTCTTAGTTGTCCTAAGTATTTGCCCACTGTAATAATCAGAAATTGTTATTCTGATTTAAAAAAATAAAGTGTACAAAAACTGAATTCATCAAAAATCGAATATTCAGAGTTCTAGTAGTTAGGCTGTCTCCTGTATATGTGTTCAGTAAAATCCTGACTGCATGTGACAAAACAAAATGCAGGAGCTTTGGAGAAGGTGCAACCTCTGTGGCATGATTTCAAAGCAAAAATAAATAAATACTAATTGCTTTAAATTAATATATTCCATCTAGAAAAATCACTTGAATAAATTCACCCCATGTGAAAACTTTTCTTTCATGAAAAACCAGAAACTCTGCTTCTCCTGAGTCCTTCTCTGCAATGTCTGTCATCCTCTTTAAAAGACTTAGGAGCAATCAGATCAATGAAATATCTTTATTTCCTGAGAGCTCTGTACCTGAATGTAGTCACTGTGTTGTATTTGATCAAAGGACTTTTATAACTGATTGTCTTTAGCAAACTTCTGACATTGGATTTTTCTCTCCCATTGTTTTCACAAGCTGATCTTCATTGCTGAAAACCAGGAAGTCAACAGACTTTTGAAATAATTTGTCTTTGATAGAGGAAGCTTTATGAATTTTTAAACTTTACTGCCTAGCATACATGTGAGGATCTCATTCTATCTAATTACATTGGTCTGAATTAATACATCAATGTCTTACATGACTGCATTCTAACCTGAAAGGCTGATTGTAGCTGTGAGAGCACTGTCACATATTGCAGGAACTAATTAAAGACTGCACAACTTCATTAGTTCTGTCACAAATCTCTGGTTCGATTAAATATGCTGCAATTATATCATTGTTAGAGGGTGGATTTGGAGAGAAAAATATATAGGTGAGAGCTTCTACGTCTATTGTAACACTTGAATGAAAATATTGCAGCTAAATTGCTCTCATAAATAATTTTTCTTAAAATCACAGCCATTAAGAAAAGAAAGTTTTGGTGGATTTGATGTAATCTTTTGCTAAACAACTGATTGATAAAATACACTTCCATTCTTGGATAAAAAAAGCTGAAAAATTTTTCTCTTCTTTCTCTTTTCTTTTCTTGTTTACTGTTAAGTTTTATTTGAGACAAGCATATGCATACAAATAAAAGGTAACAAACATTAGGCACATGTGTTACAGTGACATCAAAGATTACAGAATTAACTCAGGACTTGGATTTGATGGTCCTTGTGGGTTCCTTCAAACTCAGGATATTCTAAGATTCTATGAACCCTGCTCAAAAACTAAGCAAGATCCCTGCATGGAAAATACCTGTAATTCCTAATATTCCACAAAAATTATTTTTAGCTTTCTATAACTTCTGAAAATTTCTTTGTTACAAGATACTGTCTTCAAAATCATCAGTTTCCAGAACACTTCTATAGCCAACCAGTGTAAAATGTTTTAAGGGTCTTTGACTGCTTGAAACATTTTGTGGGAAAGTCAGCAACTGGGCCAGGAAAGAGATTAGACCTCTTCATAACTGACAGTGACCTCCAGAAAGCAACCAGCAGAGCTCATGAGCTTTGGCTTGAAAGAGGAAGAGAGGAAATTAGCAAAAGATACAGATTATCTCTGCCAACTTGCTGATGTAGAATCAGAGAGCCAGCAAAAGCCACAGTGCAGGGGAGAACCAGGTGAGTAACTGTGATGATCCAAAAAAGTCTGGAAGGGCATTAAAAATCTATTATACAGGCCAGCTTAACAACAGCATACAATTTAGCCCATTGCATGTATCTGGAAGGTTGTTTAGCTGCCCAGGTTGTTCCATGCCTGCCCACACCTACTAACGCAGCAGGCCAGCAGATTTAGGGGGAGACAGATATGTTCACCTTCGCAACCTCCCTTTCCTCCTGAAGCTGTTGCTGCTTTTATGCTCTTGGATTTTCAGTTTCTCCTTAAACAGGAGCTATGGTGCTTTAAAATGATTGATTATTCCTCTCCATAGGTCCTTAGCATGTTCCAAAGTCTTCCATTACTCTGTACACAGTGGGGTGGCACAGGAGGCTTCCTTCACTTTACACTGCACTTCTCCCTCTATTGCCATATGGATGGATGTCCTTGCTCCCACCTCCCTCTTTGGTAATGTTCAAAGGGGGAAATTACACTCAATTTCTGTGTCTAGACAGAAAGACTTGCTTTCAAAACTGTAATTATATTTTTAAAGTTTGAAATGACTAGCTAATGAACTGATCCAGCTATATAAATGAAAATTAAGAAGCAGTTATTCAACACCATCAGCGCACATACCAAAAGCTGCTCTTTTAGAACAGAAAATTCTGGTATCCGCTGTTCAGTTAATTCATTGTTTTGATTTTCCTCAACACTTCTGAATCCAATAGAAACTATGTCAATACTTTTAAATGATTAAGAGGCAATAACAATTTTTCGTGTTTATATAGTTTGTCAGAATTTCCACAAGAAGCTTGAACTGGAAAGAATGCTTCAAAAAAGAATATTTTTCAATGCATTATAGAAGGTCACTCAATTGAATTTCGCATATAGTGGAATTACTAGAATGGTTATTTCTGAGTTAAGTGAACAAGTAGTTCTCAAGAAAAATCATCAGTAGGCTGTAGTATGTAACTTTACTTTGTCTTAGGTGTTTTGCCTTTCAAGTTAAACTGCTTACCACAATTATACTTTAAGGGTCTTACAATGATTATTCATAGATCTTTGCCATTATGTCAGTGAATCATCAAAGGAAAAAAGGTTAGATTGATTTCTGCAAAAGATGATGATTTGTCAAAGACAATTTCCAAAATAAAAGGGAAAGTGCAGTTTTTAGTTTGTAATGAAGAAAAGGTATTAAAAAACACACAGATAATTATGTTTTAACATAAGACTTCTTTTGTGTGTGAAGAACAACTTTTTAAAAGCAATGCATAGGGAACTAAATACATTAATCACATAATTCTTTTTGATAGGATTTGATAGGACTCCAGAATCTTCTTGTGTACTGCAATGAAAGTTCACTCTCGCAGGACCCAGCTCAAAGGCTTTTTGCTAGACAGTATACTGCACCAGGTGAAAAATACAAAATGAAGAAATAGGCTTCAGCTGCATCAAAGGGAACATGAATTTTGCTGTCCTTAATAGATGAAAGGGAAAAGCATTATTGCAGTACAACATCCTATTCTTCCTAATTATTGTCATTGCATGAGAAGTGCACTATACTGTGCAACTCCTCTTAATGTGGAAAGATCTCTTAGCTATTCTCTACATAATTATACAATAATTAAAATACAACCAAGGACTATCAAATTCTGCAAAAGAGTTTTTCAACAATTTCTGTGAATCCCGTCATAATGAATTCTGAGTAAAAAGCCGAGAGCATCTGTTTTGTACTTCCTAATCATATGTTCTTTCTGAAAAATCAGGGATTATCAAATCAAGTTATTTGGCCAGGTTGAAACCAGGATAGAATTGAAACTTCTGATGTTACAAAGCCATTTAGACTCAAACTCTCGTTTGGTACCAAAGCAAGTCTTAAAGCTACATTGGGGACTGTATCACTCTGTCCAAAAGAAGTATAGAAATAGGTGCTGGGATTACAATATTGACCCTTTTGTAAATATTGTGAAATCAAATAAAATCTTACACTACCAAATGTTTCTTAATTAACTGAACCTCTCAATTTCCCAATGAATATGAAGAAGTATGTGAACTCCTGTATTTTTACCAGGAAGGACACTGTTACACCAGAAACAAATTTTCCTTGTCCATAGAGTTCTTTCTTTTACACCTCTATGTGCTGTTAGAAAAGTCACAGAGAAGAGTTAAAAGTGCTCCTGATTTAGCTGAGTGATCCTTGTGGTATCCCACATGGGATATCCATATTGCATGAAGTGTCAGGGGACTTCCCAGGCACTCAGTCTCGAAGACATTTAAAACAAAACAGACCAAAACAAAATAACTAAATAAATAAAACAAAAGGTCCTTTGGAGATGGTGTCAGCAGGATCAGCTTGTAGAAGAAGGGCACTGGCCATCCCACTAGAAGTACTTTATAGGTTTAATTTGCCAGGTAAAGCATTCTGGGAATGTAGAATATTCCATCAGGAAATGATGAGGGCTTTGTGGGAAGCTTTTTGAAGGGACCACAAGAAGGAAGACATTGTCCTGCCATTGACCATGCAAATAAAGACTTTCGCAGCTGCTTGGAAGGTTAGAACTGTCAGCTGTCATTCAAAGAGAGCAAGATGCACAAACACCTTTGATGTATTTAATCTCAGCCATCAGATCTTAATCTAGCTATACAAAATAGAAAAATGTGATAGCAGAAACTGAGAAGCTTGGCTAATGAAAGCTGGGGAAAAGCAGATTAAAGGGATAGTAGGAGACTTCAAGGCCCGTTTACAGCACAAAGAGTTTCTAAAATCTTCAATGCAACCAAAAGAGACATTGTGGTTACCGATTTCTCCTTCCCATAAGAAGAAATTTGGTGGGGGAATCTATGAGCAGGTGGGGCCTTCTTCTCTTTGGGTAGTTGGTTATGAAACCTGTGAAGACCAACAAACTATTCTTGATTCCCCTTCTGTTGCTAACAGCCATTTGAGATGAAATAAGTCAAGACAAACAGTAAAGGAATGTCAATGATGTGGTATTTTGTTATCTGAATTGCTTATATTTCCATGCTCTGACTCATCTAAATTTGTCCTGGTATCTTCAGAAGAAAACTTTTTTCGTGAGTGTCAACCTCCCAAAACTAGTGATATTTCCACAAGTAAAAGACTATGTCACAT
Organism: Ploceus nigricollis; assembly: GCA_013399945.1. Taxonomy (NCBI): domain Eukaryota; kingdom Metazoa; phylum Chordata; class Aves; order Passeriformes; family Ploceidae; genus Ploceus; species Ploceus nigricollis. The sequence continues at coordinate 947,626 of VXBC01001034.1, forward strand.
GTCAGAAAAATAGGTCTTAGTCTACTTAGTATTTAAAGAGCAAAGAGCTATGCTGTCTGCAATTTCCCAGTGGCAATTGCTCCATGGTCCAATTGTCATTATATGGCTTATGGATGTTATTTAAGCTGCTACAAGAGGAACCACGTGATGGACACAGAAGGTCCAGTTCTCATTTCTGACAATAAGAACATTCTTCTGGCTATGACTTCACACAGGTAGCTTACTGGGGAACTTGTCAAATATTTCTTATTCTGACAGGGAAGAGATTCCATTCATCACTTAAACTTGCTTCATTTCCTAAGATCGCATCTCAAAACTCATTTTCTCAGCTATGGGTCCATTTTCAGAAGGTTAATTTCCATTTTTAGGTTACTTCACCAATTTATTCTAGGTTCCCTGGTGAAAACTCTTCTCTCTCAATTCACTTATCTTGTAAAGTTCATTGAAGTTCACAATTATTCTGACAGATTCATAATTAATACTTCCTATGAATTAACTTACCCTCAAAGACCAACTTCAATGAGTGTAAGAAATTGATGTTATAACAGCAAAATCATAAACTACAGCAAAAATTCCTAATCATGGCCAGTCACCAATCTGAGAAAGTAACAAGCCAATACAGACTTTGGTAACTTTTAATGACTTTTTAATACCTAGAGCATTATGATCCATCCACTGACTAAGGGAATCATATCTGGAAAGTGTTAGGTAGGAGGCTTACATAATGTAGTTCATCTAAAGTGCTTTCCTAGAACTTCCTGAGTGAATTTTTACATATTGCATTTGAATACAATGCTGCTCTTTATTTCTTTTTCTTAGGTTATTTGCACAAATCCAAAAAAAAATTGTGAATGTTCATCACAGACTTTTTCCTTTCTGTGTGTCCTTTTCTAGCCTAAGCAGTTTGCAATGACTCCTCTTTGAATTCAGTGCCACATTCAAATGAGAAAATAAAGTTTGAGCATAGATTTATTTTATATTCATTTTAATTCCCATTCCATGTGCTTTTCACAGCTGCTCATTTTATTGAGTTGCTTTTCCAAATGAAAACTCCAGCTGCTCCGGCCTCACAAACCGTATAATACATGTTGTATAAGCCTGTTTCAGTAGACTGTTCCAGATAATGTTCCAACGGTTATTGTTTTCCTCATCTTCCACCTCTAGCCAGAAAATCTAGTGTTTAAGTTTCAGTTGCAAATGCAATCTTTGAAAGTCCCAGCAGTTTCTTATGTGTATTCCTTAGAAAATGGGAGAGCATCACAAAATCACAGAATATTCTCAATTGGAATGTAGGCACAAGGATCATCAAGCTGAAATTCTGGCCATGCACAGCCCCATCTCCAAGAGTCACACCACATGAAAGGTTTCTTGAATTCTGCCACGCTTGGGTTTGTGATCACTTCCCTGGGGAGCCCAGCCCCTCTCTGGGTGAAGAACCTTTTCTTAATATCCAACCTAACCCTCCCCTGATGCAGCTTCAGGCCATTCTCTTGGGTCTTGTCACTGGCCACCACAGAGATCAGTGCCTGCCCTTCCCCTTCCCCCCAAGAGGAAGTTGTAGACTGTGATGAGGTCTCCCTTCAGTCTCCTCTTCTGCAGGCTGAACAGACCAAGTGACCTCAGCCACTCCTTACACAGCTTCCCCTCAAGGCTCTTCATCATCTTCGTTGGCCTCCTCTGGACACTCTCTAATAGATTAATGTCTTATATTGTGGTGCCCAACACTGCTCACAGCACTCAAGGGGCGGCCACCCCAGTGCAGAGCAGAGCGGGACAGTCCCCTCCCTTGCCTGGCTGGAGATGCTGTGCCTGATGCACTCCAGGACAGGGTTGGTCCTCCTGGCTGCCAGGGCACTGCTGACTCACATTCAACTTCCCACCAACCAGGACCCCCAGGGCCCTTTCCATGGCAAGCTTTCCAGCATCTCATAGCTTGCTTTCTTTATTCTCCTCAGTAATTTCTAGGTTATGGGACAACTTTAAAGAAAATTCAGCATGTTTCCAGCCGAGCCAGTTTCCATATGCCTAATGCAAATAGGTGTACAGGCTGAGAAGTGAAAATCTTTGGCCACACCATTAATTCAACCCTTTTCAGACATCAAAGAATTCATGTTCATGCACAGCCTTGAGACACAGTCCTTTAGGATAAGTTATTAATCCTGATGCTGAATTACTTTTACATAGAAATAGCTCTGTAACTCAATTAATTGCCTGTCTTCTGGTCATTGCCAATCAATATGACGTGGGCAAATGTGCCTGTGTTTGCAGGAAACCTGATGTTTAACATCCCCATGAGGCAGTTCATAATGCAAGAGGTCTCCATTTACCCTAGAGAGTCTCAGCTCCAGAGTCCAGCTACAGTTTTCATTGGAATAGCTTTGGGACACCAAGAAATCAATACTTACTAACAACACAAGCAGGTCAGGCTCTGAATTCAGTAAATTCCTATACCAGAAATAGCAGATTATCTGCGCAAAAACTGACTCCTGCTACACTTCTACTTAGTATGCACACTTTTCCTTCTTGGGAAGCTCATGGAAGTCGAGTGGCTTTTGTTTGTTTGTTGATAGCAACATCTCCTGCAATATTGATGGGAAGTCTGTGTACCTGTCTCACATGCAGTGATCCTGCTCATTGCCACACACCTCGCCAACTGTGTGCCAGTATTTTATTTCTCACTGCTGAACAAACTTCTCGATGTACTTGCCAAAGGATGCTGCAAAGTCTGTTTAGTAGTGCCACTTCCTTGAATCCTCTCATATTGTCATGACCCAGGACCATGCAGCACAAATAAATCTAGTGACAGCAACTGAATGATGTCTTCCGGAGCCCATGGGAAAGATTTTGAAACACTCCTGTATGGCAGCAGCTCTCTGGCCACAGAGAGCAGGCACAGACTTTTCCAGGCACTTTTCTGGGAAAGGCTGTGAGAGAAGCAGAGAAAAGAGAATCAAAACAATTCTATCTCATTCACTGTTCCTGTGTTTGTGCCCATGTAGAATGTGTTTAGAGATTGTTTACCCAAGGTGATTGCTTGATTGGACACTGGTGATGTTATTTGGATTCATTGACCAATTGGATCCACGTGTGTCTCAGGACTCTCAGGAGAGAGTCATGGCTTTTTCTAGTTAGCTAGTTAGTGATAGTTCTTGTTAGTGTAATATAGTGTAATACAAGGATAATATAATATAGTATAAGATGATAATAATAAAGCAATTGATCAACCTTCTACAATCATGGAGTCAATGCTAATTATTCCCTGGCTTGGGCCCTGCAGCAACACTCCTGGTATAAAATTCTAGCAACACAGCAGAGAGACTTGCTCTGCAGCATCAAAACAGCACTTGTTTTCAGCTACTTGATGGCTGGATGAAGAAAATAAACTGCAAAAGCAGCTGTTTGGAGTGGTACTATCAAACAGCCATTCTAAACTCCAAAAAGGATAAATTTCCAAATCTAATCCTTTAGGAGATGGGTCTGCACCTAACTCATGCTAAAAAAATATCTATATCCATTGCAAATTTTGGTAGCAAGAAGTTGGTTGCAAACTGCAAATGGGTCCTTGGGTTTCCGCTTTCAACACTATTCCTTCTCTTTGCCTCTTAAAACCTCCAAACTCTAAGCAATGGTTTGCTGTCTAATCCTTAGTATCCTGCATTAATTTTTCAGTGGAGTCTGCTGTTTTATCATAGCACAGGGGATAGGATGAAGGAAAAGAAAAGCTGCCTCTGTTTTTTTCAAAATTTATAATTTATCTTTGTGAATGCTAAGATGGTAGCTAATAACACAGAAACAAGAACAATTAAACTATATTGTTCCTCATTCTCTTTTTTCTTATTTTTTAGCTTTTTCTTTTATGTGCAATTCAACAGATTTTAACTTCAGCTTTCATTTTTATTAAAAAATACTACATATTTCAGCTTCAGCTATTTTTATTTACTTTTACTTATATAGAATGTTGTAGTTCAGAAGCAATGCTTTACTCTGAAATTGTTCTTCTGTTAAAAAATAATGTGTGAAATTAAATCAGTACTGCTATGTTTTCTAATAATATAACTTTTTAAAAATACTTTTCATACGCAAAAAAGTTCTTCCAGGCTCATTGCAAAACATTGATACAATCATTTATCAAATATATTAGCAACACAACAGCTGAACAGAGAATTAATTTATTAGATTAACTAAATATTTAAAATTCTTTGCAGTTTTCAGGGTTTTTTTAATATTGAGAAAGACTGTCTCCAAGGGTTTTCACTTAATTTACCACCAGTTCTGTCTCAGTGTCTATTCACCATGATTTTCCACAAAAGACACAGTCCAGTAAGGTCTTGGAGCTTTGAAATTCTGCTGCTTCAGTAAACATCTGCAATCCTTCAAAGGTGATCAGCTCCTTCTTGAGATGGAAGTACAGTATAGACATGTGAATTATTTAATGAGTTATAATGCAGCAACTTTATTTGAAATGTTCTTCAATTCCCTTCAGGCTACCCCATTTCTATTGCAATATGATAACGAATCCTCTATTTTTTATTGCTTGTGAGGTCACATAAGTTCAAAGCTAAGAGGCTGGGCAATTTCTCATAAGAAAAAATACAAAAGAAAAAGCAGATGCCTATTAACAGCCACTATCAGAGCTATGAGTCCCAGACTCCCCTCATCTTTATAACATTTGATAATAAACTCCTTCAATATGGCTGGGTGTTTATAGTTTTCTATCCACAGTAGATCAATTTTTGCCCTTAGCCTTCAAGATCTTGTGCAAACCATTAATATTTACAATTAAAACTTTAAAGTAACTCTTTCCAGAAATAACAACTCACAGAGAAAATAAATTTATTTTGAAAATGATGTCAAGACTCTGTCTACTAAATTGCAAAGCCCGGAAGATGCTGCTATAACACAGTTCAAACGCCCACCTGCTGAGCAGGGTGAGCATTCTGTTGTGCTCTTTGCTTATGATTTTGTCTATAACTTGTCATCATTGGTGTCTTCATGCAACTTTCCAAAGAAAAAGAGAGACATCATTATGCTATTCATTATGAATAATTACCTGTTTGTAAGAAACATTAGTTTGTGACAGCCATAGATTTTTTTTCTCCACATGCTCAAAATTCAATACAATTCTGCTTCCCTTCATTGGTCATCTGCATTGCTGTCGTGGTGATTAAATATGATTATATATTTGATGTGTCTTTCCCCCTCAAGCAACTAAATTTCAAAATGCAGAGTCTAAGTACTTCTACAACAGATTGTTTTGTCAATCTATAATATCAACTGTACAGTAAATTAGATAGAGCTCCATGCTTCAGTATTGTCTCGTGTCTGAGACTCAGGTGGTATTGATGGGCTGGTTTTGTGCTCATTTGAAATAAGCAGGAACTGAAATGCTGAATATTGTACTGTATTATACATAATAAATCTAATCCATACAAGTGGCTGAAAATGCAAAGGGACATTTTAGTGGAGAAGGTGAAGGCAGTAATATTTTGTCTTCCTGTAGGAAAAGACTTTTCCCATGAGAGTTATTTAAAAAAAAATTCCTTTGATTTTTGTTCTTCTCTCTCAGTAAGCTTGGCTCTAAATTTCTAGACCAGCACTTTCCCAAGGATCACCCTACCAACTTCTGACCGAGACCAAAAGCTGGGACATCCCTGGACTACCCCAGACACACCCAATTTACCCTCTATGAGTGCCTTTAGGAACAACTACCATCCTACAAGATCTAGCCCATTTCAGGACCTGTTTTACTTCCAGTTCCCCTCTGTAAGGCTCATCCCAGTGATCCAGCCCATGCCCCTACCCTGCATCACCTACTTGGTTTCTGCAGACCACCTTTGTACCATCACCCACTGCAGCCTGTGGCTGGCCAGAGGGCAAGACCTCCAGAAAATCCTGGCCAGAGCTGGACAAACTCACTGCCCCAGTGCTACCAAGGACCAGCTTTACCTCCACGACTCCACAATCAACTACATTTCAGATGCCTGTGGAAGCACTGGGAAGCACTGGAACCACAGGAAGTTGCCAATTTACAAAATATAGGCTGTTGTCACTCTTCAGAGGGCCTGCAGCATTTTCTAAGAGTTTACTGCTTCTCAAAATGCCTGAAGTGTGTGACATATAGAAAAACCGTGTCCTGGTCCTGCTGTTCCACCTGCATGCTCCTGGGTGCCTGGTGGCTTTCTCCCTGCAAAGCCGAGAGTTGGTCCACATCCGCTTTCATCTTGAATCCTTCAGAGCTCTCTTGGATTAAATTTATCTATAGACCTCCTTACACCTTGATCTGGGACAGAGATTTTATTCAAATAAACACAGGAGAAATAAATGCAGTTTGGTCCTAGAGTGACTCACTCAGTGAGATTAACATGCCAGATGAAACCAGTAAACCAAAAGTGAGAGCACCAATACTTAATAGCAATAATAGTCCTACTACTTCAGACCACAGCTCACAGTCTGCTCAAGTACTTTCTGGAAGTCTCCATCATCACAGTCAAAAACTCAAATTCAAAAGGGGAATGTGAGAAAGAGAAAAAGCCCTTGGACCTTGAGAGAAGCTCTTGTAACCCCACAGCTGACGTTTTTTCCACTTAGCTCCTTTGTCTCTTTCTGGTGAATGACTCACCTCAACAATGACTTTACAAGTTCCCCTGGGTCTATCCATTTCCCTGGGTCAATGCTCTTCTTTCCAAAGCTGCTGCATCTTACAGGTCCTGGAGAGCCAGGGAAGCTGCTTTCTAGGCAGCACAGGAGCATCCAGGACAGAGGCAAATTAATTGTGGGGAGGGAAATAACAGCCTGTGGTTTTCTTATCAGATCCTTAGATCACAAATTTTCTGTTATGCTCCTATTGCTGGAAACTCATGATGTTTCTGTTCTTCCTACTTATTCTCTTGGAGATTCTTCAGTATAGAAAACTGTATCTCATTTCCTTTCCTAGCCATAATACTTCATTCTTCCATTCTTCTTTCAGGACTTACCCTTCACTGCCAGCTGAAGTGATCCTGGTCACCTTGGCATGCAGAGTAGGCATGCCCTAACCCTGTGAAGCATTTGGCAAATGCACAACAGACCCCCAACCTCCATCTCCATAGTTTCCTTGGATAAGCCATGAGACCAGGCTCTCATTGATTGATGCACTTGGAAGGCATGTTCTGCTTAGTGATTGCAAAAATGACCTTCCTTCCCCTATGGGCAATAGTGTGGCCTTCTTCAAGCTTCAGGCTGTCCCTCCAAAGGGATGGTGTCATCTTTCACAAATGAACAGTGACACCCCGTTAGTGCAGAGGCAGAAACATGCGTAGGAGGAGAGTCCTTTCATGGAGTAAATGAAGCATTGCCTCTAGCCCTTCAGTCCTGGAGGCAGAAGAGCTCTGGAAGACAGAACCCAAAGAGCACAGGTGGGCAGGGCCAGTGCTGCCCTGGCTCTTCTAGGATGCCCACAGGGCCTCAGGGTGCAGAGGGCACTGTAGCAGCATTGGCATAGCTGTGAAGGTACAGAGAGATTCATGGGTTTGTATGAGTAAAGCATGGAGGAAATGTTAAAAAACATCTATATCTGTATATTCATATTTCACTTTTGGTGTTTATGTTGCCCAAACCCATTAAAACATGCAGGATGACAACAAAGTTGTTTTTACATTCAGTTCATACCTGAATGAATCTTCACCAGATGTGATGGTTGTATGCAGCACCAAGGAATAGGCAAAGGAACAGCTGGAAAATCTCATGTCTACTGTCCTCCAGAATTCTGCCTCTCCACCCTAGACAAAACCCAAAATGCTGCAGGCATGAAGGTACTTCCTCTTTTTTTTTCTGTGCCACTCCAAATCAAATACATTTCACTCTGAAAAGGAAACATATAACAGACTGAAAAGAAAAATGCTGAAGTCTTCCAGGACTTTTTGGCACAACTAGGCTTACTAAAACATGCAGGAGCTTAGGAGTGTTGACTGGAAAGTGGCCAGCTGTTGAATTCATGTGCTTTCGATATCTGTCAGTGAGTTAGTCATTACAGTTCAAATACACTGACTCTTTTCAGAAGGGTCCATTCATCCCAACCTCTACTTTTCAGAGACTTGTCTCTGACATACTAAATGCCCCAAAAGCAAATGTCCATACATAAAGTTCTAATTATGGTTCAGATATGGGAAGTAGGGACTCTTCAGAAATTCGTAGTTTTTTACTTACTGTGTATAAGTGTATAATAGATATGTATAATATATATAAGTGTATAAGTAGATGACTCTTTATCTCCTTTAAAATGATGTAAAGCCATTTTAAAACCCATACACATGACACCAGCTTCTAATATGAACTGATAGCGAGCAGGTATCATAAGGCTGCCTTTAACTCAGAATTGCACATAAAATTAATAAAAAAACCCCATCCAACAAGGTAAGGAGCTTGACATCTCTTACTTACACTGATTTCTATGTCCTAGAGCAGAAAAGGTGTTTGTCTGGGATTTTCAGATTCCTGCCATCCTGGCCAAAGTGGTAGTTCTTCTATATCTATCCTTTGTATATATATTTTAGTCCTCTAGTTCTGATAGCACAAAATTTCTAGGAGACAAAACAGAGGACATCTGGAGAAAGACAAACAATGTAACCTTAGACACAGATCTGGATGCTCTGTGTTCTGCTTATGCTATGATGTACTTCTCTGCCACAGTTTGACTTTTACTTTTCATAAGTCTGGAAGAACTCAGTCTTATATGGGCCTATATACAAGAAAAAAATAGCACTACATGGTTTGAAAAATTGAGTTTGTGCAACTTTTATTTTCTGGAGGAAATTCAATGTCATTATAGAGGAAATATCTACATTAATTTTGGAAATAAATTTTCATGTGACTTCTCTTAATTTTTCTGTTTACTCCTTAAGAACAGAATGCATGATCCTCACATAAAATAAGTGCATTTTATGATCAAAATTCCCCTATTCTTTTGCAAATAAAGAAATATTAATGCTTTGAGAATATGGCGAGAGCAATAGTAAGAAGAAATAAATGGTTTGTGGGGGAAGGCTGCATATTTAAATTACAAAGTCCTTTCATTCCATGAGGACATCATGTTCTTCTTGGGCTGGTCTGCTGAAAGAGAAAGAAGCAAGAAAATTTCTTATATTTAGTTAGATGCTAGTTTCTATGGAGACAAGTTTCTCCAGTCATTTTTATTTGCAGGCATTAATAGCATAAACAATACAGAGCAGCAAGGGTTTAACCCTGGATTGAACCCCATATTGAGCACATTCTGCAGGGAGAAAAATGAATGTCTAAATTGGATACAGGAGCCATTATAGAATCTCGTTAACATTCAATCTTGTTAACTGGACTCTGGCAGTACAAAGCAAAAAAACTGAAGAGTCACATATTTTCATACCCTGTATCCTCTTTTCAAACGTGTTTTGTACAGAAACTTGAGAGGGCAGCATCATCTGCCCTCTGGCTGTCCCTGTACAGCCGCTGACACACATTGCTGTGCATTAATTACCTACCTCTGCTTTCACTGGCACCCACAGAGAGGCCGGTGGTTCCCAAGCCTAAGGCTGTGACAGGCTATGCCAGGAGAGGTGAAAGCAATGAAATAAGCTACCTTTTCTAGTGCAATTGAAGTAATTTGGCATGAATGTGAAGACCCATATAATTTTGTGAATTTAGGTGATCAAAAAGGGAAAAAAAGAGCAGCTACTTTCAAGTATCAGGCAATCCAATTTCTCTGAGAGCTTTTTTTCAGACTTTCCTTTCTGCCTTCCCTGCACATACTTTGATTTCCATTATATTTTTTCTAACTGAACAAACATTTTACAGTGAACATTTAGCTATCCACATGCGTCTCTTATATATGCAGACCAGAGTATTAACTTTCTTGAGTTTTCAGGGACTGGGGGAGGGAAGAGCTGTTACTGTTCAAACATTGAATTGCTCAGTGGCATTATGTAACAATACTTAATACCTGAAACCTCAGTTTCATTATTTTTCTGTTTAATTACATGGAGGAACTGACCTTAAAAAGAAGAAGAATCTCCATGGATGCTGGAAGAGAGATGTTAATTAATTTTTTAAAAATTAATTCAGAATATATTGCCCAATTAATTTATGAAGATTACTTAATTAAACTACATTTGCCTGTTTTAGTTTTGATAGATACTCCAGTTATTAAATAAGCAGGAATGCACCTTTTTTTCCATTTTTCCAAAAATATGACACAAATGTGGTGGCCTTAATCTGAAACTCAGAAGCAGCAAATAGAGGAATTTGATATTCAGAGTAAAAATATTTTCTAAATATCAGCAAAATGCATACAACAGCTCTGCCGGGCACATGCACCTTTAAAACAGCAGAGACAGGACACAGCTGATGCTTGCCCAGCTGCGTGCTTTCAGAAATTCCATACTTAATATCTAACTGCATCTGTGGAAGGTAGGCAAGTGAAATCTGGATTCCTTGTGTCCTCTGGCTGGATTGTCTGGTTCTTGTAGAGCATGAATCTGCATGGTGGCAGGTCAGACACCCTCTCATCTGTTAGGGACAGCATTGACATAAGCACCGTTTTTGCATGGCAGCCTTTTCCTCAGAAGAGCCATTAAAAACACTTCTCTCTCTTGCTGCTGAGATTTTTTTTCCTACCCAGCAATCCACTCCCATAAAACCTGGAGTGGCTTTATATCCCTGAGGCAGCAGCTGCCCTGCAGCATTTGACTGAAGCAGAGCAAAAAGTCCAGGACTGAGGCTGAAGAGCACACTTGCAGATGAAAAGACATCACAAAGACCCCATGTCCTCAAGAAAGTGACTACTAGATAAATGGAATAGACTCTTTTCACTCACAGTTTACCAGCCTGAAGCCCTCAGTTACAGAATGTGATACAGGGATAATATATATTAGGCAGTTAATTTGTTCTGACCACTGCCTGTGTCATTTCTGGGCATGTATCAGTTAGTTATTTCCTTTTCTCCCTTCACACAGAAGCTCTTTGATCATTGGCATACCCATTTGATCTAACCTACACAGCTGATTTTACTTTACAGCTGAATGCCATCAAATTGCTTAAGGTTACAAAAAAAAAAATACCGCATTTTTTGTAAATAGCTAGGTGGATATTAGGACTTAATCTGGAAGTTAAAGGAAGTAATAGCACCAAAATTTCTTAACAAGAATATCATAAATGAGAGGGATTCAAGGAGGAATCTGCTGTCAGCTTGGAGGATGAGGATCAGTAAAACAGAGAAATACAAAACTCAGTGCAGAAAAGATGGAGGAGCAGAAACTGCAGCAGGATATTGCAGAGGCTGGGGAAAGGAAGCTGCCAGGTGACGGGCTGGTGAGGAGGAGGAGAAGGAGGAGGAGGAAGTGAGATCTGACCTGCATCAAGTGTGTGCAGAAGTACAGGAAAAGGCCATCCGGTGCAAAACTTAAGCCAGGCCAGCTATTCCCAGGGACAAGTGGGGTTTTTGGGGCACTGGGTGAACCCAGGAAGGACACCCATGTCGGCCACATGCAACTTGTGGCCAAGTCTCAGTGCAGAGGTGGCTGCCCTGTGCAGGACAGAGCCCACGAAGACAAGGGGAAAAGATGGAAAGAATAAAATAAAAAGTTGGGAAAATAGCACAGCTGAGCTGATGGTGATGAGCAGTATAACAGTGAGATGGTTGAGGCTGAACAAAAACAACTTGAGGCATGAATGACCTTGGAGAGGTGAATATTCACTGAAAAAGGTGGAAGAAAGTGCAATACATTTGAGCATGTTTTTTAAAGCTCAAGGAATTGCTTCCATTTTTAAGAAAAATTTGGCATCTTCATTATGACATACCTCTTTCTATTGATTTATAAATTCCGTTCTCCACTCAGAAAAACTTGCTGTCATATAATTTGAAACCTTTTTAAAATCTACCATAAAATACAGCACAGCATCTATAGGTGATAACAGGAGGAGCAGTTAGCCTTGTGCACAGGAGAAAACTCAGTCACAAAAGGAAGCAGTTATCTGACCTTTCTGTTTGGCACAGCAGTACATCTCCACATCCCAAACTAACAAACTGTTGGCTTTCTGATATGCCTGCAACTCCTCTTTGAAAATAACATATATCCAGCATATTGCAGCTTTCCAAGACCTGTGGCAAAGCAATTAGAAAGAAAATTGGTGCATTATTGATTGCAAACTTAGCATGGTCTTAGGCAGTTACTTACAGTGATTATACTGCTCCCTTTCTCTCCACTTATTTTCCACTCGAGTAATCAAGAAATAACTTTGGATTAAAGACAGAGTGTATTTGACAACTTTGTTACCCAGTTGTTGTGCTCAGGAATTCAAATGTATCTCATATGTCAGGGAAGATTTTTTCTGATGCTCTTTTTCTGGGAAACTTATGTAGCTTGCTGTGACTGTCTCAGTGGTGGCTCCACAGAACACACTCTGGTCAAGATGATTTTCATGACAGTAAACTGTCTTTTTTTCCCTACTTGGCAAAACTCTGTTTCTTCCCACACTGTTAAAACAGAAACACGAATAAAAAGTTTCCAAACTGATTTCAGTACTGGATGCTGTAAATAAATGAGCATGCAATCTGCAAAGAGTAGAGTAGTTACTACCTTTAACTGAGCTTTCCTGTTGCTGCTAACCTATCCTACAAAAGACACAAACAACTCATAAAATTCTACATAAAACATAAGCTCTTATTATCAAGCAAATGAAAAGATAGGTAGCCATTCTTCATCTCAATAAGCTGGAAAAGAATGCTAAAACTTTAGTGAACCTTTACACAGCTGATCCAGCTAAAAGTATGCTTCTGAACATGATGAGTACTCCTAGAGTTCCTTTCAACTGGCAGTGCTTATGAAAGTGGAGATATTTATTTACAAGTCCTTAGCACTACATTTCCAGAATTCTTAGTATAATGAGGAAACCATTTACCGACCAAGCTGAAAAACCACCATTCTCTGATGATTTGACCATCTCTGAAATGAAAAGCAGAGCTGAGTTCATGCTGACAAACCCATTGTGTTTCACCATGCCAAAGGGTATATCTGCTCACTGGCTCTAGCTCAAAGAAACAGAGACATTGACTTTTTCCCAAACTGTAGAGAACATCACAAGATTTTGAGGTAATCAATGCTTATATCCAAACTGCATGGGATTTTTCAATATTTGTTTATATAGCCTACCAGCACCAGAAAAAAAAAAATCCATCTAGATAATATGTTTTAGATACTGAGAGAGAGGAAATATTTCTTGCAGTTGCTGAAGGCCTGTAACCAATTACTCCACCCTCACCAGCAGGAAATTCTTCAGGGGAGGGCATTCAATAATATGTGTTTGCACATGCAAGTAAATGCAACGTAGAAGTTTGATAAGAATAATCTTTGGTCTGCAGACTTTAGCACCAGCTCTTCAGTGTCTTGTGGCAGGCCCTAGAGCAATCTAGACACTGCACCAACAGGGCCTGAGAGGAGTGGGTCAACTGCACAGAAATGGGCAGTCTCCACTAGCACTTTTTTTATGATGCGGAGAGAATCTCCTCGTTGACGCCCTATGGCTGACCCCCAAAGTACCTTGGAGCACACAAACCAGTTTTTCCCAGATGACCCCAGCCAGAGCAGCAGCCCACTCAACACCGCAGCCACTCCTGGGCGTGGGGACACAGAGGCTGCAGAGGAGCTGGCCTGCAGCACACCTCCCTCCTCTGCTTGATTCAGGTCTCCAGCTGGCAACACCAGCTGCTTCCTGCTGCACTACAAGATAAATGGAGCCCAGGATAGATTGACCCCAGGCCTTACAGATCTGATAGATGTGCTAGGCCAGGGAAGAAGAGGATGGTGACATGGTCCATTGCTCTTTATTGGCTACAGCTCTCCAGCCCATAAATGTATTGGGCACTAAAAATTGACACATCAAATGGAGAATGTAGTTAGTTAGGACTGGGATGCAGTGAGTTCACATGGCTGCTTTATCAGTGTTGTTATTTGCTACTTTTGCCCTGGTTTATTTTACTTTTCAGTCAGCAGAAAATGCAGCATCTGCCACCCCAAGGAGAGCCCCTGCCTGGAGAGTCCCTGCCTCTCCCCATAGTGTCAATGGCAGCAGAATCATTTCCTGGGTCAGGCTATGGAAGTGCTTGGAGAGGAGACAGGGAGAATTCAATTCCTACAGATCTGCCTCGTGTCTGCCCCACTGCAGAACCCTCCTCTAAATGAACTTTTTTCTCTTTCAGTTCCACAAACTGCTGCGATAGCAGAGGGAGGCTTGTAATGCTGATATTTATTCTCTCACAGCAATGTCCACACAGTTTGCTTACTCAAGCATTGTACAAGAAGGGTCTAGCTCTGCCTACAATGCTGCAGCTGTATCAAAAGAAAGGCGATGTGGCTTGCTCGCCCTTTGTGTGGGATGGTACAGCAGTGTTCGAAGAGGCCTGTGTTCTCTCTCAAATAATAGCACTGACAGCTTGTTCAGAGTACTTGATAGGGACAGCATCAACAGAGGATGATGCTAGTTCTGAACCTGCTAGTTCTGTGCTGGAACACAGAATTTTTCTGTATTTCTTGGATTTTTTTCAGTTTCCTAGTGGATGTTGTTCCCCATAACGGCACCAAAGGTGTTGTCTGAAGAAAAGAAGAAAGGAACCTGCAAAAATATCACATATACAACAACAACAAAAAAAAAAAGGCTAACAGCTTCCACGTGACAGTAAAAACAGCTCACTAACTTATTTGGCAAGAAGAACAGGACTGAAGCAAATAAAACCCATTTTCTCAGAGGTGATTAAACAGAACTGTGCTGCAGGTACAGTTAAGCACAGTTAAGGTTTCAAGCACAGCTGTCAAAGCTTGAACATTGGCTGTTCCCCAGTGTCCTTACCTTCTCCTACAGTATCTGAACATTGCAGGTTCATTTCAAATGAAGCTGTTTCAAAGTAACCATGCTCCCTGAAATGTGAAAGCTTATATTTAATGGCTTTTGGTTTTTCTCAGACTGGTCAAATAATGACATATCCTTAGATGGATTTTATTTTTATTAAAATTACTTGGTTTTACTGGCAAGAACCGCAAAAGAAAAATGTAGTATAACAAGAGATCAATGCTGGTCCTGAAATGACCTAGGCATTTCTTAACTTTCTCACAGTTAATTCTTCATAATCCCTTGACTACTAGCTAATTTAATTTTTGTGCTAGAAAAAAAAAAAAAACTGGAAATTAATGATTCATTTTTGTGTTGAAGGGATTTTATTTTTTAATATCACTGGTGAAGACAATTACTTGAAGCCTTCTTAAATGGTAGGACTATATAATAGGACTTGAAATATTAATGCAAATTAATGCGGTCACAATTGCTCGCATTTACTCATTTTGTCAACAATATGAGTAAGTGATTAAACTATTTTCTATGATATTTTCTTTTCAGCAAGGTAACATAATTTTTGAGAATATATTTCTCCAGTCTTCACTGACAGAACAGATATATAATTTTTGGCAAATCTACCATTGATCTTTGACCCAGACTTGAGAGACAGGATTTACTGAAATATTTAAGTTACTTTAGATTAAGATAGCAACCCTTCTTAGACAGAAAAATTAAAAAATCTATTAGAAATCACAGACAATTTTGTTATTTATAGTTGTTATCCTTTTCATATCATGAGTAACTTGATTGCTTGCAACTGGTTCTCAGTTTTCAATGACCATGAATGACTCTATACACGAATTCTTTTCAAAAATAGCAGGCTGATCAGAACAGTGTAATGAAAATTATTTTGAGATGGAGAAAGAAAAATTTATCAATTTTTGTGATGATGTCACAAAAGCATCATTTTCTTGGAATTTCTGAGAAAGTTTTTGTGAGAAAAATTTTCTTTGCATTGGAGAAAATTCTCTGCAATATTAATTTAGACTCTTTTCCCCTTCTAGAAAAATCCAGTCAGTAGAAAATGTTCTCTATCTTTTTCTCCTTATAAGATCCAATACAGTATTTTTAAACTCTTCCATTGTATCTCTTACTACCCATAAGCCAAAAAGGAAGAAACAAAGACAATTTTTCATACAGTTTTAAGTGAAATTATAATTTCAGAAACATAAGAACTTCACTTAAGTAGAACTTAACATTATCTTGAAAATACAATGCATTTTCTGTGAGTTGATACAAACATATCTAAACATAGTTGAAGGGAGGAAAGGACAAGTGATCTCTTGTGTACATCCCAAATGCTCAGATGGCATTTGCTATACTTCATGGTTCAGTATTGCTGTTGGAATCTCAGTATGCACTATTAAAAGGAATCAGTTATCAAAATTTTAGATTTGGGTGTGCAGGAATATTTGCACACATGTAGGAAGCTGCTAAGCAGAGTAGCAAAGCCAGAGAAGTTAAATGGGCTTTTTACTCCTGAATAGTTTTTATATGGCATTGCAATCTGTTCTGTCAGAAATTAGATCACTTCAGACAAATTTATAACAAGAAGGGGAAGATAGTATTTAGTAAAGAGAGAAGACAAAAGAAGAAAGATATCAGATGCAATACAAATCTGTGTTGTTTTTATTTTTCAGTAAAATTTTCATAGAAAATAGTTTGACATGATACATGAAAGATTATGAAATTTAAAAATCACACAATTGCAAATATCTTTGAAAAGTAAGTTTCACTGTCATTATTGTTATAGTTTCTATGTGGATTATAGAAACTTTAGAAGTCAAGTAATATGTTTTTGGTCTCCCAGGATTACATTCTGAAGTAGGATTGTAGGATTGATCTTCTCTAAATAATTCAAGAATATGCTTTCCCACAGGAAGAACAGCATGCAAAGAAATGGTATCCATGTTGCAAGCAGTTGTAAAAACTATGGAATATTCAATTCAATGAATTCTTCACTACTACTATGTGTTGAAGGTGGTAGAGATAATGATTACACAAAAAACTGAGACTCAGAGCTGTTTAATACATTTAAAGTCAGGAACACATTAATTTTTAAACAATATTCATTAAGATGGACTGACTAGGGCTGGTATTGGTACATCAGGGTTTTCAGCTTTCCTTTTCTGGGCTGTTGAATACAGGTACATGACTCCCAAGCAATCTTTTCATATCTAAATCATCATTCATTGCAGGTGGTCTTTACCATCAGACAAGGAAATGTGTATGTAGAAGAAAACAACAGCAGCTGTTGAGCAGCACCCACATTACCATGAGGTCTCATATGAATGGGGCAGGGGACAAGGGTTGCAATGGCAGGCTAAGGCTCTCACATTCCTTGAAAACACCTGCAGGGATCCACAGCAGATCACAGCAGGAGATAGGTACTCCCCTGCTCTTTTTAATCTGCTTTAAACCCGTAGAATTTTCTTTTAAGCTCAAAACAATAATTTACTGCTTCTAAACAACTCCCTACTTTGAAAAGCATATTCAACCAAGTTGTAATTATTGTTGTTTTGAGGGCTGCAGATTAAAGCAGAATAAGATTAATCCCTTTTGGTTGAAAAAACACTTCATACTGTAACTACAAAATATTTTTTTGCTGAATAAAAATATTAAACTAGATTGAAATGTTAATTGCTAAAAATATTTGAATGTCTGCTGCCTGGGGACTGAATTCTGGGATCCTGAATGATAATAATTAAAGTATTTCAACTGTTTGGATCCCTTCAGTATCAGGTAATGGGCCACAGCAACAAAAAGTGTCTTAGTAGCCCCAGATTTATCTAGGAAAAAATTACATATCCAGTGTGAAGAGGCTGGTAAATTCAAGGAGAGCAAGGGCAAGGTGGTGCATTGCAGGGCTGTGATATGTGTGTTTCCAGGCACCTCAGCAATCCACAGAAGTGTAAGGACAGGGGACAGGACTGGCTGGGGAGTCCTAATTTTGAGGAGAATCAAAATAAATTTGGAAGAACTCCTTCATCCCCTCATTTGTGCAAGCATAATTTAGGACTAATAGCCCCACATGTTTCAGTGGGAATTGTTCTACACAATACAAATTTAGCTGAACCTTAACACGTTTTGCCTATGAATATTTAAATGTACCTGAGATAAGCTGGGATTTGGTTGGGAACAGCTAAATCAGTATTTTCATGCTATCAGCTATTCAGTTCTAGAATGGGAGCAGAATGTATGAAATTAATATTCTCCAGTGTACATACAGGCTGGTTGCTGGCTAAGATGCATGGGTAGTAGAAAAAATTCAGATTAAACTGGAATATATATTGACCAGCTGGAGCAGTAAGCTTTGCAGATAAGTGTAAGGTTTTCCTTTAGAAAAAAGTTCAAGAAGAAATGGAGTCATACAGTCCAGGCCTGCAGGCGTCCTGAGAAGGCACTGTTGAAATAAAAGAGCAGTGAGCCAAGTAAAGGGCAACTTGCTGTTGGGCAGAGCAAGCTGCAAGTGCTGCAAGCACAATATGAAGATCCACCTAGGTATCTTTTGTTAAGAGGAAAAGATTCATGCTCTGGTTTGAATGCATATGAATGGACATGCCCAGAAATCCTGTTCTGAAGAAACAAACTCAGTGCAAAATGTGTAAAACCTGTGTTACATGTTTAGGTGTCATTGCTGAAGGAATCAGAGTTACTCCAAAGTTTAAGTCCCACCATTTACATTTCAGACATGGGTTTCAGCATACTGTAGTGTGCCTAGGAGCCTGCAGGACCTACCCAAAAATTATGCAAGTGACTAGAAATTTCCCCAGTGATTTAAATGGGTTTGGTTGAAGCCAAATAAGCCATGTCCAGACTCCAGAGCAAGTGTAGGATGACATATGCATGTGTGTGTGCAGTGGGGAAGCAGCACACGCACTGATCCTGCTGTGAAATTAACAAAGGAAGCAGCTGGTGAACTAACCCACAGAGCTTTGGACTCTTCAGGGTAATTAATCTTGTATAAAATATGGTGCTACGAAGAAGGAAAAGCTAATATCACAGTAGAGTCCTAAGCATCTGCCACTTGAACCTGACATGGTAACACCACAGCCCTAATTCTGGGTTTAAGTTATCAGTACATGTCAATAGCAGGCACTGCTCCAGTGAAATGCAAGACAAAAAAAATATGCTCCATCTGGATATAGACTTTAGCCTAATAAAATGTTAAATAATATACAATAGCATCCCTAAACCCTAAAATAAGAAGTAAGCTCAGCCCAAAATTAAACACGCAAACTTTATTTTTTACCATTTTTTCATCTTTTATTTCTGTAGTGACCTGTGGTTCAAGTTAATAATTTTGTTCTGGCCAGTATTTTGCTAAAAATATTAAATGCACCAGAAAGAAGTAAAAACCTTGTGCTTGTTCATAAACTTGATGAAAGTAAGGCGCAATAGTCCTAGCTATATCCTGAAAACTTATTCATTGCCATAGTTTCCCTTTAAGTCTGGACTATTGAAAAATTGTGCTCCCAGAGAAGCTACATAGGCTACCTCTAACTATTGTGTTTACTATTTAATTTGTTTTTGCACACTTTGGTAGCAAAACAGTCTCATATAAAGAACAGAAGACAGTTACTCTTAGAAGAGTAGTTTTCTTTCTTGTCTTTGCAAAAATGGAAGTGTAGCAATGTAATGTTAGCCAAGCAACACTGTTTCTCCTTACAGATTAACAATTTTGCTTTGTTCATCATCTTCCAGCAAGCATATTTTGGGTAACTTCCTAATCAAAGGCTCTCTCTTTTCCCCTTAAAATCAGTTTTTCACCTTACATGAAGCTCACACTTTGGCTCTCCAAATCATGCATGAGAAAGCACCCAATAATGTTTTCTCCTGTTAAAAACTCCTGCCTGATCTTAATTTTAAAAAAAACCTACCATGAACAGCTAAAATTCAAAACAAGTTATGATTGCAAAATCCCTTTTCCAAGCTCAACAACACCATCCTCTCCTAATACATCAAAGCCCCACTGAGAACATTGTTTTGTATGTGAGATATCAAACAGGATCCTGAAAACTACTGTTAGAAGAATGTGATTATGCATCCCACATAAGAAAACATAACAGCTTATGTGGTAAAGAGAGAGGGCAGGTTTCACAAAAAATAAAGGCTTATATTGTGCCTTGTTGATTGTATCTGGTGAATGACAGTAACGCCAAAGTTTTATCTTCATGTAAGGTGAAAAAAAAATAATCTCCTTTTACCTATACCACAATTTTGCCTCAGATCTTTGCTGAAATACACTATTTTGAACTGCATAGGGTAAAGGTAATTTCATATCAGCATATATTGAGGAAACTCAATGGATCAGGTGTCTCAGGAATGTTTCAGCTCTAGCTTTTACTTTTGCAAGTCCACACTAGATTTTCCCATGATTTATGGTTTTGTCTCAGTGGAGTATGTAAAGCTGAATTACTGATCCCAGTTTTAGCCAGAAAGGATGAGAGTGCACCACAGCTTGTAGGTACTTTTTGCTTCAGAAAGGACAAAGAAGGGGATTGGCAAACTTCCTGGCCCAAGAAACTTCCTTTGTGAACCCAGGATCAAGAGACAAGTGCAGACTTCCAATTTATGCCACCTCTGTCATTAGAACTTTTGCATTTCCCATGCCTGAAGTCTGACAACCTTAATGAACGCATAATGAAGAGTAAAATGCTATTGTGTTTTAGCATTAAGAAAAAGCATTTTCAGAAGGAATTCTGTTCAACAAGCCATGAGAAGATTAAATTTTTGTAATCTATTTCCTTTCTACTCTTCTTAGTTTGTGCTGCGACTAGGAGATCAAGTTAAATGTCAATTTCAAATAGTATTTTTCAAATATCTTTTTTATTAGCGGCTACTTGCCATGTTTGAATAGTGGTTGTGTAAGGTTTGCTTCAACTATTCATTTTTCAAGTACCTGCTAGGTCCCACACTATTGTTTTTCCTCTCCAAATTGGATAGCTGCAATTTAAAACCAAGGACTGGAGAATAATGAATTTTCATTGAAAATTTTCAAATTAGCAAATATGAGAACTACAATCTGTGAAGTTTCAAAATTCAAAAGGGTTTTCTCAATACAGTGGGATAAATATTAATAGTTAAACTTCTACTTTTTTTGCTGCTTTTGTTCATGAAGATCTTCCCGAATCAGGAAGAACCAGGAAGAACCAGGAAAATCAGAAGGAACCAGGAAGAATCAGAAACAATGAAAGACAAATATTTGGTCAGGAAATATGTCTGTTAATAAGCCAAAGATGTAAAGTTGTACCACAACTTTGGCAGTCCACAGACAGAGCTCATCTAGAGTATATAAAAGGTGTAATTGTTTTTGAAAAATCATACCAGGATGAATCACAAGATTATGCTATTTACCAAGGAAAAAAATCCCAGATATAAACGAATTAGTAGTCAATAATCTAATAGCCTCAAAAGGGTTATTGGATGCATACTCCAAGACTAATAGATAGTCTTCCTCATCATTTAATAAAGCTTGAATAATGTGGTCTTAGAGAACAATTATTCTGTAGACAGGATGATAGACACATGGTAATACATTTTATAGCAGAACACATAATTTTTTTTTACTGCCTTCCACCTTCCCAAATTCATACATTTTCAGATAGAAAAACAAAAGTTATAACACAATTTCCAAAACCAGATAGCAGACAGTTGGGAAATGCTATATTATTCTTTCACTTGTTAAACACGTCTATTTACATATCAATTACAGTATTCATCATCATAATTATTAGTGCTTGATTCCACTATATAGAATCTTGAACCCTGAGCTTTTGTAAGTCATTTAAGAGCATAACTATACCAAAAATAGTCCCTAATTTTCATTGTTTCAGTGGTTCTACTGCTACTCCAAAGGAAATATTTGTTAATATGAATGACTAACAAAGCTAAGATCATGTTAAGCACAAAAATTATGCACAATCCAACATGTACATAAACTAATACCTGTCTTTGCAGACATTTGGATACTAAAATTAAAATATAAACTAGACTTTTTCATTAAATGTCTCAAGTGATAATCATTGTGTTTGCACTTAGTTTAGATGTTTTGAAAAAAAAAGAATAAACACACCATGTTACTTCTCTTCTTAACAAGGTATAACACTTTGTTATCACTTGTTTGCTGCTTATTTTGCCACAAGAAATTGCAAATGTCTGTCATTCCTCATGATTGTTCGTACAATCAAACAAGGAAGGAAACTTGACCCTGAAATTTTCTGTCTATGAGGAGGTGGTTGAAAAATTTCCCAGCTGTGTCATATATATACTTTATTGTTAAATGCTGTCGAATGCTCAAAAGGAATTTATCCTCTTTTTTAGTTTGAAAACAGTGAATTTACAGTAGTATTAATAACTGCTTTAGGAGATATACAGGTTGATCCACAGAAATTTATAGAAACTTTAGTAGAGTTTCATACAGAAATTAGAAAAAAAATCCAACACATTCTTGTCAGCAGGTAAGCCTGTCTCTTCACAATGAGCACAGGCTGGACAGTGCCTGGGAGCTGCGTGGTGGCTAATGAGATGCACAAGAACTACTAGCAGAGCTTCCAAAATTGGAAAGCAAACTTAGTAACTCCAGTCTTGCTACTCCTGAGTCAATTTTTTCCCAAAATATGAGTAAAACACTGTGCTGGTTTTGGCTTGGATAGAGTTAATTTTCTTCACAGTGCCTGGTATGGATCTGTGTTTTGGATTTATGCTGAACACAGAATTGATACTGTGATGGTTTTGTTACTGCTGAGCAGAGCCAAGGCCTTTTCTCCTTTTTGTGCTGCCACACTGGTGAGGAGGCTGGGGGTGCATGAGAGGGTGGGAGGAGACACAGCCAGGACAGGTGACCCCAACTGACCAGAGAGATATTCCAGACCGTGTGGCATCATGTTCAGTATATAAAGTGGGGGGAAGGAGGAGGAAGGAGGGACATTTGAAGTGATGGTGTTTGTCTTCCCAAGTCACTGTTGTGTGGTGGGGCCCTGTTTTCCTGGGGATGGCTGAACACCTGTCTGCCCATGGGAAGCACTGAATTAATCCCTTGTTTTGCTTTGTTTGTGTATGTGGCTTTTGCTTTCCCTATTATGCTGTCCTTATCTCAACCCATCCAGCTTTTACCCTTCCAACACTCTCCCCAGTCCTTCTGGTGAGGGAGTGAGCGAGCGGCTGTGTGGGGCTTGGTTAATGGCTGGGGTTAAACCACTACAAAAGACACATTTTTATATTAGCTATTGGAATGTGAGAAATTGTTGAGATGAATAGGCATATTAGTTTAAAAAACCCCACCTCATGATCACAGGAGGAACACCAGGCACTAACGCTCTGCAGGTGGCGGTTCATGTCTACAAGAATAAGAGAAACTCTACCAGGGAGAGGAGCTGGCACTGACCTCCCTTCCCCAGAGGCTGCCCAGTTAAAGCCCATTCATGGATAGGAAAACAGAAGTAAGGCATTGAGACAGACTTCAGTGGAATTTCATACCCTTCCCATAAAATGCTTTTTGCCTTCCTGACTCCATGGAAACATAACAGTCAGTAATACCAAAGGGGAAAAGAGTAGTAGCCAAAAGGAAGAGAACTATGGAGGAATCAGGCCTGTGTTAGCAGACAGAAAGGTAATCAAGTGGGGGTTGTTGAGGTGAAAAAGTGGATGTCACCTTGGCAACCTGAGATAAACTCATGAAAAATACAATGGGTTCCCTGTGAGGGAGAAAATGACAATCAGATTAATATTGAATCTAGATGCTTTTATTTAGTGTAGGTAAACCTCCAAGTGATGTGAATGCATAAAATATTTTTTTTATTCTCTTTCTAGAGTGGCCTACACATTCATTCTAGTTATCACTGACATATCAATGTGTTAAACAGGTCAGAGAAATAGGCATGGAAACTGATGCTGATTAAATTTTATTCTGATTTCTGGGAAGCAGTACTACAGTGGAGTTGTTGCTTATTTTATTACTTTTTAATTTGGTTTCCTAATCTGATTTTTTACCTGATAAAAGAGGGATGAAAACAAAAGGTTTATGATTAATATTTGTTGGAAAAGTTAGGAAGCGTTTTTCCTGTTCAAGATTTGCATTTTCTCTTATTCTTTGAAGTTCTGGCTGTAGATTCTTTCTTGACTTTTAATTTGCCTCACAGAGATTTGGGAGCTTGATGAGAAATTCTCTTTTCCCTTTTGTGCACTCAGTGTGAGACTCACACAACAAGGTTTCTTTCAGTCTGAAAAACAGTCCAGAAAAAATATCATTTAAGTTCCTGAATAGTTGAGGCTGAGGCAAAATTTCTTACACTGTTGAGATAGGGAACATCAGCTTCCTGACAAAGCCTTATTCCACTCAATATCCTGCTGATAACCAGGAAAGGAACTCAGTTGTGTGAAAGCCCACAGACAAGTTGTCATATATAAATTCATAATAAAGCTTTGTCATCAGCATGGAAGACATTGAAACGTAAATTGCATCAATTTCTTAAAACTTTAGGCATTGGGTTTTCTTTGTTTGTATTTTTTTCTGACCTTTGCCTGTATTTTAGCATCTACCTCTAGCACTCATTATGCATTCACATCTGGACATGTTGTGCATGCACTGCTTTTTTAAATGCATTTGTGAGTTAATGTTTTATTCTTTGAAATTCTTAACAATGTTAAATCCCATTGTTTCACTATAACTATTCCTCTGTTACTTTTATAGAGAGTGTACTCCTTAGCTTAGCTGTAGTAGGTTTTCCTTTAAGCTGAACAAGAAAAAACACTGATGGAATAAAAATTACTGTCTAAACAAGGTACTTTATTAAACAGGTCTTTACTGCACTGCAGCAAAGAAAACGTTAATAATTAATATGTATTAAGGAGTAGTTCAAGTATTTACATAGTCAGATTTTAGACCCACCAAAGGTTCAATTTTGACTGTTTATTCTGATTCCCTGAGACAGGTCAGGAATTTTGTTTATCAGTTTCCAAACCTATCCCGAGAACTGCAGAATCAAGCTAGGCTGTTAGTGAGCAATCTCCCAGTGATTTTCAGCTAAAGCTGGAAAACTATGAGGACTGCAGCACAAGGCCTTAGGTTAAAAAAATCCTCACATCTACCACTTTTCACTTAAATAGGTATTTGAAGTTAAAAAAAATTTTGTAGACTCCAGTTCAGGAAAGTATCTCTGTCCAGAATAGCATTTGACTCTTTGTAATGACTCATACAATGATAATTTAACACTTAATCCTTATATTAAAAGTGCCTACTTCACCTTGCTCATCATACTTGACAATCCATAAATTTTCAATCCACTGGTAGCACTCCACACCCAAAAGAAAGCATCCATATGTCTTTCCTTGGGAATAATATTTGAAGTTGGGATGTATCCTTTAGTCTAGGCAATGGCTTCCTCTTAGACACAAATTGATTTCCTCTGGCAGGGAAAAGCCACACTTCAAATGAATAAATGTATAACAAAAGTAGATTGAAATACTGGTGAATTTTCTATAACATCTATTTTGCAGGGTTTTTAACAGACCACATAGTTTTGGGTTTTTTTCTTAAACTAAGAGACAGCCCGGGGACTGAAGCTTGCAGTTGTGTACGCCAGCTCTTGCACCAACCCAACCAGTGTATTTATAGGCAAACTTGCTGTTGGGGCTGCTTCCAGGCACCAAAGCACATCCCCTCTCTCCAGACACATTTTTTTTCCCCAAAACACACCAGGGAATAATTTATTGCTCACTTCCCCACCTCTATGTTTGATCCATGACAGGCTCCAAGACCATGGCTGTGTTCAGTGCCAGCAACATGACCTGGGAAAGAACCATCATTTTCCGCATCCCCACACAAGACTGGGGCAGAATCTCTTCTGGCTCCCATTGTACATCTTGTCTGCGGACCAATGAGCAAAACAGGAGAGACAAAAGCACTGTCTTGTCTCAGAGGAGGATTTTATTTCTTTTGCATTGGAGAAGATAAATTCGGCAAGGAAGCTATGTCAACATTGGAATAAAGTGGTGCCAGGAATGGTATAGTAGGATGTTGAAAATTAGAAAAAATGCAGCTTTTGCAGCTTCTGACAGTCCAACTCTCATAACACATAGTCAGATTGTTTGAAGTTAGTAACTACAGTTGTATCAGCAGCCGGGGGGCAAACATACCTGCTTGGTTCTTCATAAAGCTGACCGGTGACTTCACGCACTTACTTGAACGCAAATATTGAAGGCCAGACTTAGTATGAGTACACATTAATGCAAATTTTTCATTATTTTACATACTAATGGCAAGAATCTCACCCAGACAACAAATTAATGAAGAATTTAACCTGGAGAAGCTGGAAAAAAGTACATCATGTCTGCTTAGCATTTTATTAAACTTTTCATCTGTTCATGTCATCAGAACAAGCCAGCCAGCAAAATATTTTGGTGTATTTTTATACGCCTAGCAAGCAGTACTATTATAAAGAAAAAAATGTATACCAGTATCTTAAAAGCTGCTATGTTGGCATGCATTCCTGGAGATATTTTTTCCCCTCTTTAATGTTAGTTCGTTCTTACAAACGTTGATTTAAAATGTCTGCAAGTCTAATCTTAATAATAGGAGATTCAACTGTTCTCATAAGGAATTTCAAATAATACTAGGGCCAGAAATTTTATTTGAAAAAAAAAAACCACACACACACACACACAAAATAAAGAAAACAAAAGCACCATTTACAGCCTCCTCTTACTGTTTGCAGAAATATTTTTGGTATATCAGAGGCTCATAATCCAAACTTGCTTTCATAAGTCATTACAAATGGTGATAGATGCTTCCAACAGAATTTTCGATTAACCCAAGCAGGTCAGGATGGCCGAGCGGTCTAAGGCGCTGCGTTCAGGTCGCAGTCTCCCCTGGAGGCGTGGGTTCAAATCCCACTTCTGACAGCTTCTTTATGACACCGAGCTGCATGGTGCGGCTGGCACACCTGAAGGGCAGGATGCCATCCTGAGGGACCTGGACACGCTCGAGAAGTGGGGCCATGGGAATCTCATCAGGTTTAACAAGACCGGGGGTGCTGGTGCTGCACCTGGGCCAGGGCGACCCCCAGTATCAACATGGGCTGGGGGATGAATAGATCCAGAGCAACCCTGCTGAGAAGGACTTGGGGGTGCTGGTGGATGAGAGGCTGGACATGACCCAGCCCTGTGCACTCAACCCAGAGAGCCAAACGTGTCCTGAGCTGCATCCAAAGCTGCCTGGGCAGCAGGGACAGGGAGGGGATTCTGCCCCACTCTGGTGAGACCCCACCTGCAGTGCTGCATCCGGCTCTGGAGTCCTCCCTAAGGAAGGACATGGACCTGCTGGAGCAAGTCCAGAGGAGGGCCACCAAGTTGAACAGAGGGATGAAGCACCTCTCCGGTGACGAAAGGCTGAGAAAATTGAGATTATTCAGCCTGGAAAAGAGAAGGAGAATTGTCTCATTCCAGTACCTGGAGGGTCCTTACAGGAAAGATAGAGCAAGACTATTTACAAGGATATGTAGTGATGGGACAAGGGGGAATGGGCTCAAACTGAAAGAGAGTTAGTTAGATATCAGGAAAAAAATTCTTTCCTGTGAGTGTGGTGAGGCAGTGAACGGGGTTGAACAGGGAAGGTGGGGATGCCCTATCCCTTGGGCATCTGTGGATGGGCTCTGTGCAACCTGATTTAGTTAAAGGTTTCCCTGCCCATGGCAGGGGAATTGGAATTGGAACAAGATGATTTTACAGGTCCTCTTCCAACCCAAACCATTCTATGATTATGTGATCCTTTGTGTCTGTGAATAAGGAAATATAAGTAGAGAAATATAACAATATAGGAAATCTTGTAATTTTTCTGCATTATTATAATGAGGCATTTTAAGGGCTATAAGACTGTGCAGAAAGATTATAGAAGTTGTATCACTTCCTATTACAATTGCATAGAGATTAATAAGCCTGTAGTTATGATTAAGCTATACAGAATAAATCATAAACATTTAGTTTCTTCCTCAGCCTGGTGGAAGAAGAAGACTGAATAATGAAAGATTTGTATATTTTTCATGCAAAATGACTTTCTGATAAAGCTGTAGCAATACAGATGCAGAAAAGTTGGGTATCACTTGGATCCTGCAGACAAAGAGGAATGTAACTTGGGCAGGTTTTTGCAGATGAAATTGCCATGCGCCATGGCAATGACAACACTACAAGGTGCCGTATGGGCTTCTCTTCAATCTGGCACAATCCCTCCCTCTCAATAGGCTCCTGAATGCTATTCCTGGAATAACTCCCAACTTGGAAGGATCCATCCTCCCCTGGCTTTTAATTCCATCTCATGTTGCCAGAGTTTCCAATCACAACCCAGACTGGGACACCATACTTCATGGCACTTAACCCACATCTCCTGCATATGTAGCACACAGTTCGCCATCATTTGGCTGGTCTAGCTATTCCATGGTATCCCACCACCAAAATAACAGGCACCACCTGATTTATATACAATGCTATTATCCATTAGCATCTCAAAACACAAGAGGGTAAAAATCTGGTCCAGATGGCTGAGACCAGCAGTCTTGCTTATGGTTCTTCCAGTGCATCTTCGCCTCATGCAGGGATAATTTCTGTAGCTGAGGCTGAAACATAAATCAAGCTACATTAGAACAATCTCTTTGCAATACTCCTACCTCCATCACAGATGGGGTTTTTTGAGTTTGATTTCTATGGCCTAGAAATGCATGTGAATTGAGAGACCTGGTCTTCTTACTTGTGCAGAGCTTGGGAGGCAGGAGGAGGCAAGCAAGAACCTTGGTGTGATGAGAGAGCCTGGGCACACAGGCTGGGCTGTATTTTATTGTCAAACACAAGATTTCCATCTTGAGCAATCACAAGATTTCTGTTCAGAGAATGATGGAATGATGTCCATCCATGATAGGGGATGATGTCAACCTCACAACCCAAGTAACAGGATTGTCTGTAGCAAATCCCTTCCATGAATGCAGGCATCTTGCATGATGCCCAACTGATTTAGAAGTAGCTAAAGAAGTTTTAAACAAACCTGTTCAAATGGCATCAATAAAAATTTCAGGGCTACTTTTCTCCTTTATGTTTTCATGCATTCCCCTGTGGAATTAGGTTGTTCTAGAAAAGTTATTACTGCACACTTAATTTGACAATCTTCATGAATCAAAATGAGCTTACTCCAAGAAGTTTGGCTGTAGCTGATGCTCACCTATTGCCTCTGCTGATCCTGTGATGTTAATGTAACTCACAGTTAAGATGCAATAGAAATGCCGACTCTGCCAAAATCTTCAGAGAAAAGTTTTTTCTGAAGTTTGGGGTTTCTCTAGGGTTAGAAGTTTTCTTGTTGTTGTTGTTGTTGTTGTTGTTGTTGTTNGTTGTTTTTGTTTTGGGTTTTTTGTTTGTTTGTTTTTTGGTTTTGGGGGTTTTTTGTTTTGGTTTTTTTTTTGGTGGTTTTTAAGTAACATTTCATAGATCAAAAATTCAAGAAGCCTGGCATACTCTGTAATTTGGACTTCAAAGTTTCACTACTTTAGGGAGATTTGAAGCCAGGAAGTAGAAAGCCAAGTTTAATCATATGTTCTTTGGTACTTTCAATTGATCTGTGACGTCACTTGGGATATATACATTGATTACCCTTGAAGTCCTGTTTCCTTGAGCAGCTCTATATGAAATTCAAAATAATCAATGTTCATATTAATTTATTTCAGCACAACTGGAGTGGCTGGAAGTTGTTTTATAAGGTACCAGGTTTTCTCCTTTTTGTCACCACCTGCCATGTCTTTTAGCATTATTTTTCTGTGTTATTATTTCTCTTACTGCAGGGAAACATGCTGTCTGTGATTTTTCTTTCAGCCTCCTTCTCAAAGAGGAATCATCCAGGTTGCCTGGCTCTTCCCTCCAGCTACTCCCTGAAGTATTCATATTTTACCTTGTGTACACATTCATTCCTCTATTCTGCCACATGCTTCTCTATAGCTGTACGACCTTCAGCCCAGGCTTTCAACAGCTTGCTACACTGGGACTGTGTGCTCAAACTTTTAAAGAGCTCCCTCATTTTCCTTGAAACTCTTGAGTAATGGCTTAATTACAGAAAAATCTTCTAAAGAGAAACCTGATATCAGAGCTTTCTATAATCTAATAGAACAAGAACCAATGGAGAGAAGGTTTATTACTATGCTTTTATCCTTTTATTAGGATTATGGTAGAATTGTTAATAGGGACTCAGATTAAGCAGAAGTACTTGCTTAATATTTCTAGTTGTTATTTGATGCAATATAGACAATTAATTCCTCACCTCTGATGATAATAATACTAATCAAATATTATAATAAGCCAAACCAGAAAATATTGGACAATTTTAAATAGTAGACACAAAGAATTTGCATTTAAGAGCTTTAAAAATGCTTAACTATCTAAGCAACTTATGTTGACTTCAAATGTTCTTTAGAAATTTGTAAGATTACCTTGTTTTGAAATTCAAAACAAGTAAAATGAACAACAGTCTGTTCCAGGCATGTCAATCTGACACTGATCTGAATCACATAAAGAGCATGTTAGTCTGATAATAAAAAACTGAAAGAGTAGAACAAGTAACAAAAACATCCAAAAAATAGGTGTTTTATAAGTTCAGTATAAACAAATAAAACTGATGCAATATGCCTACCACTTGGTAAGGCATTTTAATAGGTGCAAAATGATGTCTTGATAAGTAGCACAAGATTGGAGGCATAAAGTCTGGAGTAAATAACATAACCACACTTGCACAACAGAGAACATGAGCTGCAGATGTGTCCTGAAATGAGCCTACAGGTGATGACTGATATTCAACTTGAAAAAAAAGGGATTAATGCAGTCTTCCAAAGTTTAAACAACGAAGTACATCACTGGACCTTCTGTACTTATTACTGTGGTAACTTGCTGCTGAAACACCAGCAGCTCAAGAAAGATATTGACAATGTAGGAAAGCACTGGGGAAGAATACAGGAATAAATAAGGATAGAGAAAAATGCTTTAGGGAAATGTGTAAGTCTTTGTTTCAGTTGGCAAGTATGTCTTCAACTTGGTTTCCATATCAAAACCTGATGGCCCTGATATACTTCACCTTAAGAGAAAAGACAATAATGATTGATAGGGGTGAGCTAGTTGGAAGTTTTGGTGAATTTTCTATGGCCAGAGTATTAGTTTTTCAAGACTGGAAGTTCTCAGCAATATTGTACAGTTTGATGGTTTGCTGCCTATAAGAGCTGCAGTCCCCAGCCATATTAAGCTTAGGAAAGCAAGTACTTTAAGTGACTTCTGAGAGGTAGGAATATTCCTTTTCTTACAGCAAATACGGCTTGGTTCATGGTGACAGAGGTCACCATGACAGAGGTTTTCTGCAGAGGTTCTGTCTCCATCACAACTCCTATGTCTCTATTTCTTTCACATAGACTCCATTTAAAAAGAATAAGGCCTTGTAGAGCCATGCTGGTAGGAGTACCTTCTAGTACTCCTGTGCACATCCCTGGATTTCCCTAGATAGTTATTAAGCCAAATCTACATGGAATTGCTTAGTCTAAAACACCACAGCAATGAATGAGTTCATTTCAAACCTCTGTAAATAACGGCCATAATCACAATAAAAAGACATAAAAGTGTATTAATTGAATAAATTCCAAGCACTTTTACACTTCTAGCATATTTAAACTGATGCTTTTCAAGTAGATACTTCAAGTGCTGAAGGGGTGGGTTTATTTAGAAAAATCAGATGAACATATTTCAGCATTTTCAGTTTCCTTTGTGAGTCTTAAATATCAAGTTCTTGATGCAGATAAGTGAAACAAGTAAGTGTAAATTTCTACCTGCATGCTACTAAACCACATTTGAAATCATGACCTCAAAGCTCTTGGTGAGATAAAAAAGCACCACAATTTATTAACAGGAACATATACACCATGTTATGTAAAAAATTTAAAGAGAAGGGAAGGATAAAAGCTAATTTTTTCGAACTTAAACTCTTACTCTGTTTTGGAGAGGTCGGGGGAAACTTCATCTTGGTAAAAGATAAGCAGCAATGTTACTCTGAGTGCTATGTGTTTAGTCATGTATACAACCTAACCATGCCTTTGAATTAATTTGCAGCACTTTCTAATTAGTCCCATCTCCTTTCAAAGGTATAATGGCCATACCAGCTTTTAGATTCAAAGTGCCAATATGGTTACAGTCAGATTTTAATTGATAGTCCTAAGGGGGATATATGAGTATCTCAAACATGGCCCATGCTTGGACCCATCACATGAATATTGCAGGCACACATTATTCTGCTCAGGGAAACAGAAAATGTAATTGCTAATTGTTCATAAAAGGTTTATTTAACTAGAATTTACATTTCTTTAAGTGACACTCCTAGACAGAAAATGTCTAAGCTCTCATTAAAGCACATTTTATTAACAATTAGTTAGTCCATATTAATTAATTTGTCAAAGACAATTTCTTTCCCTTCATTCCATCCTTTTTGTATAATAGCTTGTCTACATAAACTTGGTTTTTTGTCAACTGTACTGAAAAGTGTCTCTTTGGAGACAGGCAAAGAATAAATTTTTATAAAATCCAGATTATATTCACTAATGCCAAGCCAGCCTTGTTAATACCAGACTGAATGGAGAAAATCTAGCATGAGGAAATCGACTGCCCTGATTCTAGACTCTGTGTGGCCTCAAATTAAAATGCCTGAAACAGGGCCATACTTCTCACTATGCACACACTTCTGCTGCAGTAAGCACTTCTTCAGCAAACATAAATCAGAGAAAATGAGATCCCATACTGAACCATTTTACATCACAAAGTAGCATGCAAAGCCAGGAAGAGACAAGGAGTATTATTCCAGTAAGAATTACCACAAATAATTTTCGCAGCAAAGTCCAAGCTTCCCTGGCCATAGGACATCTTCATATTCTTAGTTCATTCCTGTGAATCAACATCTTTCCTTTATAGGATGGCAAAAAGAAATGCAGGATTCCTAATATCCATTTTGAATAAACTGTTTTTCAACTAGAGACAGGTGGGTTATTAACCCAAGTATTGTTTTTATAACTAGAAAGAAATCAAGTAGAGTAGACAATCTAGAAACACTGAACACCGAAGGCCTATGTGTTTCTAGCTCTTCCAGAAACTCAAGAAGACATTTATATTATTGAGAATATACAGGATTATGAGCAAATTCCCTTTTTTGCCTGTACTTGCCGGGCAAAACTTCACAGAGTACTAACAGGCAAGAGTTGAAGCCTTTGGCATGTGGGAACAAAAACACTGCTGGCCCTGCCCTGGTTGCCCCTCCCTGCCTTAGCACAAGTGGGATTTGCACTGGAAACATACAGGTGGTCTTCTAGTCCTTCCTGCTCCTTCCCTTCAGCTCACAGGGAACAAGGTCTTCTGGAAGGGTGGAGAGGTTTGCTGGCATGGCAGTGGCATAACTGCTCCTCACTTCTGAATTACATTATCTATAGGGGAACACAGTATTCTTTAGTTCTCATGACTAACTTTTTTATTTCCCATACCTTTCCAGGGGAATCCTGAGAAGAACAATTCCTAGTTTTTTAAAGGACAAAGCTGGGCTGATAACTGCAGGATTTGGTTAGGATAATTGGGAATGAGATAAGCTCTGTGGAAATTGCTTTTAAATTATCATTTAGTGTGATGTAGGATAGGCTTTTTCTCCTCCTTTCTCTTTTCCCACTTATTTTTTGGACACTTGATAATTACTTAAGTGAGGGAATACAAAATACCATTTTGTGGTTTTCAGTCTGCCAACATAATAAATGTTCAGAGTTTTATTTTTAATCTTTAACAATAGAAAAACAGATGGGATGAGTAATTCTGTAGTGTCCCGTGCACTTTCAGTATTCTCAAAATGGACACTCAAAGTATTAATACAATCTCACAGCAGGGAGAAGGGGAATATCATGGCAGCGGGGCTGGTATTTTTGTTACAGTGTAGTGGCATGCATTTGTGCATGCACAGAAACAGAGAGATGAAGACTCATCCATGTGTGTAGGTTGGAAGAGACCCCTGAGGGCACCTTTTCCATCCTCCTGCTCAAAGCAGGACCTGTTAAAGCTGGTTGACCGGGGCCACATACAACCAAGTCCTGAACTTCTCCAAGGATGGAGATCTCACCTACTGTTTGAGTCACTCTCCCTCAGTGCTTGACCACCTTCATAGTGAAAATATTTCTTGGTGACTAATGGGAATTTCCATTAATACACTACCCACATCTCCTTCTCAGTACTGACTCTCACAGATATTTTGGGTCACCTTTGGGGAGCCTGCGACACCTATAGACCTGATACTTCATCTACTCCAGAAGGAAACTGTGAGAGACATAGCACAGCTAGGAAAAAATCTGCTTGATTCAAGTCTATTCTCCTTCCTGGGAAGTGTTGAGCCAGTCTTCAGTAACTCCCCTCTCCTAATTTTGGTGGTTTGTTGCGGGGATATTTTGTTGGGTTTTTTTCTAGTTTCCAAGTCTTCATACTTTCTAGACCTAGTTATTCCCGTTGCTTATCAATGGTTTGGTTTTGTTTGAAGTTGAAAACTACTGAAAAGCCTGAATTTAGTACTTTGCTCCTTTTGGACACAAGCAAAACAGTGACAATTCTTGACTCTGTCTGCATGGCAGTACAGCTTCTGTGCTTAGATATAGCTCCTTATCCCATGGAACTCTGTGCTCTGTGCAGAAGACAGCATTAGTTGGATCAAATGGAAGATCACCTAACAAGTTTAAAGGTGTTTGCTGTCTTCCTTAGTTGTGGTCTGTGGGCTTAAAAATAATGAGAGGAATTATTGTAATAGACAACATGAACTGGAATTACAGCCTCGCCAAGGAATTTATTTTTTTCTATACACAATTCATTTCATAATTGTTTTCCATACAAAAGTGATGTGAACTTGGCCTTTATCAACCACAGGCTGTATTTCTCGTTCCTTCTCTTGGAAAGTGCAGAACATGTTGTTCCAAGTTTGCAAATTTAAGTATAAATTTGTTTTGAGAGGAAATAAGTCTTATACTTTGAGTCTTGATTTTATTTTCTTGCCTGTCACTGAACAACTTTCTTTTGCTTTTGATATAAGTGCTGTCTTATGTATCAGTAATCTTAAATGATCAGGCTTGCTGGGGTTTTGTTGAAGACACTTAAGGATAGAAGTAGATATGCAGCATATTTCCTACTCCAGTGATTTCCATTTAAAAAGACACATTGCCTGTAAAGCCACATAAATTTTCATTCAAAATCCACTTTAGTAAAGGTATATACTTTGAATTCTTTTAACTCACGAGTACAAACAATTCATCCTTGTACTCTCACATGTCATTTCTGCCACTCATTTCCTGTGTTTTTATTCCATAATAGCTTTTGTTTTCCCTGTTGCTTCCCCCTAGCAATTTATTTTGTTTATCCTTAAGTGCATCCAAAGATCTGATCACAAAACTCAAATAGCAGCTCTGCCAATTAGAGGGAAACAACTTTGATGTGCCTGAACACAGAAGAAACAAAAACAAATGTGGGTACTTACAAGAAAGGGTATCAAGCAGAAAGTCAAACAGTCAGGAAAACAATCTTTTGGTTGTGAAATGACAAATTTAGAGGCATGAAGAAATCACATCCTGTGAAGGCAGCATAAAATAAAATTAACAAATATAATGAAATGGAGAAAGATTTATAGGCAAAAGAAAGCAATTAGTTTTTAATTCAGGAAAGTTCTTCCTAAAGGACATTTACATAGGGGCTGATGAATAATAGTAAATAGTAAAATTGTCAGTGGCAATGAACATCTGGCAATCTATGCTCAGTATATGTCAAAATACATATGTTGGAAAGTATGATTTGGGAAAAAAATTAGATTGTTAACAAAATTATCAACAAATCAATGAATAATGATAAAAATATTTAATTTAATTTTTCCCTTTTCTATGTAATATTTTGATAATGTTTCAAAATAAGTAAATTAAAAATACATTTATTGAATATTTTATAAAAGTAAAATAGTCTCACAATAATTTTTTATCACCAATATTCTATAGGGAGGGCCTCATCCCAAAGCCATTTTAGGCTATGTCTTTATGGATTTTTATGGTGATGGAATTCCTAAGTTTCCTTGAACAGATATTCCCAGTCTGGGGCACATGTAACCAGTAGGAAGCTTGTTGGTTTCCTAATCTTAATCCTCCTATGTGACACAGGTGATATAACAGCAATAAAACCTAAGAATTGCTGTCCAAGTGTCCATGTTGAGTCTTTGTTCCATTTTCACCAAAATTAATAAAAGGTACATTCCAGGAATGAAACCCAGGTTAAAAATTAAGATGTGAAATTATATATAAATGGATAGGAAAACTGGGCAGTATTTAATTCAGAGAAGGAAGGGAAAGAGTGCAAAAAAGATCCTCCAGACTTTCCTTTCCATTTTAAGACAAGAAGGACCCATCATTACCACAGATTTTTCACATATTCCTAGCACAACACATCAAAAATTTTTGGAAAAGCACATTCTATTTAGTGCATTGACACATCTTGACAGGAGTCAAAAATATTAATCCTTCTTCATTTGTAACAATAAATAAATTGTCCACATGTTCGTTTAACTCCACACAAAATTCATCTGAAAACTGAACAGTTCTGGATGCAGTTTTTGGCTGAGATTTCCCAGATGCCATAAGCAGAGGCCATGAATTGTGTCTGAATGCTGGGCAAATGCCAGGCCACAGGAGTCAAATGGGTGGAAAGGCTTCTTTTGGCTCAGTTACAGCTGCTGATTTGACAGATGCAAATACTTTGTTTTGAGAGGGGCCTTGTGACATATTCCATTTTGACAACTGCCAGAGGCAGAACTGAGTGATGTGACCCAGGCTGTCAACTTCCAGCTTTTTATTGACACCACTGGGTGAAAAACGGGACATGTGAGCAAAGTATAGACATGCTGGGAGATTCAAGGTAGACCAATTAGTGATATTATCTGAATTTCTGACTTTTCATATGATATTAGGTATTTCAAAATCATAATTGTTATAGACTTCTTAAAAATATTTTTTTCTCATTGGACACCGCAAGTCTTCACTTCCCAAGCAGTCAATTTGTCATGTACTTTGTGATCACAGTGACAATTCACAGCTTTTGGGCAGAGACTAATTTGTTTCACATTGGTATAAACTGGGAATCATTTCTTTGATATCAACAGAATGACAGGAAGACAACACAAGTAACTGGAACCAGGTCCTCTGCAATGACTTTGTGACTTGATGACAGCAACCAAATAAGACATACTGAGATTCCCAAAAGTATTGTTATGAACAACTGTCAAATTAGTTAAAAGCAGATTGTAGAAGCTGAGATTAACGAATTGTCTCCATCCATGTTTTATTGCACAGGGGATAAATATTTAAATGAAAGAAAAATATCTTTTCAAATGTGAATCCTTTTCTCAGTTAAAGAAAATTCACATTACCCATCATAATGAAGAACATTACAAATTCAAATCACTTGAGGTTTATGTCCTCTGTTTTTGTGGCTTTTATGTTATTTCTTGCAAGTGTTTTATATACAATAATTGCTTTGCAGAGGTACCTAGACAAATGCTACAGAAGAGTCTGTGACTCTGTCTTCCACGCCCTCCTCCCTCATCCCCACTCACCCCCTTGCTGGCTCCTTCTCCCTCAGTTCACCCAGATGAACTAACTTTCTGATACTGCTCAAGGAATTTGCTTAAGGCTGCAAGAGTTTCTTGGAAGAGCACCCAGGGCTTCTTGGAAAGCAGCTGACTCCACTCTGAAGCTGAAGAGAAGTGCTTACCTAGCTTCTGAAGCTGGCTGAGGGTGGAAAATTTGTCTATAAAGAGAAGATGGATAATCCTAAATTTCATGTACAATTTTCATCTCAGTGATTTGGGAAAAAGCCTTATTCCATGTTTCCTCCAGACCAAAAAAAATGAAATTAACATACTCAGCCCAAGTTATCAACACAAATGTTAGAAATGCAGCTACCTGTATTATTTGTCCTGCTTCCTTTTCACCAGACTGCACCATTTCATGTCTGTCATGAAATTTTACAGAACTACACTAAGAGTGGGCCCTTCATGCAAGGCTAAAAGTCCCCTGAATGTGTACAAACAGCAAAAGGGCAGCAACAGGTCACCTCACCTTCAGGCAGGTAGCTTTGGAGATCTGTATCTTCATACTGCTCTGTAGGAACACATTCACAAGCATTAGAAATAGTCCAAAAATAATTATGCCTTTGTTTTTCAGGCTGTTTTTAAACTTCCAAATGATTGGGTGGGAACAGAAGTAACTAAGGGATGTGGAGCTTGTCTGAGAAGATGGGAATGCAGCAGATTGTGCAGAGGTCTCAGCAGAGAAGCAATATAGGCAACTGTGCTTGAGGCTCTTCTTGGATTTTTAGGGGCACATTATACTAGTGTAATTATAATGGCCCAAGTCTAAGCAGCTGCAATACATTTCTGAAAGGTAGTAAGGGGAAGACATCCTTTCTAATATTTTAAAGCTCTTATTAATTATCACTGATCACTTTTGGTGGTAAATAGGTATAACTTTTACTGCTGTCCCTCCTCTAGGTTTCATGTGTGAGTGTACAAGATAGGCTCCAGATGGAGAGAGTGGAAAGCAGAGTATCACTCTGAATGCCATGGTTTTCTGAGAGTGTGCATGGTGAAATACAGCAGTAAGTAACATGCTGAGAATCAGGGTGTCACTGTGAATCAGATCTCCATGTATGCCCCATAAGCAGACAAATCAAAAGAAGAGTGATCCAAAAACTGGGAAATGTAGTTCAGGAGTTTTATTCTAGGTTGAGAATTTGGGCAGAACCATATGAAACTGACCTCAAGAGCTTATCCTAGAGCAGCAGGCAGCCAAATCCTATACTGTAAGGCTGCCAGCACTGTTCTAGGATGGATCCATGTCCTGCTCACTTTCTACCACTGTATTCCATGAGGATTTCATTTATAATAAGTTTCCACTGAAACCAGCCATCAAAGCCTGGTCTCCACCCATAACCAAACCTCCTGCACAATCCTAAGAAGTCCAACAATTCCCAGAAGCTCCAGATTCCCTGCAAGAATGCCATGGGTCTGGTCCAGGGAAGCATCACTGACCATCACATATGTGGAAGAGCTAGGCTGTACATTCCCAGGAAATGAGACCCCACAGTACCTGTGCAAAGGCAATTCACAGTTGCTTCCCTGAGGCAGAGGTGGGCACGCCTGAGGTTCTGTAATTCAGGGAAATCTAATTTACAGAAAACACACATTTTAAATTAGCCATGTTAATGTTAATGCCGTGGAGTAGAATACATGTAAAGTATGCAAGAGACACAAAAAAAAATCTTTCTGCAAAAAAGTCTCACTAGAACAAGTCAGATTCCTTTTATGAGGTCTTCACAACTCTCACACAAACAGAGCTTCTTTGTTCACCTTTGTTTTGCTAACTTATTGCTGGAATGTACCAGAGTGTTTTAAAATCACTTCCTATTGTCAATACATGATAATCTCACACCATCAAGCATAGCTACCTTTCACTATTTACCAGTGGTGGTGAATTTAATATGTTGACCTTCAGAGAAAAAACAGATCAGAGTTTAAGGCCAGTGATGAAATTGACAGTAATCAATACAAGATTTAAAAGCAAATTAATTGGAGAAATAGGTATAATTACTGACAAATGCATAGATCACTTAAATTGTTTCAGTCAATCATTTTATTGGTTTTCGAAGACAGAGGAAAAGAAGTTGAAGGCAAAATGAGGCTGCAGCATTAAAAGCAAGCCAAATGCAGCTGGACTTATAAACAAAGCTGCCAAAAGCACTGGAGGCCCCTGTTTTAATTGCATTAATATCCAAACATCATGTTTGGCATAAAGCATTCAAGGAGTATCCTCAAAAGTCCACTTTTGGGGAAGAAGCAGAAATTGTAAGTCTGGGCTTTATTCACAACAGATTAGTCACACGGGTGTTGCATAATTTTGCTTCAGACAAAGACTGAGCAAGTGGGGGAGAAGCTCATGCATTGGCTTTTGGATGAAGTTTGAATGCATGAAGGGGTAATTTGCTAAGTTGTAGAGGAGTCAGGAATGCAAAACTCTAACTAAAGGGATTGGAATAGCTACAGAAATTGTCTTTTCTGATCTGAGAGGCTACTGAGCCACATTTGACATGTAAGCACTTTTGGCAGGGTCAAGCAAATTTTGCCAACACAAATTCAAATTAGAATGAGAAAAGGTAAATTTTACCCACTGAAAATCATAGGATATTGGTCAGTTTGGACCCACTAAGGAGACAAAAGTGCAGTAAAAGTTTTGATTTGGAGAATATAAGGATGCAGCAAGTTTCAAAGGTATGCAGTTCTATCTGTCTACATCTTGAGTTTTCACAATAAACATATTAAACAAATTCTGTTTTGTGAAACTGACTTTTTGACCAAAAGAAAAAAAATAAAAGCATCTTCTTTTGCTGGAAGATGTATGTGAAACTGAGGAAAAGCCACAATGTGGAGTAAAGGGAAAAATAGAAAGGGAAGGATGAGGGCTGTTGCATTTGTGGAGCCCTTGAAGGAAAATTGGAAAAGAATATCCTGAGGAGCTGTTCAGATCCAAATTCTCCTGTCTATATGCACAAAGTGTCATGGAATGGTTTGGGTTGGAAAGAATCCTAAAGATGATCTAGCTCCAACCCTTACACCATGGGCAGGGACACCTTCCACTAGAACAGGTGGCTCAAAGCCCCATCCAAACTTGCATTTAACATTTCTAGGGATGGGATATCCACAGCTGCTCTGGGCAACCTGTTCCCATGCCTCACCACCCTCACAGTAAAGAATTCCTTCCTAATATCCAATCTAAACCTATACTCTTGTCAGTTTAACTCCTTGTCCTATCCCTACATGCCCTTGTGAAAAGTCCCTCTCCAGCTCTCTTGCAAGACCCCATTTAGGTACTGAAAGGCTGTTCTAAGATCTGTCCTAGAACCTTCCCCTCTCCAGGCTGAAAATCCTCAACTTTCTCAGCCTGTCTTCACAGGAGAGCAGAGAAAGGGATAGTGGGAATTCTAAAATCATAGCAGCTGGAAATATATGACAGGTGGCAAAACCCACTTAGTGCAGACTAAAGCTAACAGTAGCTGGGGTAGCAGGTACTGTTTATTTGTAATACAACATCATATTTCCATATGACTCAGAGCTCATAGATGCATTGGAATCTATAACATTGCTGTAAGGCTTTCAGGCATCCTCTTCTCCATTTTGTTGAATTCACTAGATTAAGCTATGGTCTTGAAACTGTTCAGGCCAGGGACAATGTTTGCCAATGAATTTAGCAAAATACAATCCAGACTCTGGTTTTTGGAGGAATGCTCATACTAAAACAGTGATGCAAGAAGAGTAAACAAATGACAAATGTATTATCAGTCCTGCCTTCCTTCTACAAGTTTTTAAAAATCCAGTTCTATTCTTTTCAAGCACTGTTGACAAAAATTCCTAATGGAATGGTAAAGTGGGGAAAAGTGAATTATGCCTTCTTGCTTCATGCAAGCTTTGGCCATTTTTCTCTTACCAATTCCAATTTGTTTCATTACTTCATTCATCTGAGGCTCCAGAAGAAAATTCAGGCTGGGTAATTTTGACCCTAATTATCACAGATTGTTAATATTTGGAAATGAAATTACAAGAGTAATTGTCAAGGTATAAATTCCTGGAAATTACTTTCCTTCACCCTCAAATACACACTACTCCCCTCTTCAGCTTGTTATGATAGCATTTAAGGGTGGTTGGCTT
The DNA here is from genome assembly GCA_013399945.1 of Ploceus nigricollis. Lineage (NCBI taxonomy): Eukaryota > Metazoa > Chordata > Aves > Passeriformes > Ploceidae > Ploceus > Ploceus nigricollis. The sequence goes on from VXBC01001034.1 coordinate 989,324, forward strand.
GTTGAGATCTGGTGTAATCATAACAACACTTTCTGATGGCTGGTTTAGTGAGTACTTATGCTAGATGCAACCTTTCTCTGATACAAGATTTACCAGCAAAATGTTGTACCATCCAAAAAGCTTATGAATGCATAATTCAGTACGTGTTCTTTGGAGGGGTGAAGAGGAGAGGAAAAAGTTCATCTCTGATAAAGACCACAAATTATTGGGTTTTTTTTGAAAATCGTGTTTCATTTTCTGCAATGCAACAACACACTGAGTAAAAAGTGAAGCCCCATTTGTTGTGCCAAGAAAACACCAGCTAACTTTTCTGGTTGCTACTGTTGAACAAAGGTATTAGAGTATCAGAAGCTCATGAAGTAGAGAAGTTTAATGAAAAATGTCAGCAACTTCCCCTGAATCATATTTTTAAAAGTTAATTAGCATTTTCTTATCACATTTATATATGCAATATTCCAAAGTGAAACTACTAACAGCAATTGTGAGGAAAGAAGATACTAGACATAGTGCATTGGGATTTTTCATAACTGTACATCTAACTACATTCTCTTCCTGTGCCATTCTGAATAGCAGTGCAATTCTGAATAGGAAAATAACCTGCTCTGCCTCTTCTGGGTGGATGAAGAAAGTTGTCATATTCGTTGCAGAGATACAACACTCATGTTACAGACAAGCCCTTGAGGTAAACTAATTCTCCTTAGCTCATATTTAGTGATGATCAATGGCCTCTCATTTTACACTTCAAATGTTAAAATACCTGAACTGCCCCTTTTGAAATCTATAATAACAAGCCAGGGAAATGATTGTATTTCAAACATACTTTAACTGGGTTTTAAAACATCCACACTCAAATAAGCAGTGCTGTTGAGACTTACCTTCTGTCTGTAATTCATGCTTAAGTCCTGGTCTCAGCTGTGCAATGGAGCAATTTTATCATGTGGACAAATAGATTGGTTTTTTTGAAGAATCCTTTAAGACACATAAAATCGGAACTGAACAGAGAGTTTGCAGAAGTGAAAATCGTTTTTATTTTTCATTAGATCCATGCTGTAAGTCTTTGGAGACTTTCTGCTTGTGCAGGAGTTAGTATTTCTATGTCAGAAGCAATGCATTTAGAAAGCCATCAAACTTAACCCTGGCTGGTGCTAATCTGAATTGTATAAAAAGGTTATATGACTCTCTCAGATCTAAATATGAGGTAAATTGAGGTAAATTGCTTTCTGTTTTTATTCCTGTAAATTTTGTCTATAAAATACCTTCCCATATGAGATGAAAATTTCTAGAGGTAGTGAAATGAAAACAAGGAGATTGTATGCTGTGAAATAGATTGCTGTAGCAGAGAAAATGTACTACTAAAATAATTTATTGCACTTTGATCTCACATTTCCTCCCATAAATTAAAATTTGTTTTGAAATAGGTTATGGCTATGTATTAAACAATGAGTATACTCATAGTGTTAAATAATTTATCCCCATGAATAATTTTAGGATCTCTCTCCCTGATTATCTACACCTCATGCAGCTTTAGCTGCCTTTGAGACAGTTCATCCTAGGAGTGTTCCATATTGGAATTTTGTTCTGCCCTCTGGGAGGGGTGGATTGGGAGACAGTGCAGGACTTTTTCTATATCTCAATAAGGCCTAACAACCAACAGCTTAATAAGAAAACTGCTTCAATGAGACAGGATGAGAAAAGGCACATGGACAACAAGTAAATTTTGCATGATCTCAGTCGCAGGGCACCCTCAATTCATGCAGCCTGGGATGGTGGCTTTTCTCACAGCTCACTGCCCAGAGCAAATCCTGTCCATGGAGAACTGTTTTGCTCATTCCAGCTAATGAGCACAGATAGGTTGCAGGCTGCATTCATAACATGTGGGCTTCTCCAGCCCTATGTATGAGGCCCAGTGGAACAGATTTTGTCTGCCCAAGATTCTGGTAATTCCTTGAAGACAAAAAAGCTTCCACAAAGCTCCCAAAACACAAGTCCAGTCCAAGCTGGGTTCCCTCAAGCCCCCAGAGTCCTCCAACACCCTTGCAGCAGCCATTACTCTCTTGTATCCTCTAAACCCTGAAACACTACCTTGACAGAATGCTATGAAAGCACCCACTGCTCCATCAAACTGCCACACCATGGGCCTGAGAGCATTCTCCAAACTTTTCTTGAACTCTGTCAGGCTCAGTGCTGTAACCACTTCCCTGGGGAGCCTGTGTTCTGCAGCACAGTATGCTCAAATTAATCATGGAAGACATGATTGAATTCTTTATGGTTTATATTTCATAAACAATTAACTGTTACAAAATTAACAGTTAACAATGCCAAAACCGACCAGAGAGATCCTGAGTCTCTGGATAGCTAAGACAGATCATTAAATCTAGAAAGAAGTGGGTTTTCAGACACACTCCACTTTTCAGTGTCTTTCCCTTGATTGCTTTCTAATATTTTTTAAATCATTTTCCTCAGACACCTAACTCTTGTCATTTAGCAGGTGAACTGCCAAACTGGGCTTTAAATTCAGTACCAGTAGTCATAGACACGATTTGCCACACATAATCTGTAGACCCAAAAGTCTTCTGCTGAAACTGGTTTGAAAACAGCCCAAAGTCAGTTACATCTCTGACATCTGACTACAGTCAGCTGAATCATCTCTCCTTCTTCTCCAAACTGTATTGGGGATACCTGTATGACATTTTATTTTCCAGCCCTCCTGCAAATTAGCAAAGGCTTTTCAGTGTTCTTCAAAGGAGCGAGCTGACACAAGTTCTTTCCTGACCCAACAAGAAATGTGTGTAACTTCAACCCTAAATGAGGCCTGGCTTTGGTTAGAAAAGTCTCCTAAAAGTTAATGCCTTTGTCATGTTTTTCTTTCTTGATATAATCCTTCAAGAGACATGAGTGTTGGAGTTCTCTTTGCACATTAAATAATAAAAAGGTCTGGTTCTTTTCCTCAAAATATCTTTCATATACATGCCTATCAAGTCTAATAAAATATCTGACTCACATATGCTTTTCTATGGCAGAGGTATCTATTATTTAGATGAAATATATCTAGGAGTTCCCCTTGTTTAAAGACCTCAGATCAAGTTAAGAATATGTTGGAGCAATTAAAATGACACCAACTTGTGAGAAGAGCATTTAAAGCTGAAAAGCCTTAAAAATGTGCAAAGTGGAAACCATTTTTAAAGTGTCTTTCATAAGAAGAAAAAAGTAGTTCACTGCCCTCAATTAGACCAGCCAAAAGGCTGAAGGGAAAAGAGAACTATCTTTCCAACTTGCTGTGGATGCAGTAAGGGCCAGCTAAATTAGCAGACTTGCTCATTTGGTGAGGGGCCGGAAGGCACCGCAGCACTTCAAGAGTTCTTTGTTCAAATTCCACTTCAAATTAGAAATGAGATAATTTCCCTGCTAAATTGTCCTTGCCAGACACTGCTTCTTTTTTTCTAAATTGCACTTTTTTTTTTCTTTAAAATGAGTAAGATTGCACCAAATGGCAAGTACTTTCAAGAGTACTGGGAAGAAAAACTTAGGAGAGGTTTTTCACCTTTCAGCCTCTATCAAGCCATATGCTGTCAGTACAGTCACCCACCTTATTTTAAAGGAAAAGAACAAAACATAAACCCAAACAACTGTGCAGTTCTTTCACCCATGATTACAGCTGAAGGGAAGATATTTTTATTCAAACAGTCCATTTTCACAATTTTTCTCTCTTCATCTCCAACCACCTACTGTTACCTGTAGTTCAAAGAAGTTTCTGTGGGAGACCCTTGTTAAAGATCTAACAGCACACTATTGAAACACCTCAATGCAATGGAAGGAATGGTGAAAAATTCCAAAATATATTATTGCATCCAGCCATCACAACAGCTAATTTAGAAGAGAACAAAATCTTAAGGAATTCAAGAGCATTGACAACAGGCTTGATAAGTCATGTTCTCTAACATAAAGTAAGACTCCTTGTTGTGTTTTAACATTAAGTAGCATGTAAGTAGCATGTAGCATTAAGAACCCCATAGAGGTATCTATTTTTCAACCCATTTGTGCAATATTGAATTATTTGTATATCATCCAAAGCATGCCAACTTCTCTTACATTGTCCTGTACATGATGAGTTCTAAGAAACTTTTTTTTACCAACCAGATGTTTCCAGAATTCTCTCAGCTTAATGGCTCTTTCTTCTGCAACAGCCATCAGAGACCTTTAAAGAACCTTATCTTATCTCCCTGGCCACAAGCAGCCTTTTCTCTGAGGATTTTTTTCTTCCCATCCTGTCACTTGCTTTCCTTTTCTTTTATTTACTCTCCTCATTCATACATTTGTCTTTCCATGTGCTGGTCTTGGAATTTAAAGAAGCTTAATCTAATTAATGGTTACGCATTCTCATAGGTTATGACTGGATTTCGTTATCAACATCTATTAAGGCAATTGTAACATGAGTTTATATATATCACAGTGATATTCTTTCCAAAGCTATGCTGAGTAAACAGCTTTACATAGCAGGTCTTCCATCTATTCAGCTTTACATAACCGCCTTCCATCTATTCCTCTATTCACTAAAACAAAGCAAGCAATCAAGCAGTAAGAATAAGTACAAAATAGGATTACATCTCCCTTGTCTTGCACCCCCCAACCAAAGACAATAGGACACTTCAAGTATATACCTGTGGAAAACAGCAAAATATCACAAATTCAAGGAGGCGCAGATAGGAGGGAATGTAATTCCTGAAATCATTGTAGGAAACTCACATATTACATAAACAGCCATATACATTCTGAAATTATATGTTTAGATCTTGATTCTGAAGCTGATGGCTGTTCACTCATTATTTATATTAAACAGTATATAATGAGATTTTTTAAAAAAAACAAGTGTTTTGAAATATTTTACCAGGTTTTGCTACCCTTCAACTTTCTACCAACTGTCGAGGTTGCAGTGTCACAACAGCTGGGAAATGCCTGGGTGAGAGCAGTGCAGGACTGTTGGTCCCTCTGTATTTCACAAGAGCCAAGAGCAGTGGCAGGTCAAAGGTACTTTTCCTCATGGATGACAAACTGCCCTAGAACTAGCACATAATTCAAGTTTAGTGACCAGAGCTTGCAAAAGAATCCATGCCAGTGATGAGCTTGCTGATATTGATCACCATAATGAACTGGGTTTTCTAAATCACATTCACTAAATCAGAGTTATATACTAGTTACTGAACTGCCAGTCCTGCTGAGGAGCAAATAATGCAATTATTTCCACTCAATGTTTTTAAGACTCTCAACTGAAAAAATTAATCCAAACAATTGTGAAATAACCCTGAATCTTACCTGTGACATACTTCATTCTGAGACCAGGTTTTTGAAGAGCAGATTTAAAAGCTCTTTTGCATATTTAACTGAATATTTCAATGACACCTTTGTGTTGTAATTCAAAATAGAATTTCTTTCAATGAAAATCAGAAAAAAAAATAAAGTGTCAGTCCTCTAATGAATCTGAAAGTAGAAAGATCATAGCTCCATAACTGATATTTGAGCACACAGGCATTTCTAGGACAGATACTTGAAGCAAATTTATCTCAGATCAGTTTTTAACACTAATAAGTAGAATTTGAATTTGTAATAAAATAAACTATTTAGATTAATAGGATCCCCTTCTACTTTCAGAAATTTGTGAGATTGTGAATCCATTCCAGTCCTCCTCAAACATTTTTCATGTATGAGCAAGTTTATGGAACCTGAAATCTTCACTCAGCATGAGATTAAGCCCTCACAGTGTACATTCATACTTAGTCCTTCACTGGTTTAAAACCTGATTTAAAAATTGATAATGTAAACTGTGCAGTTACTATAAGAAAGCTCCACAACACCTATCACAACACAAGGCCTCTACCAAGGGCTTAATGCTTATACCATCGCTGTGTCAAATACAACATAATGAGTGAATGTTCAGTCTTTTGAAATGTGTCAAGGCAGCTTCCAAGTGCTCAGTAAAGCAAAGCCATCTGACAGTGACTGCTCAAAAATTCATCCATCCTTTCTCTTAGTAGTCATGCTCTGCTAATGAACTTTGAATAGCAAAGAACAATTTTATTATTACAATATTTAAGTGGCAAATATCCAAAATTTATTTCAGTTGCTGAGTCACAGCCTTAGTGGTATTTTCAAATCATAAGCAAAAACTAGTTCTTAAGTCACTTAATTTTAAAACAGTCTTCTGCACCCTGGCCATTTGTTTGGATGGTAAGAGGCTCCATTTCAGGAAACCCCTAAAGACCAACATCCAGGTGGAAGCTAATGTTTAAATCCAGGGCTTCTCTGAATCAGAGCTGCAGTAATAAGTGAAAACTAATTACTAATTTCCCAAATGAGAAGAGACCACAGAAATAGCTTCAGCCATCAGACTCTCGAAATATGTTAGGGACACTCCAGTCCCACCATAAGAGCACCCAGCCAGCAGGAAGGCTGCTGAAATGTGGACCAAGTCCATGAAGAGATAAATGGAGAATTAACTGAAGAAAAACCATGCTGTATTTAGTTCTTCCCTGGAGGAAAGCAGTAAGAGCAAGAGCAGAGCTCTTCTTTATGATGGAAGCAGAACCGTTGTAACAGAAAAGCAGAAAAGTGGCAACAAGAAAAGAGTCCTGCACTAAGAGCCCTAGAACATGATTTTCTTTTCTGCCTTGTGGTTGATTCCATCACATATGCATTGAACTCTCACATAATCCCACAGCTAAGCCTTTCAGAAGGTTGCACAATTGATGTAAGTGGTGAAGACGACTGGTTAAGCCAATGGGCTTGGAGCACACAAACAAAAATGTAAAGACATAATTGCAAAGACATAAAAGGATGGAATTTTGCTTTTTAAAACTTGCCTTTTCCAGTACTATTCTCAAATAGTGGGAATCCTTAGGAAAAAAGACAGTTAGCCTTCTTATACTGCTAACTACAGGGACATCTTTATTACCCTCCTTTGTACTTATTACTTCTTTGTTCTCTCATCCATTTAATGGCATATACATGAGCTTGTAAGGTCTGGCTGTCTGTCACATACACATTAGTATGCATCGGCATTAGTACCAAATACTAAGAAAAGGATTCTTTGTTTCCGTGGGCTTCATTCTGTATTTTAATAAATATATCTCTACATGATGTACTAAGTGTTTAAATTTGGCATGACGGAGGCTCTAGAATATATTCATCCCAATTTAAAACAATAAATAAAAATCAGGAACCACCACTGCTCAGATATTTTCCTGATTTGAGGTAAAACAATTTTAATTCTCCAAGGAATTAAACACTGTGGTCTGCCAAACTGGCATCTGGGGTGAGGACTGAGGGGCTGATCTAACTTTGCCAACAGAAATATTAACAAGGATCTGAGCAATGGAAAAAATCCCCAGGCGACTTCACGAGCTCAGTGATCATTTCCTCTTGAACTTGCTCACAGTGACAATTTAAGCAGCTGAGTCTTACTGACTCCAAGGTTAATGAAAGTCTTCTGTAACTACTCTCATGCAAAATTCAGTTTCAGTTATACTTGCAGCTGCCAGGGTTGTTAGTCACAGCAGAGAAAGTACTAAGGAATATGTGTAAAAGATCAGCTATTCAATGCTAAATCTTATTTGTATTATTCTGGTCACCCTTCCATCTCTTTGCATGTTTTCCCATCCTTCTGTTTAGTTTTATAGCTTGTGAGGCTTAGTTCTCCCATAAATGCATGTTCATACTGCACTTTGTATGAGGGAAACCACTCTTTTTTTTTCATATGATCATTCTACTGGTAGTGCAAATTGGTCTAAAATATAAAAAGTCAACCTATGTAGAAAAGCTTGGTGTCAAGTATTTGTACTGAACAAAAGTTTCTTCAATTCAGTATATGTGGAAAGGAAGAATATGCAAGCAAATTATTGATTCAACATGAGTATAACTCTGTGTACAGAAACTGGAAAAATAGGCTTAATTAACTAATTATATTTCTCCTCAACTATTGATTAAGGTCTAACTAAGGTCTTAAGAATTCTCTTAAGGCTTGTGTATGTTCCTGTTTCAAAAGCACCGTGATTTCCCTTTTCCAGCTGAACACACTTCATCAAATAATAAAAGCTCCAATAGAGTAAAACAGCTAGAGGTGTGTCTTTAAGAAAAAGCCGATGTAGAATATACTAAACAATATTCAGATCAAGCTAAATATGCATGTCATCCATTTACAAACAGGGTATATATCCTTATATTTCACTCAGATCTCATGTACAGTGAGATGTGTAAGAAAACACACAAATATTAGTACTCTGGAGGTCCCATATTAATATAGAAATGGCAAAAGTAGGGGTTGAAAAGGCCATTTCTCTTCTTCTGATTTTTTAGTCAACACTTCTTTTTCGTAACAATAGTTACTGATCTTTTCCCTGCCCTGCTTTTCTGCTTATCATCAATTTCTCTTGTAAAATTATTTCAAACCAAATTTAGTAGTGACCCTTTCAGACATTCTTTCAAGCTACTGTTTCTCTCCATTCTCTTCATCTAAGCAGACTTGACCACGTGTTTGCTTCTGTGCGAAACAGGAGTTTCAACTCTTTGCAGTGGCAGCACAAAACATTCTATGAAGAAGAAGCAAAGGAAAATCCAGTGCTGTAAATTTAGCTAGCACTGTCAAATATTCCAACCCCTTTCTAGGCCATGTTTTCCTTAGCCTTCACCCCTTATTCACCATGTACCCAGCAAGCATTTCCCCTCCGCTGAACCTTGGCAGTGGTGTTTTCAGTTGCCAATGCCACTGATGTACAGTTACCACTACTGAAGCAAGGAAGGATGAATAGCAGGGTAAACAGACTTGTCATGAAGACTGGTTATTAATGTACAGAAAGGAAAACATTGAAGTAATCTGTAACAAATACCTCCTTTCTTCAGGAAAGGAAGTTAGTGCAGGAAAATTTGTATGTATAAGTTGTCTTTGAGAATTAAGCTTGTGTGTAAAATCATAAAATTTTACACAATACGTTTATACAATCCGTCAGGTGCAAATATTTCAAAAGGGCCTTAAATTTTTAGTCATTATATCACTTGGGATTTTTCATAGCTGTTAAAATGATCTTCCATATGGTATTTCACAATTAATTTAGCTACATAATATGATTCATTAAGACATTCCTGTGCATGGAACTATTAAAATGTGTAGTCAACTTTTTACAGTGAATTGTTTAACCCATTTATGTAAAGTGTCTCAGCATTATTATCCTACTGATCTTAAAAGAACTTCTTTAGCCTGAAAATACTTCTGACTTATTTTCTTCAGAATTAACAAGCTGTGCACATTTTGGTTAGTGCTTGGGGCTTAACTACATGAAAATACACAGGGAAGATATTATACAGTCATTAAACACCATTAAATCCCTCTAGGAATATTCTTATTCTGAATTTACCTTGCTTTGTTCCGGCTAACTTACCTCATTTCCAGAATAAACTGAAATAAGAGAAATTAAGACAAATAAAAATAATACAGAATTAAGGCCACTTTACTGCTGTAAGTACAAAGAGATGCACAATTACGTGATTCAGGTTACTGACAGAAATGTTAATTTCAATACATTTCTTTGTATTGAAAGACCAAAGAGCTACCCAGGCTATTTACTCATCGTTGTACTAATCAGAATTTCTATTAATTATTTAATTAATTAAATTATAATTAGTTAGTTAGTTAATTAATTAATTAGCTTTGGCAAAAGACTTGCTTTTCTAAGGAACTCCTCTATAAGTAAACCAGAAAAAGGAACATACAGGAATATATTTTTACTGCATGCTTCACAAGCAAAGCCTGCTCCTAGACCTCTGCAAGTAACTGTTTAGTCAGGAAAGACTGTGAGAAGCAGCAACTTACAGGCATTTTAGATAAACTGGGTGTATTCAGAACAATGGGACTGCATAGGATTTTACAACAGGGCTGAAAAAAAAAAGACTACTGTAATTAAAGTGCTGCTATTTGTAATTTTAGTTTTTTAAGTGACAGATAGGTCAATGAGAGCTGGCAGAAGGCCAACTAAACATGCAGCTTTGAAAAACATGGAAAAAGAGCCCGGGGAACTTTTGGCTGCTCAGCCTCCCCTCAGTCACTAGGAAGACACTGGAGCACAACCCATTCAATCACTTTATGAGTCAACAAAGGACAAAAAGGCAATTTCAAACAGTGAACAGAAAGCCCTTTACCAAGGGCACTTTGGGCTGGCCAAGGTGATTGAACACCCACAGAACAGCTAGGGCTGGGGGACACCTCTGGAGACCATCAAGTCCAATACCCTTCTGTGAAGCAAGTTGCCTGGGACCACGTGCAGACAGGTTTCCAGGGATGGTCACAGCCTCTCTGAAAATCTCTTCCAGTGCTTGAGCATCCTTAAAGTAAAAGTCTTCATTCATGTTTAAGTGGAATGATAGATATTTCAAATGGTGCCTTTTTCCTCTTGTCCTGTCACTGAATAGCACTAAGAGCTTAGCTTTGGTTCTTTGCTCCCCTCCATCAGTAACAAAAAGATCATATAATAAAAAAAAAAAGAAAAGTACATATATGAGGGTTGGGAAGTGATGCATAATCTTGTTTATATTTACAAATATTATAACACTAATTTAAACATAATGATTCATAGGAGAAGGTCACTTAGATCATGTAAAACAGACTCTGTGTTTTTGCTAAAAGAAAAAGTTTAGATTTTGGTGTAAAATTAGAGCTCTCCTAACAGAAATTAGAAAAAAAAAAGGTTATTTTTGTAAAAACTGAAACATTCCTTTAATTTTATTTTTAATATGCCATATATGTCATGTGCTACCACTAGAAATCTCAATGTTTGTTTCAAGGTGTTAATATCTACCTGACTTTTTTCTATAAAAGCTTAGGGAATTTGAAGGCAGCAAGTGTACTCAAAAATAAAATTCAAATTTTTTTCCATCTTCCATAGATGATTGAAAATTTTTACAAGGCTCTTTAGAGTACATAAGAAAAGCAGATTTAAATGAGGCTCTCACCATCCTTGTAGGTAGAACTAAAATGGATCCTGGGACTGCCCATTACTCATTAGCTGGGTTAGGCATTACCCCAGAAGCAAACAAGGAACAAGAGATTCAAACCTGAATGTTGAGAGTGAACATTTTCAGCACTAAGAGCAAAGCATTAGAAACAAAGAGCATGTTTTAGGTAAGTCTTGTCTCTCACCCATTCTATTTTATTGGTTTCCTGTACTTTGGTTTTATTTATATCTATTCCTTCATTTATCTGTAGTTAAGGAGGGTTGATGGGGGTTTTTTTTATCTAGACCTGAGCAGATAGTATCTATCCTGATCCTTCAGATTTTTCTTAAATAACTAACTTGCTAACTCAGTGTTGCTTCTATTTATTTGGCCCTAGTTATACTTTAAAAAAAAAACAGGGGTGATGTGAGGGGGTGGAAGAACAGCAAGGGAAAAGCTTTGTGTATTAACTGCAATTAACTACAGTACAAGCGTACTGTACAATAAATGGCAGTTTATTGACAGATGGACCAATGTAATTGCAGGTCCCAAGGGCTGCAATTCAAGTTAGATTTAACATTATAGCAGATGACAAGGAATTAATCTTATCAGCACACGTGCCTGTGCTGTGTTTGCTGCTACATATGCCTCTTTTCATCTGGCTGGCTCTTAAGAATAGGAAGCTACAAGAACATTTGCAGTACAGCTGGGTGACAGAACAAAACAAAGTAAGATATAAAGGAGCAAAATGAACTTTTATCTTTCACATGGAGAGATCATTCCAGGAGCCAGGACAGACACAAAAAATCATCTGTGGGTGAAGCAGGTGAAAAGGTGTCCTGGGAAAGTACCCACTTCCATGCAGAAAGCTGGAAACACACTGTGTTTGGCAGTACACTTTGGTGGCTCCTGGAAGACAGCCACAAACCTGAATGTACCAGTTCAGTGATGAAACAGAAGGTAACATCCAGAGACATGTGCAGAGGAGGAGACATTAGAGATATGCCAGTTGTTCAGAAGAAACAGGGAGAAAAGAAGCACAATGGGGAGAGGGCACTAAGCTCCTGAGCCTTCCTGAGGAGAAGGTCCAATAGAGACCTATTTCCTTCTTTATGGGCTTAGGAATCACTTCTGTGTCACTTCTTTGTGGGCTTAGACACAAAGAAGTGTGTCTTAAACACTTCTGGTTTATTATTTTAAATTGAAACCTTTGACACTAACAGATTGGGTATGCAGGTGGGGAAAGGCAGGGATAAGGAGGTCAGACATATACATGGTGTAGGCAGCTGATGAAAGACCTCACATGAGTCAATGAAGTCATTAAAATACTGGGAAGAGAAGATGGAAAATGGTTCATGAGTAACAACCTAAGGTTTGCAAAAAGCTGTAGCAACCCTATGAGATGTAAATATATCACATTAATGGACTGAAAAAAAATATAAAACAGTGCATTAATATGCACTAATAATATTAAATATTAAATACCCTGCAATTGCCCCACATGTTGAGAAACTGCCACTCTGTTAAGACCAGATAATATCATTAAACTAATTCAAAAGCTTTCAAAAGGCTTTCTTACATATATACACACATTTGTGCATCATCAAATCACTCCATGTAAACATAATTCTGAAATTTCAGCCCAGCTGGTGCCTTTATCTCTGAGGACGGCTTCTTCTGGGGTTTGGTTGGGGGCTTATTTTTTTGTGGCATCTGTCACTGCTTTTACAATATTCTTTTAAACTGGACTTGTAACTTGAGAAAAATTAATCTTGAATTCCCAGGTTAAAATATGTAAAGGGACTGTAATTGTAGATAGTGTTGAGTGAGTAGTTCTCTCTGAAACACAGCCCAGCTAAGGTACACCAAGCAAGGATCTGTGGAAGTTATCCCCTTTCCAAAGCTCTTATCCAAGGTGTTTTATGTTTCAAAGTAAGGCCTTGTGGCTGGTCTGCAAACAAGGGGAGAAAAACAGAGATGACCTAGATATCAATGTTGGCAAGACATGGATGTTTTTCTTGTCTACAACTTGGCCATAGCTGAATATGAATCCAACACTAGCTGCATGCATTATTTTTGAGTGGCTGTCCCTGCTCTAAGCCACAGATTTCTCATCTATCCCTCAGGCTTACTTCCTATTTCTTTCAGACTTCATTTTACGTGATATTGTTATAGGGGAATAAGTTCCAGCCCTTAAACACTTTCAATGCCTTTATCTGGTTACAGCATGAAATACTGAGGAGGAAGTGAGATTTGATGAAGACTTTTGACTGCAGAAGGCTTGTAAATACTTCATGGAGGCAGTATACACAACTATGCCTTAGAGCATTACATGCACTCTGTTAAATGCCCTGAGAATTTTGAAAGGGTCGAACTGAATGTAGATGTCAAAAAGCCTTGAAAAATAGACCTTAAAACTTCTTTAGTACAAATAACACTGCATCCTGCCTATACTCACTTGAAATATAAGAAGCAGTGGTTTTTTAAAATGAAGTAGTCTGGGAATCATGTGTAATATTGACTAAATCCCTCCACCTTACCAAATGTGAGTTGTTTGGTTTTTTCCCAAACCTTCCTCTCTTGAAAATCTCCCATATATTGCTCTTTAAGGAAAAGAAAAAATAACATTCAGAACAAGTCACTTCAGCATTGTTCTTTTCACCTCTGAAACATTTTTTCTTTTGAACAGAACATAGTGCTCCTCTTCTCAAAAACCTAGTCAGGCTATTTCCTATGTCTGAAACTGCTCTCATACCTTGCTGTGTGAGGCATTTCTATTCCCATTAGACTTACACTGAGTCAAGACTGTCACCTGTGCCATACAGGTGCAGAAGAAACTCAGTTGTGGCTAACAGTGTCATCCTTAGTAAGACCCAAAGTAATTCTGTAGCATCCTCTACATATTGATTCTACCTTGCTTTTCATAGAATTCTGCATTAAAAATACTTTTCTTCTAAACTTTGTAGTATGTTACAATATTTAGAAGCAAATCTTATTTGAAAACCTCTAACTGAGGTCCTTATAATGCAATCTGCTCACTCGTGCTCATTTCTGTTACTTAAAGGTCCTGCAAGACTCTATGACTCTATTGGGTTTGTGTGGCCAGGTTTTGGGGACAGAGGGACTACAGGGGTGGCTTCTGTGAGAAGCTGCCAGAAGGTTCCCCTGCGTCCAGCAGAGCCAGTGCCAGCCAGCTCCAGGACAGACACTCCACTGTCCAAGGACGAGCCCATCAGAAACAGGGAAGAGCCTCAAGGGTAATGTCTTTAAGAAGGGGGAAAAAAACCCCAGTGCAACAGCACCATTCCCTGTTCCTGTGTGCCTCTGAGAGGAGGATGTTAAAAAAATCAAGACTGAAGTTTAGTCCAGGAAGAAGGGAGGAATGGGGAATATTGGTTTTAATATTTGGTTTTTATTTCCCATTACTCCACTCTGATTTGATTGGTAGCAAATTAAGCTAATTTCCTCAAATCAAGTCTGTTTTGTCCATGACAGTAATCGGTGATTGATCTCTCCTGGTCTTATCTTGACCCACGTGCCTTTCATTATATTTTCTCTTCCCTGTCCAGCTGAGGAAGGGAGTCATGGAGTTGCCTTGGTGGGCACCTGGCATCCAGCCAGGGTCAATCCATCCCCATGGCTAATGATATGAAACCTGGTATCATTGCTGAAGTGTGGGAGCTTGGCATGCTATGGTGAAGTGCCTGTTGTCTCCACTGTTTGAGGGAACAAGCCCACAGGTCTTTCCAGATAGTTTCATTGTTATTTTATGATTTTAAATTACTCTTCAGCTCCTGATGCAAGCTATACATCAGTAAAGGTATAGGAATAAAAATACATTCAAATATTGAAAATTATATAACCTTTCTTAATTTGTCACTGCAAAATAGATTAGACATGACAGTATGTAGTGTGAAATGTTGTAGGGATGGGAAGCAAGACATCCATGTGTAAACAAGACTTCACCTGGAGTTAGCAATCATTTAACACAGACTCAAACCAGCAGATGTCCTTGTTTGGTTTTTATTAGTTTCCTATTGATGTCCAGGAGAAGTGGAGCCAAATCTGGGGATAGTCTACTCATGGTTTATGACACAAAGACTGCTCAGCAAGCAAAGAAGATTTGACAAAAAAAAGCACTGAGACATTGTTTTGTGCAATGGCTGAGCTCTGAACATGTTTTCATAGCTGCCTGGAGCTGTGCTAGTTTGAGGAACGGAGAATCACAGGCTGCCTCTCAATTCTTGAACAAGAGGAAGGTTTGAGCAAGAGAAATGGCACCAACGCATTGTTTAATTTTTGTTCCTTCCTTAACAGGGACCCAGCTCTCAGTCAGAAATCAGCGAGGGGTTCCCATGTTGTTATAATAAAACAAATGTTACCAAGTTCCAGTGCTGTTGTGACAAAGCCAATGTAGGTGAGATCTTCCCTGATTCCTGAAAGAAAAGCCAAGAGCTTGTATGGACATATCCGTAAGAGGAATGGGGAAAAGAATAAAAACCCAGTCCTAGCCAGGTGACAGGATATCCAGGAGCCTGTGGGCTTACTTATCAGCAGAGAAGAAATTCAGTTTTTCATCTCTGTGAAAAACAATATTTTATGTTGTGAATTCTGCTAGAAGAAAAGGATCCTTGACAAAGTAAAGATTTTTCCCTTCATTGCAGTCCTTCCTTGTAGAAAAATTGAAAATGTGCAGTGAGACAAGACTGAGAGGAGCAAAAGCTGCTAGAGGAGAAAGAGGAAAGCTGGAGTCAAGAATGAGAAATTAAGCTAGCAAGACTCATTAAATATATCTAATATGGAGAGAAAAAAAGGCAATGAAATATAGCATTGGAGTGACAGAACAAACCTTAGACCAGACTGAAAATTGTGGGCCAAAAATAATTTCTAACAAATATGTTTGACTTTCAAACTAGGGAAGAGAGATAGAGATGATGAAAAGAGAAAAAACTATGGATATATTTTTTTTAAAGGTTTACTGTAAATTCTGTAATATTTCTTTACAACATATTTGCAGTCATCAGCTGTCCAGGTGTCTTCATATCAGGGGTGTCCACGGGGAAGGTACTGTGACCCTCCTCTACAGCTGCCTGAAGGTTAATGCTTCAGCTGTACTGGTGCAGGACTGAAAACAGTGTGACTCCTTGCTGGTCCTCCACCCCCAGGAAAAGAGAATGCAAGTGAAGATCAGCAGCAGAAAAAAGGATGTATTTTAGTCTCTGACATGCTTTCCTGACCCCCCTAATGAATTAGCTTTCAGAACAAGCAGTGGAACCACACCTGCCCCCACAGCTATTGCCACAACAGTTCCTTTCAATAAACAAATATCTTCCCCTCCCCTGACCCCAAAGTGCTTCTGTCTCACACAAAGGTTTGTCAAACGTGGAGTTTTCTTTAGACCAATTCCTTACAGCTATTACCAGTTAATGCATCATCATTATTATTATTATTATTATTAAAGCTTTTCATTTTCAGCAGTATTTCCCTTGGTTTTCTCTCTATATAATTAAAGGGGAAAAAAATGGAAATAAAGTATGTTCAGCCATGACTCTGGCAGCAGACCAAAGCAATTTGGAATTTTTGTTAGTAAAATTTAATGTTGATTGCCCGTTGGTGGGATCTTGTTAACACTTTGGTACTTGTGCTCCACATATTTTAGCAAACTCTATGCAACGGACTATGTTGGCAAAAAATCTCATGCCTTTTCCTGACTTGCAAAATCTTTTGCATGCATTTACCCCAGAAGTGAGCAAAATAATGTTCTGCAGATGCACTGGGGTGCTTTGTGTGGGGCCAGACCTGATGCCAGCAATGAGCCCCTGGCCAGCCCCAGCTGCCAGCTCCCCTGCACAGAGAGCATCCAGAGCACAATCCAGCTCTTTGCTCCAGACTAGATAAAATCACATTTCTTTCCTCCAGGGTGTTTTGTTCTAAGTAAATTCTATCCCCAGAGTGTTGTAACAGCAGCAGCAAATCTCTAAATTCTGAAGTTTGCAAAGGGCATTTGCAGATGTGATATTTAAGCACTCAAAACAATTCAAATCCCAGCACATTCAGTTGGCACCACACAACAGCATAGCAACTTGCCAGCCCGTTATTTTTGAAAAAAGTTTGGAGACCCAAACAGGAACTTAAAGACACCAAAAGCAGCAAAGAATTTTGCTATGGAAGATGTAGAGATGCTTTAAAGATGCACTGATTTCCAAACACATAGGAGATAAATAAACTCAGAGATTTGCCTCTGGTCTAATGAAAACCGTTCACTGGGTGTGCTGATTAAATCTTGCCTGCTGTACCACAGAGCTATTACAAAAAGAACTAAAACACATAATTTCAATTAAATATTTTCCTTGACTATGAAGAGAGGTTTCTCTAAGAGGAGCTATCACAGGAATATCAAACCTTTGATGTAGGCTTTAAAGTGGTCAGTGAAGCAATACGGTGAAGTTTTTTTACTCAACAACATTGAGCCAGGCAATAAGAAAGAAAAGAAAAGAGAGTGAATTCTCATTTGGATCTGTAATAACATACACAAGAGGAGAACATTTTGCTCTTCTTTTCATTTCCCACTTCTCTGCCTCCTGACATGCACTGGTTCTTCGTGCAACAAAGGTGAAGTGGCTGAACCTGAAGAAGCCCATCAAGTTCTATTGATTTGGGGTTTGGGTAAGCGAGTTTGCACAGATCTGTAGCACTTACCAAATACTTTGGGAGAACTGAGATACAAAGTATCCATCAGTAAATCTACGCTGAAATCTTTGGAATTTGCTTCGTTTAGAAAAAGCTGTTGAGTCACAAGCACCAAAACCAATTTCTGGAAAAAACAAAAAGTACCATAAAGTTCTTACAGAAGGAACGAAACTCAAAAATTATGTGCCTTTTGCTAGGCAATAAATTTGCAAACCTCTAGTCATGAAGCCTATGCCAACTTACTTGCAATCTGATTATTCAAAGCCGATCCTTTCTGTAAGTTTCAGAACCTGATTTTCATAGTCACTTTTCAAGCACAAACTGTCCAATCCACGGTGTATTGAGGTAGGAAACACATGTTCATAAACATTTCTAATTTAATTGAACAGTTCCTATACGTAGGAACACTATTATATTTCTGGAAGACAAATAATTAAGATCAAATAAATAAACCAGAAAATAAAAAAGAAAAAAAGTAGGAAAAATAGGCTTCGATAATAGAGGATTCTTTAAGGGTTTTTTTCTAAAGATATGAAAATGTAAGTAAATGTTCTTATTTCAAATAACTCAAGACATCTGGTTTGGGGGCTAAATCATAGAGGGAAGAATTAACCTACAAGCTGTTAGTTGGTTTATAAATATATAAATAAATGCAGCTAAAAACATACCCAGTTCCTGGCAGTACCATCTCCACCACAAGATATTTTAATGATGACACTGTAGTTTTTTTGTACTAAAATAACCCATCTTTTCTGGTGGTTAACAGAGAAAAATATAGGTGTGTGCATGTCTTCTGGTGTTTACCCTGGAGGACTACAAAGATAAATAAATTAGAATCTGATATACAATAATTATAGACTCTCCTAAAACATTGATTTTTAATTATAGTTTTTTCCATAAATTATTAATCTGGAACATGGAAAGCGATAAATAATATTAAATGTTTATACTTGCTACAAAGTGTAACCTACTATTTGGTAGAAAATAATGGACATTCAGCATCATATCTAAAACTGGACTTTTCACTGTTCTTGGCTTAGTAACAATACACTGAGCTTCTTCCACAACCCAAACCAAAACATAAAATTGAAGTCTATTAAAGTTATTACATATTAAGGTAAAAACCTCTAGCATTAGCCTAGGTTTCAAAATAAATAGTCCTCTGAACATCAACAAAAAAAATTTAAAAAGCTAAAAAGACCTGTTTAAAATTTTGAACACTTTTCAATACCAATGATCTTGTAATCATTTTGATAAACTTTATATCTGATAAAATATTCTGGTTTTGTGAAATAACACTTCAAACTAAAGAGACAGCTAAAAGAATAAAATTTGATCAGCTTTTGCAGCAATTCTGAAACAGAGTCTTCATCTCATGGTTTTAATACTTTAGAGGTATTCTTTACTGTCTTCAAAGGTGTGGTTCTTCCTCTTTTTTTCCCTTGTCATGGACATTTACCTACGTGAATTTTTGCGTGGTGTTCAGCATGTCGCACGTATGTTTATGCAATATTAGCAGGTGCTTGTCATTACTGAGTTGTCTAGCAAGTGATTAGGCTACTCATTTCACTGAACTAACTCTTTCATTTCTATACATCATAAGTTTGGAAAGATAAATTATACTTTTACATGAGAAACATTATATTAGTCCTGAAGGGAGTAAGCAAATTACTACCTGACTACTTAATTGGCATGTTACCGGCTCGGAGGGTATTGGTTATAGTAATATTTTTCATAGATCAAAGCCACTTCTATGAATATCACAGGAGAAACAGCTTTACTCAAATGGTCTTTGCAATGGGTCACTTTTCTCAAATTTGCTAGAGTCACCTGTATGAAATAGTGCTGTATCTTTTCTACCCAACTTTATCTTGCACGATGTGGCAGACAGGAAATAAAGCTGCCCATGGCTGACTTTTTCAAGCAGCTTCAAAAGAGACAATTAAACAGATATACCATTTGTTCTAATACATCATTGTCATTGAAATTTAATCTTGTGAATCTTTATTTTTTCCCAGTAGTTGAAGCAAATTCAAATCTAATATTATCTCATGTAAGTCTGTCATGAAGAACTTTCACTAGAGTTGTATCTGATTATGGCCTAGGTTGTATCTGAGTTTTGATGCCTCTTCTGTGAAACTTCTAGTGTAAAACTGAAACACGTTGTACAAATTTTGTCAGGTCTAAAATATTAATTTATCCCTTTCCCTCTTTGTTGTTTTTAATTACCCACTAAAAACATGTTTCATGCAAGTTTTGGTGCGTCAGTTATGTAAAAGTTTATGGTACGTCACACTGTATAATAAATCACTTGAAATTAGACTAAAATCTGATTATACTAAAGGAAGAAGTATTGAATGATTAAAAAGAAAGAAAACAGTGGTGATAGAGTTGGAGCAAAACAGGAGGAGAAAAACTGCCAGGTGTTAAGGTGGCTATACAGGGTTGGAACTGGGTCAGAATAAGAAGCCACCAGTTTCCAGGATTGTGCCTTTCCATAAAGCAGGTCTTTTGAAGAGTCATGTTTGGGACTTTAAGGGAGAAGGTAGAAATTTAATGCCAGGGAAAATTGTACTTCAGAAGAATACCTGCCACTGAAAGACCTTACCTGGAGAAGCAGACCTGCATATGTACAAACACAATATTAGGTGCTAAATATATTTGGGTGACTGAACACAGTGGTCCAAACACCAGCAGTGCGCTTATGCTACCATTTCATTTGTATGTTATACTCTCATTTCCTTTTGTACCTGGATTGAAAAATCATTGGAGAGACATGAATATAGAAGCAGTCATGTGTCATACCATGGCTGATATCATCTGTGGCCTGTCTTTTATGTTGTGCAGTAGGTATTTATGGTCTTGAAAGCGCCTGGGAAATTCAGGACTTGGCTCTTGTACTACTGAATGGGTCCGTAGCCCTGTATCCTGTTCGGTTAATTAAGCCATTTTATGGCACTTCCTGCTCTTCACAAATATAAAGTAGCACAAAATAATGAGGAAAACCCATCCTAAAGTGTTTTCTCTAAGAATCTTTATCCATCACATAATCTGATTTTAGATTTCTCTTTTCTGTTGTGTTCATTTAATAGCTTTGCTAGCGTTTTGAAGTTTGGAGCAGTTCTTCGGTTGTATCATATTTATTGGAAACAAAACATTTTTCCATGGAAGTAATGTAGTGTCTTCTCCTGGACCTTATATTAGTCTTCCTCACAAGAATGGCCCTGCATGCTAAATAAGTTTGAGCTGATCAGTCTGCAGACTTGTTTTGAATAGGCCTACCAGAAGTATCTATCATTCATGATGCTTGATGACCTTAATAGGATTCTCAGTACTTTGGTCTGATCTCCAGATTAGTCCATTTGATTAAAGATAATTAGGACTTGAACATTTTCTGTTTAAAATTCCAGTCAGCTTGGATCCTTGCATACTAGCCATGACTGCAGCAGCCTGTGTACTTCACTTCTTTGTCTCATGGATACATGGCACAGAGTCCAATTTGTCTGGAGATTTCTGACTGGATAGTTTCTCTTACAGGAAAATGATCTTGCTGTAGAGTAGCTGAAAGCTCTTCCCTTCTCTAGCTCAGCAAAAATATTAAAGGAACAAAATGTAATAGATGCCAGTCAGCATGGTCTTACAGAAACAGGCTTTGTCAAACACGTTTGATTTAATTCCTTCAGGAGACTACAAGTTGGGTCAATAAATGTAACAGTGTAAATGTGATAGACATGGTAAGCTATTTGCCTTGGTGCCACATTCATTCTGATAACAGTGAATTAGAGTGGGGTCAGCAAAATCTATTTCACGTATATTAAAATCCATCTGATGGACAGATCTTTAAAGTAATCATCAATCACTTCATGGACTTCATTATAGCAGGGTTCTCCTGCTATAATGTGAATGAGACTAAACCTGAGGCTTCCCAAAATTATTTTTTGTGATATGGGTATAAATACACTTACAATTTAAAAGTTATGAAATTTTGGGGGAGCCTAAAAATGTCTGAATGAAGATTAGAAAACTGCACAGAGCAATCTAGATTTTCTTGTAAAATTAAATTGGTTCAAAGTGTAATTTTGCGCTATTTATGGCAAAATGATGCCTAGAAGCAATATATGAATGGCAGTATTATAGAGTGGGAATTGTGTTTTGGAAATGAGGTTTGTGGTGGATAAGCAGTTTAGTATAATCTCCCTGAATGATGCTAAAAAGCCCATCAGTAACCCTGATACGACTTAAACACATTCCATATCTCCTATTTCTTTTCTCATTTCTCAGTTTTCTCTAAGTTCTGACTTTTACACTTCAACCAAATAAAGAAGTAACTGCAAAAAAATGTTGGGGATTAACAATGTTTTCACTTCTACTACACTGCTAACAGTTTGGGGTTAGGCTATTTGCTCATCCTAAACCATGTGGGACATGTGGTAACTTACTTAAAAGAGATCAGTGACTTATAAAAGATCCACATTGCACTGAAATTATAGACCCCTTTCCATAAATGCTACAACAACCTTGAAATGAGCACTGAAAGCCAATCTTTTTTAATTGCTGAAGCCACAAGCCATAATCACATAATTCTTTCTGATTACCAAAGCACACTAGACTATTAAAATCTATGCATTGCAATCTGAATAGATTAGCCTTTAGGACATATTAACATCAAATTTCATATGATATTAGCTAATAAATTAGTCAAGCAGAAGAGTTCAAACTCTAATTACCAGATAGTCATGAGATATGTCCAGTTACTAATATCAGGCAGAGCTGGAGGGAGGGAGAAAGGAGGGAGTGTTGTGATTAACTTGTCAGGGAAATGCAGCTGTGAAAATCATTACCTGGCATTTCTGCAGTGCTATTGGAAGAACCATTTAATCAGCTGCTGTATGCATCATAGAACTAATACATTGAATTGTAACAGCTAGGCAGGCTGGAAGAGGAATGCCTCAAAAGTGGGCCTCCTCTCCCTGTGGAGGTGTCTGACTGTGTGTACATAGATGTGTACATATGACTATCCATGTGCAATGTGTGACTGTGAAGATGTGTGTTGGAAAGGATTCCCTCTGTGCAATGACTTTTGCTCTAAACGAAAGAACACAAGAGCATGCCACACCATCATCCCTGTCCCTCCAACCCCCAAAACCACGGGTCACTGACACACCTGGGAGTATCAGCATATGTAGAAAATCACCCACTGGCAATAAATGTTTCCTCATAGTGCACAGGAATGGCACTTACAATGCTTCTCTTCTGCCTCAAAGAGTCAAATCATGCCTCTAAGCAAGCCTGAGTCACTTCAAAGAGGTAGAAAGAGTATAAAATAAGGTTCATTCAGCCTTCACTATTGCAAAAAAGGTTTACATCCTCTGCATACCAGACACAGGCTAAGAGGTGGCAGGACAAAGGCATCCGTAGCAACATATTCATATTAATTCATTTATAGTGCTGAAGAACCCTTGAATTAAAACCTTTCAACACCTTTTCTCGAATAGTCCTCTAAGGTTTAGAGAGTCTATTGTTCCCTTGAAAAAACACATACATTTTAAAAATACATGAATGCAAGGTTGCTTAGACACCAAACAAAGAGGCAACTAAGCCATAAGAAAGCGCTCCTTTGGTATCTTCATGCTGTTTCCATTTGTTCTTTGTGTCATTGGGAGTGCTATCAGAGTAATTTTTTTAGATTGGTCTGTTCCTGTTATTCAGCTAATCAATGTCCCTGAGAGTCCTCCCTCATTTCTTCTTATCCAAGTATACTAGGAAAATGCTATTTAATTCACTGCTGAGAATTTCATAAAAGATTCAGCTTTACTCATCCTGATTATGAGCAATCAACATTTAACAATGAAAGCTGGCTGAAGTTCAATTTAACCGTTCCTGGGTTTTGCATATTGTATCATTTTAAGTTTCAAGACAGGAGCAAATCTAGTAGGTTGTTCCTGCATCTCACATCTTCATAGTACTACCTCTATCTCAGAAAGAAGAAAAGGCACAGTCTGTTTGATTGCTGTCAATATACTGAAGATATGATATGGTGTGATTCTGTAATTTCTTTCTCTCACTCCCAAAATAAGACAAAGATGATGCTTTCATTGCAAAGCATTTATATTTTCACTACTAACTTATATTCTTGAGCTCAGGATCTTTATGGCATATTGCTCTTGTCTTGGAGCCCTTCAGAAAACACTCGATCGCATCCTGAAAATACTTGAGGCTCTCTGCTCCTCATCTTAGTGTCTGCATTGCTTCCATTTCTACAGCTGAATAAATACACTTGTTCATTGATACATACTACTAACCCTGACTTTCAGTACATAAGGGACCACAGTCCACCAGGCAGAAGCAGGGATGTTGCTGGATGTTAGCAGAAGCAGCAGCCTGTGGATGTTGTTTCCTTACAGTGCACTGCCCAAACACTTGCTGGTGAGTTCAGTTTAATGGATGAGTAAGACGTGGCTCCAGATATCACTTCCAACAGACACTGATACTTCTAATGGAAACAGCCATGATGAAGGTACTGTAGGCCTTCATTCTGCCTCCCTTCTTAAATTACAGATCACAGCAGAAGCTTGGAAATTTTTGAAATCTGTAGCAACTCAAGGTATTGAGTTATCAGTGATCCCAAATCAGGATTTTCTTTAATAAAACCCCCAAGGCACAGCAGAACCTTTTTTTAAACACTGGATTCCAAACACCAGGCTATGGAATTGTCCTCAGGGGTCACAAGCTGGACAAAACAAAGCTGGAGACTGCCAAATGGACAGCTATAAATTCTATATTATAATGCTCCTCTGTACTTCTTCCTAAATTTAATGTTGTCCTGTTAGCATGTAGACAGCAACAAGCAAATTCTTTCTTTATTTTTAATTCCTGTCTGTCTTGAATTAAAGGTTGCTTCATTAGGACTGGCAAAGCATCAAAGTGTTCCATTTTTATGTTCCTTAAAACAGAACTGAAATAGCAATGGCCAACATGGAACAAGAGTAATCAAGATTATCTAGAAAATAAACAGTGTTCAGCTGCTGACTGGAGAATGAAAATAAGGTGTTAGTGTGGTAAAATTGTCTTCCAACAACTGGTTTTAGTTAGAAAATCCTACAAATCTGGCCAGCCAGGAGAAAACACCATGCAATCTTCGCTAGTACAGGTCTTATGTGTATAAGAAGCTTGGAGTCAAAGTCTCTCTAAGAGAAATGTGGAAAATAAGACATAAAGCATTGAAAGGCAATAAAGGCAAAAGAATTCTAATAATTTGTCTTAATCCTTCAATTTGAAAAGACATTTTTTCCCATTTGACATAATCTTCTGACTAACAATAAACCTGCTTTTTCTGACAAATCGTCATCATCATCATGTTTGAGTAAAATATAAAAGAATTTTCTCACCATTCTAATCTTTTTATTTTCGTCAGTCTGAAAGCTCTTTAATATTCAGTGTGGAAGACAGCTACCAAAAAACAGACAGTAATGATGATGATTTTATTGATTTTGACTTGCAAAGAAATCTCAAATGGGACTAACAAGTAATTTCTTCTTCTTCAGCAAAACCTTATACCAAATCAGATGTCAAAAAAAAAAAAAGCATCTGTGGCGTCACATCGCATACATTTTGTATGAACTATGTTGTTATAAACAACATTAGGACCACATACATGTCTTTACTTGTTGATTACATAGACCTTTACTCATTACTATGTGGACCTTCTAACAAATTTAAATCAATTCAGTTTCTACCATTGTCACAAGAATAGAAATATATATTGATTTTTTTCCTCTAAATTGAACTTCTGATCTATGACTTGAAATTTATTCTGTACTTTTTCACATAGCTCAGTTTTGCAAAACAGAAATCTTTCTCATAGTGCTGCAGTGATGAGAATTATTTGCATTGAATGAGGTTTGTTGCTCAGACAAATGCACATGCAGACATTTGGAGGAGACAATTTTTTAATGCAAAATAGTGCACAACATAAATATGTCTGTTATATATTCACAGGAGACATTCTCCAGTGCGACTTACAGTAGCATTAATATTTCACCAGACTTCTTCCAGACTGGCATGCTGCATTACTCATTCACTGGAACAACACTAAGCTGAATATTCACCATCAGCATAAATGTTATGTGATGTGAGATGACGCCAGTGCATGGAGCATGGTTATTTTCACAGTGCTCAGGAAAGAAGAAGTAGTGTGTCCCTCTAAAACTCCTGGAATCCAAACTCCAACAGCATGACAAAGTATATTTTCTGGCTATTTCTCCTACTTCTTGTCTTCACTTTAGTGACTATTTGGAATAGAATACCTAAAAGATTTTTAAGTAGCCTCCCTTTTTTCTGAAGTTGCTGCCTCAGACTTTGTATAACACATATTCATATAGTTTACATCACATTCTAAATCAAATTCCACTACAAGTTGCTTTCTTAAAGTTTCTATTTCTACTTCTATACTGATAATGGTCATGAGGAAACAAAACAAAAAACCTGCAATAGACATGTTTGACTGAAGTCTCAGAATAACTCAAGAACTCAACCCGTCAATTCTTTCTAAGGTTTTGGTCTCGACTGAGTTGGAGCATAGGCTCTTTCTCAAGAAATATGTATCATACACAAAGAATTTTTTGTGCTTACTTACTTACAAAAGTGCATTACTGCTTCTTAGTATTTGTATACTCAGCCAGCACACTTAAGTGATCTTGCTTTATCAGTATTCCACAAACAGAAATCATACAACAGTCTCCAAATAAATTTTGTAGCATAAATCTGAAAGCAGCAATTACACCTCAACCTTGATGTGCAAATACAAGCATTTTTTAATACATCTCTTTTAGAGAGATTTTTTTTGTTTGTTCATTATTGTAATGGATGGATTCTTCCCTAAGAGCAATAATACCAGCAGTTCTGTTATGGGATTAAGAAAGATCAGCAAGTAAAAGATAATATACTTTCTCTGTTATTTGGAAGGAAAAAATATATATACATGTATGTACACATTCTTCATGCAGAGCTTTTATTTATTTTATTTAGGCCTCCTGGAATACTTAATGAACCATTTCAATATTTTTTCACTCCTTTTACTGCTTCCCAGGAGCCATTTGTAGTCCAGCAGCCAAACAGACATCTTTCTTTCAGAGGGTTGTAGATGAAAACACTTCTTCCTGAGAAACAGCAAACAGGCATTTGAGGTCAAGAAATAGTTCCATATTGTAACTTTTTTCTTCTCCTCTTTCCTTGCAAACACTCTCCTGTTCTACTTCTGTTACCTAGCTATTTCCCCATTCATTTTCTCTGCTTCTTTAAGAAATGAGTTTTCTAAGATGTTATCACACCATAATTTACTTTCCTAAAGGACCATCAGATGCATGGTCCAGCTGATGCAGTCTGCCCATCAAATGCTTGCTTGCACAGTGACTTTTCCTCAGACAATTTCAACCCCTTACATATAGCCCAAAGAGAAAAATAAAAGAAGAAATTTCAGTCTGGAACTCACTGGAAAAACATTTTGTGTGACAGGGACAGCACTGTGCTTACCGACAGATCTCTGAGTAAAACTGCTCTGGCCAGGAAAAGCTTTGCCTTCCTCAGGAGCATCTGAAGAAGCATTTGAAGAACACCTCTGTTCACAGATCCTCTTTCTTACCTTCAGTCAGAACACCTTGCTGCACACCTCTTCACTATGCCAAAGCCCCAGAGGCAGTTGCATCTCCTCAAACCTCGGAGAGCAGGGCAATTAATCTCATTTATATGATCAGAGGAATTACTTTCCTGTCAAAATGAGTGCACATTAATGGTAGCTCCTAAATTAGTTACATTTGGAAAAGAAAGTATTAATAGTTCTAACCGTCAGGCAATAATATTCAAGAAAAGGACTTCGGAAAAAAAATATTCTGATTCTACAACCCACAAAGGTGTGATTTTTTTTCTCTCTAACAGAATACAGAAAACAAATATCCCATGGCCAGGTGATTAATTAATGGAGAATAGATTTTTTTTCCCCTGGAAATCTCTGTATTAGGTTAATAGGCATCATAACTTATCAGAAATGAAGGGTGGCAAATAAAAAAAAAAGGATTTGAGAAAGTAAATAATCTTCCAATATGTATCTTGAATGGCAAAATCATAATTTCTATGTATTATTTTACATAGAAAAAAACCAAATATCATCTGTTTTAGTTCAAGGTTTATTCTAGTAAATGTCTTAATTATATTTCTACCTAAATAGAGGAAATTAGGGATCCTATGTTCCTGCATGGAAAATTGTAATCATGCAGACACCTTCACTCATGCTTTCTGTGCTATCTTCTGATGACATTACTTTAAAACCACTACGAATTTTTCTTTTCATTTCATCTTTGACATTGACTGCCTTAAATAGAAATGTGTTTTCCATTTAGTTTCTCAATTACTGTGCCACTATAATCCTTCAGCAACACCAGCCTTTAAATTCCACCTTTTCTAGAGAAGATCCAATGTAAAGATTCCAAATGAATCACATGACACATCAGCTACAAGCACATGCAGTGTTAAAAAGTAAGTCATCAATAACAAAGGATTTTTTTTTACTTTCAGTATTCTATTTTTATATTTGTTTTGTTCTTTCAGTAACAAAGGAATATAAATTATGAATCCTGTCTCAGTCTGTCTAAGATACTCTAGAAATTAAATGAAACCCAGTGCAACAGCTGAATCTGTGTTGCTGCCTTTTTCTTTGAAGGCCCTGATGCTAAAGCAAGGTGCACCTGGGCATAATAAACCTTTCCCATCAGAAACTGAAAGAACAATTTTTGGGATGATCTTGGAGGGATTTTTCCTTCCTTTTGAATTATTTCATCAGTTCTTCCCTATCTCTTCAGGGAACCATTCCTGCCTCACTGTTCCTCCATGTTTTCCTTTGTGTCTCCTCCCTAGCCGGCCTTGAAGGCGGAGGACCTTTCAGACGGATCTCCACTTTCAGGCAAAAAAACCACCAAGCATATTCCTTGAAGGAAGAGAGAGGTACCCTAAAACTCAGGATGGCAAAACTCAGGTGATGCCTTGTTTAGGGTCCGTTCCCAGGATTTTGATGTTGTCAGCTTTTGGAGTTCTGGAGTGCTTTCTGAACTGAAGCTCCCTACAAGGACCCCAGAAAAGGTGTGCTCTTCTGAAAATATGTCTTACTGGAGCTGCACTTCTGAGTAATGAACTTTCCTCCCCAGGCGCCTTCCTTCTCTTAGAAATTGTACTAACAAAAAATACACATTCCCACCAACCTGGAAGAGGTCTCCATTTCACCTGGCAAGAACATTCTTGAAGGCTAAACCCTGACAGCGCAGGAACTTTCCCAACTTTTCTTGCCTGGTACAGGCTCTTTTTAAAATACCATTGATGATTTTTCCTCTAGCTCGTGAGAGTTGAATTCATTCACTTAAAAGGAAACAAATTAAGAAACTACCTTAATCTTTAAAATAATTCTCTTTGGGACCAATATCAGGCTAAAGCAAGTGTAGCAGAATGAAAATTAAGTGAATTTACTTAACTATTTTCTTACCCATGCTTGAATAAATTTTGCAAATGTGACACTTTCTTGGGATCACCATCTTTATAGATATCCAAGAGCTAGAAGAGCTGCAAATGGAATTTGTGATCTTGCATGTCATTTCACAGAAGTTGTTCTAGGTAGGAAAGTCACTGTTTAGCTAAGGAAAATTAGATTCCCCAGTGTTTAATGGGATGAGAAGTGCTTTTGAATGAAGAAAGACATTAATGGCTTTTTCATCAAGTTCAGAAAAACTATTATTAGCTCTTTAAGACTGCTTTTTCATTTCACAGGATGTCTTTAGACAGTTCATCTTCAGAACTGCCCTTCTATGAAGGACGAATTTTTAATGAGAAGTTGTGATATATTAGAGTTGCACTTTTGAGCAATATGTGGGAGTTAGATGATCCCTAAGTAGTACAGAATAACTGCTGGCTTAAAGATAAATTAAACCTGGTAAACTGGAGGGGAGTTATTCTATACCCTGTATAATATGACCAACAGAAATTTCTAGCTGTACATCATGGTTTATAACATTATCTTGGAGAAAACTAACAATTGAGTTTCACAGATGTATGGCAGTACTTATTCATTTCCTGGCAACTTTATTTTAAACTTGATTATTTCACTGTATGTTCCATGACTGTGAGGCCCTTGCTTACTTGCAGTTACTTAGTTTTGAAATTGGTCTCACAGAAAAAAAAAACCCTGCAATTATTTGTCCAATGTTCCAAGCCTTTATGTCTGCAGTACTTGTATTACAATGTATCAGAGCTCAGCCAGCAGAGTGGCTACTGGCTGTGCTGAGACAGACATCTCTTGAGCTGATCTTGGTTGTATGATCCAGTAAGGGTCTGTTTGAATCATTTTTTGTGCTCTCAAACCTTTACTTCATATGGGATACAAAATTTTGCAGCCTAGCAGCACATACAATGCAGAGCTCATGGAAAAGACAGAAAGTGCATTTCCACAATCTTCCTCATCCTCCAGATCATTTAGCCAAGCCATGGCTTTTCACTAGGTCTCTCAGCATGAAAATGGAAAATACCAGAGCAGTGTAGTACTTGAGAACACCACTTCACTCTGTGATTCTCTCTCCAGATTGCTGGGGGCAGGCAGTGAGGGCTGACTGGTGCTTGCCATTTTGCTCTCAAACAGTTTGGTCCAGATTGGGGGTTTTTTCAAAAGAAATGCTCTCTAAGTCATGATTCAGACAGCATGACTATTTTATTTGCAGGCAGAACCCCGTCAGATTTCATCTTTGCTGTTTGCTGAGTAAAGGGATGAATGGGATTATGAAAGAGGTGACTAGAGGACACAAGGTACTGAGCTTGTCACTTCCAGGCAGAAGCTCAAGCTCCTGATGCAAACCGGCATGATGCAGGGATCAATCTCCTTTCGTTCTAGTTATTGCACAAGCAGTACAATGGGATAAGAAAGGAGTTTTCCTGGTGCCAAATATCTTCCTTTGATTTGAGTCATCACAACTGTGCCTATTCAAGGAAAAATTCTCCCAACCAGTCTGTGTTTCAGTGTCACTAACAGCTCCTTCCTTCTGTTCCAGTTCCCGCTTTTCTTATTTTGCCATTTCAGCCAGTGACTGGAATATATAGTGTTGTCTTATGTCACAAAACAGTCATATTTTGTTTGTCTGTGTAATTTGGAGTGCATCATAAGCAAAAGTTCCACCCATTAATCAGATTGTTTGGACAGATAGAGATGAAAAGTTTCCTGTTGGATGCTTATAGAAACTTACAGCATCCTGTTTTGTATAGGCTAGGGAAGTTTGTGAAGAAAGCCCAAACTTCTGATAAAATCAAACAAAACTAGTTTTAGCTCGTCCTTAGTCTTTTTCATCTCTTATTTCCGTTCTGCTCTCCTCAAAACACAGCAGAATTTCCAGTAGCTTATTTTAAGATACTATTTGCCTTAGATCCAGCAAAATTAAAAACCTCTGTTCCTCTTTCCTGCTCTGTGGGCCCCAGTGCAATGCATTTCACACACACAAAATAAGTGGTCATCTCTAAGACATAGCTGCAACTCAGTTTAAATGCATCATTTTGGTCTATCTTGCTTGCTTAGCAAAGACCTGTCTTGCCTTGATTTCTGAACTTCAGCTTTGAAAAGTTTCTTCAACTCATTAATGTGGTCATTTAAGATCCACGCTGCAGAATAACTCTCAGCCAAAGAGTTTAGAAAGGCTCAAAATGAATGAGATTCAGAATAAACACAGCTACAGAGATAGGCTGCAAGTTCTTAGAGTAGATGAAATTTTGTGGGTTTAGATAACAGATATTTTCCAAATACCAAGAGCTGAAGAGAAACTTTCCTCATAGCACAATGGCAGGGGACAGCCAGAGTGCAGCAATTCAGTTTCATGACGACTTGGGAGATTTTAGAATTCATTTTTGTCCTTCACTGGAGCAAAAACAAAACCTCTCCTATATTTTCACAAAGAAGATTTGTGCTAATCCCAAAACCTCTTTTTTAAATTTAAATTCTTCCCTTGCCCTTGTCTTCTCTTCAGAAATGACCAGAAAAGATGCCCTGAACCTTAGAAAAGAGAAAACATTGCCCATCTTTAAGCCCCTTGGCTATGTGGTGTTCATACACAGATATTTGCAAAGACAAATGCCTTTGTGTCAGCAAAAAGAAGAAACAGCAGCCTTCCCCAGGCTGAGTCCATTTTCATGCAGTTGTGAAGCACCTTGCCCCTTACAGCAAGGCATCATACCCTGCTTTCTGGGTATGGGGCAGCAATCACAGAATCATAGAACACCCTGAGCTGGAGCAGCCCTTCAAGGGTCATCCAGTCCAGTTCCCTGCCCTGCACAGGACAGCCCCAGGAGCCACACCGTGTACCTGAGAGTACTGCCCAAACACTTCTTGACCTCTCTCAGGCTTGGGGCTCTGACCACTTCCCTGCAGAGCCTGTTCCACCCTCTGTGCCCAGCCATCCTCTGGGTGAAGAAACTTTCCCTGAGATCCAACCTAAACCTCCTCTGACACAAACTTCAGGCCATTCCCTCAGGTCCTGTCACTGGTCACCAGAGAGAAGAGTGGGACCACGGAGAGCATATTCTTGGTTCTTTAAGCATCAGAAGAGCTGTAAGAAAATACCTAATTTGGGGGATTATTTGTTTCTCTCACACGCTCTGCATGTCCATGGATGGATGCAACCTCTCAAGAGCATGCAGGGGACGAAGGAGCAGCACCAAGCAGCCACACACACTCCTCCAGCTGACACTTGGACAGTGAGCACTCGGTGCTCCAGCCAGATACTGCTCTGAGCAGCAGCATGAGCTTCAGGGCATCAGAGTTCAGATAGGTCCTGACACGTGAAACTGGGCAGGGCAACTTCAATTCTTCATTAGCAATTTTAAGGGTATCTCACTTATTTTCTCTCTTTGGGGTTTTGTTTCCTCATTTATTCGTTTGCCTTTGTCTTTGTTAGGATTTCGATTTCCCCCCTCTGACATTTAATATGACCACTCATTTGGCTCCATGACTGACAGCAGCAGCATTAAAAAGGAGATGAGACCAGCTCTGGAAGGGATTAAGCAGCATGAAGCCCACAACAATTGCTTTTCAATGAGGCATTCTCTGCCCAAGTGCTCCCTGCTGCTGCTGACACCAGCTCAGGGAACAAATGGATCTGACAAGGGGGGAAAATCTAGGGATGGGGGAGCAGCAAGAGAGGATATTTGTGCATCCACAGCCTCTGTGAGAGCAGAGAGAGCCCATACACAGCACAGATCTGGAGGGGCAGGGGAGCCAGCAAAGTCATGTGAAGACCTGCTTTCACTTGCCCAGTTCTGCAGCTGTCTGAGTCATAAAACTGGCTTGCACGACAGCCAGACAGAACACCTCTCCACTCCCATGACTACTGGACTCCTGAAATAAAAATTATTTCCAGAAGTTTAGCACCTACCACTTAAAAAATAGATTTCTATTTTGAGTGAGCAATATTCAGCCTCTCTGAAAATCAGGACTACAGGATTTTTCTTCTTATTGTGTAATGGCTTAATTGTGCATATTTTTATATTGCTATTTTGAGGTAGATTTAAAAAGCAGTATTTCATACAAAATGGTGGAGGCCACTGCTAAATTCAGGGAACAGCTGGATTTTGTTAAATTAGCTTTTATATAGCTATTGTTGTGCCATTTTCCCACCCAGCTCTTCTCAGAAACAGTGAATGAAATTGTATAAAGAACTTAACATAATGGTCATTTTAATTTAGAATACAGAAGTATTTCTAGAGGCTGAATTAAATTTCATTAAAACTTTCAGGCAATTAAATGAAATCATAGTATTTTGCTTCAGGCTGGTTTGAGCATTTAATGTAAAATTGTTCTAAGTATTTAATATCTATTTCATCTGCTTTTATCTTTTCATTTTGAACAGTTCTTTTATTTTGAACATTCTAAGGTTTTAGAATGGGAAACCTTTCTATGTTTTCATTTTGGTGATTTGAGGGATCTCTCCAGAGAACTGATGAAATCCTGGAATGAATTTTACTTTACCTGTTAGTAAAATCCAGGGATCAAACACAGACTCAATCCTTGCAATACATCACTGCATAGCTTCTGCAAGATACCCATATGCTTTCCTGGAAATATAAGCTTCAATACCAAAGTTAGTGATACTTTAAACTCATGCAATAATTAAGACTGGATATACAACAGCTAAAAAGATGCAGCTAAGATTATTATGTGATAAAAACTGCTCTGCATGTCCATAAAGAAGCAGAGAGGGATGTGGTGGGGGAGGACCAAATAATAACCTGCCAGGCTTTTCCAGTGTCCATCAGAGAGCCATCAACCCATCAAAGATTGTCCATCTCCACAAGCACAGAGGAGCACAGGAGCAAGTGAAAACCCAGATTAAGGACTCAGAGGAAGGGACACATTGTCCAGACTAGTCCCAGGCTTGTCCCAGGAGACCCTCAGCCCCAACATCCAGCCATGAAAGCCACCACAATGAGTCAATGCTGAAGTATCTCTCAGACTGCTGGGGTTTTCTGCCTGAGGGTGTCAGACACAATACGGGACACAGAGGAAGAGATTGCATAGGGCTTACTATGGGATGTTTAGGAATTAAAAGACCAGTTCCTTACCAGAGTGAGTGTCAGTGTTGGAATCAGAGCTGAGAGGCCTGTGTATCCATGGTCTTACTAAGATGGAGAGACTGGGATCCAGGGGTATCTAAATATATGCATACCTTTCCACCAGCATCACTCCATCCTGCTGATACAGAGAGGAGCTCAGGATGAGGCCCCTGACACTGAGTGTTTGTGTGAGTCCTCGGTGTTTCTGTCGGTGTCAGCCTGTGTGGCTGGCTATGTGCATGTGTATTTACAACTCTTCATGGTGCACATGCCTACTAGAAACACATCCTAGTTGTGAAACTTGTTGCTGGTTTTACCTGGGGGAAAAGAGCTGTGCCAGCCTAATATCCATTGGGCTGTCAAATCTGTCCCAGTTCCCCTAACAGGGATGATTTATCAAAACACTTTAATAATAGAATGGTACAAAACCTGGAACATCTGCTGATAATTTTCCCACACTTTCATCATTTATATTGAACAAATATTTATATTTGACATCTACATGTTCTCCATCCTAAAGAGAGAACTTACAGAATCCTGGAAATAATCATCATTCAGCTGTTATTTGCATTGTGAGTCTGTTCCCCAAACCGTTGTTTTTCTGTAGTATATTTAGAAATAGAAGTGGAAAACTTCAGAGAACTGATCAGTCTAAAAGTAATTTAATTTTATTTTGCCTCCTCCCATTAGATTTTATTCCATGCTGTATTTAAATATTTTCTCTCAAATTGGACCAGTTACCAACCCAGTTTTGTAAAATTAAAGTAGCATTTAGCACTGCTGCAAAAGTTAATGTTCTAGCCACACACGTCTTAGAAAAGCCGGTGGTATCCAGCTTTATAACACGACCTTTTTTCCCCCAGGAAAGCCAATTACTTTATTTTGTCTTCAGAAATAGTAGCTGAGTTCACCCTGTCTTTGTGAAATGTGTTTGGTACTCGATCAGTTTAATCCCCACTGGGCTACACTCTGTAAGCAATAGAGCTACGTTATTGCTGAGGAAAAAACAGGGCTGCAGGTGAAGCCTGCTCCAGAAATTCTTAGAAGCAGCATGAACCTGTGAAGTGTTTGAGCTCTGCCCAGGTGATTGATGAATTGGAGGTTTCTGGCTGCTGTGTTGATGTTCATCAGGCTTTCATTGGCACAATTCAAAAAGAAAGACGAAGCAAAAGAGATTTTCATTTTACGCTTGTGAAGTTCTCTGGTTTGCGCCTGCTGCAGTGTTTTCAAATGCTTAGGACAGAAGCAAAATAATACATTTTCAGTTCCCAAATTGACATGACAGGCTTTTGTTCTTAGCTATGTCTTTCCCATATTCTCTTAGATTCATCCATTTTCCTTAGGGAGATATCCACAGGCTTTTCTGGAACACTCCAGTGTTCCAAAAAGGGAGATAAACAGTGAATTAATAGCCACAGCATAAGGATCTGCAATTTGTCTGTTATGAACAAGAGCAAAATTATTTTCAACTCTCTGCATATTTTCACTCTAATTTTTGATCCATCAAGTTGGTGGGCTTACCTCATCTTTCATTTTTCAGATACAAATATCCCTCCCAAGTATGATTTAGCCATTTATTCAGAAATCAAAATAGAATGTGAGTACAGTAAACTGAAGTTACTGATGTGGGCTGGTGTAACTGAAAACTGTGCATACTTGTTACATCCACAGTAAAGAAGAACATGACTAAGAAGACTGAATTTCACTCACAGCATTAAAAGGGAAAGTGCTGAAAGTCTTGGACCTGACGAGACAAACTGGGGTCTCTTGGTGGTTGTCTGAGGCCCAAACCTCTCAGGCACAATTTACACTAATGATAGTACAGGTCAAGAGCAGAGTTTCAAGGTCAGAGCCTGCAGCCCACTTCTGCTATGGTGTATCCCAAAAGCCAGCTGTGAGGCTACAATTTTTTCCATTAAAACGTCAGCATTATCCATTGTTACAGTGTGATGGTGTCTGAGATTTTGTTTATATCATTGGTGCTGGGACAACAGAGTTATGATATGTAATGGGTAAATAGGTCTGGACAGATGATGCTTTCATTGTCCCATAGGAGTTTTTGAAGTTTTGATGTTTCTTTTGAACCCGTTTCAGAAAGAAAAACAAGTCCAATGATTTTCATTCAGCAAAAAGAACAAGATTTTTCTCAGCTCACTAAGATTTTTGTTTACCTTTCTGCTCTTTTTACCTTTCCAGGGATGACTGTAAGTAATATTTTGGAATAAAGAGTTCTTTAAAAAAAAAAGACCTGGTCTGACCATCTGACTTTTCCGTCTTCTCTACCACAAAGGAGCAAGAGTCAACAAAAAGCTCTTCTCACCACTTGTGTTTGCTAACTGCACATTGGGCTCAAAATTACAAATGCCACTGATGAGTTTGAAACTGTAGACTCTTCAGGATAAAGGCAGTATGATAAGATGTGCCCACAGCCCCACAGACACTTCTAGAATGACTTATTGAAAATCCAGAAAATCATGTTCTCTTTAAGATTTTCATTTTTGCAACTACCTCAAATTCTCTGCCTTTAAAGATGTCTTACTTTTAGGCCCTGTCTTCCTCTCTCATCTTTCATAGACCATAATACTTTTCTTCTTATATGCAACATTTTTATGTGCAACAGCCACTTCTGCCTGCTTCTTCTATGCTTTAATTAACCATCTATTGAATCAATGAGGAAAATAAATGCAGGATTGACTTTCTCCATCTCTATAAGAGCTTAATCTTATACATACAGGCTAATATGTAATTATTTCTTCTTCCCTTTCCACTCAGTGACTTATATGAAAACCTGTTAAAAGATGCATGTTTGCTTTCCCTGAGAGAGTCACACTAGACCCGCCCATTTAGCAGATCTGAAATGCAAAAGCCTTAACTTATGTACATGCCATCCCAAATATCCATGAGATTAGAAACATGACCTTGTCACAAAATGGATTAAGGCTGTATTTTTTTCCTGTATTTATATTTCAGAGGAGATTAATCTGGTTTCAACTTTTGATATAATTTCTGCCCGAGTACCGAAGCCTGAATAAAATAAGCACAGCAATATATTGCAATAAGACATTCTTGTAAGAACAATTTTGCTTGGAATAGAGATGAAAGCAGGGTGTTTATCCTTTCTAGAAACAATCTTATCTTGAAATAAACACAACCAAAGGGTCCTTCAGCTATCAGTTCTTATGACAAAAATAAACTGAGGAAGAGAAATTATACTCAATCTACTTGCTTCATGGTAGATTGAAAGAGCATACAGTTATGTTTTCCTCCTTTAGTCCTTAGTTTTGATAAGTGATGGAGAAACACTGTGGGATTGGAGTCTTTACACAGGAAAGTCCCTACAAAGTGGTTTTAGAGCAACCAGCACAGCAGGTATTCTTACTCAGCTGTGGATTGCTCAGGTCCCACACCTGCTGTTGCTCTTCACCCCAGGAGTTCTGAGCTCAACCCCCAATGTTGTAATACCACAGATAGGGATTCCCCTGTATGAACACCAAAGGTGCCCATCTCAGTTGCTTCCATCATCACCAAGCGGGTCTCAGTTTATCTTTTTATCAGTATCAGCAGGGGATATCTTGTTTCAGCATGAGAGAAAGAGCTTACTGAAGCCAAAGTCTTTCCGGCAACATCTGTTTCATTTTCTGTCTTCAAACAAAGGCCAGCACTATCAAATTTGTCACTGCTCAGCAGCTTGGCATGGTCTTCAGAGAGCCATTCCCTGACATCCACTGATCCATCAGCTATATGACCATTAATTTCATTTAGTATTTTTTCACTTCTGCTAAGCAAAAAGATACGTTAATTTTCCATCTCTCAGTATTCAATTTCTCCACAGTTTTTTTTCCCTCTGTCTTTTCTCTCCTTATGTAGGTGTTTGAGTATTTACAGGGTTGGCTTGGTGACTTGCAGGAGCCATCTGTCATCCCCGTGGTGTGCCACAGCTCATGCTATACAGCGCTAGTCTGTCAGCACTCAGCTGTCAAAAGAACCAGACCTCTGTCAGTTCCTCAGCTTCAAGTGAGTGCTGGAAAATGCACAGCATGGGGGTAAAATGTACACTGAGAAATTAAAACAGTTGATTCACAAAGCACTTGGATGATCAAACACAGCTGGAGCTTTCAGAAAACTTGAAGGAAGCATGGAGGTTTGATGATAATGCTGAGGCCGGCATCATCACACTTTTCTGAATGAACAGAGAAATCCCTTTAGCAAGATCCTCATAAAATCCCGGTAATGGTGAGCAGTGCAAGGAAAATAGTGCTTACTTTTGCTGACTGAACCAAGAACTTGAGGCCCATTCCTGTAGAAATTGGGATGGACATGGGATACAAAGCTTGATACAGAACTTAGGAAATGGAAAGAGACAACTTAGACAGCACTCTTCCAAGACACACTGGCAGTAAAAGAGAAGCAAATTGCCTGTAGGTGTCTCCAGGATGATTGTTTGCACAGCTGCCAGATGAGGGTGTACTCAGAAATGGAAACCAGGGGGTTGTGCTGCATCTACACTAAAGAAAACTGAGTCACTTCTGTTGAGCAAGACAAGGAAGGTTTGACACAGGGAAAGATCTGACGCTGATGTATTTTGAAGTGCGAGACTGAGCTTGGAGTTCCCTTCACACAGATGCAGAGTATGCTTGCATTTACCCCAACCTATAGGTAATCCCAACAATAAGGAATACTGAAGAAATGTCTCATCAAACCTGGATCAGTTTTTCAGTGCTATGAGTGCTTGCCAGCTTTTCAACTTGATACCAGGAAAAAACACAGTAATTTCCCATTAAACACTACAGATTAAATCTGCCATACAGGGGGCGTGGTATGAAATTTAACAATATTCCAGAGTGTGTCAACTCTCCTTAAGTCACAGGCAGTAATAGGAAGGGAGAATGCCCTTTTTTTTCTTCTTGTTTCAATGCCAAACTCAAGAGGAGACTTTCAACATTTTGAAGGAACAACAGAAAAGACCTGGAGAAGAGCTATATGCAAAGTTCATCCTTTGCAAATGTGTCGCAGGGGTACAGTCAAAGCACATTGTTCTCAAAAGCAAGAAATAATTTATTTAAGGGAATCTGTGCATCTTTAAAGGAATAAGGTAACTTCTCCAGTAACTTTTATACACTCTGTGATGATTTTAATACAGTCTTTTCATAACCAAGTTCTCAAGCACATTTAAACTTAGTATTATTCACAATTGAAAAGTTCAGTTTGCATTTACAGTCACAAAACAAGCGTGTGCCAAGAGACGAATCCTGGTCATGCAAATATTCAGAAGGGATACAATGTTCTGTCAATGTGTGAAGAGAGGATGGGGCACAATAGAACAAAAGATGACTCTCTATTTTTTCATTTCCTTCTTTGAATACAGAACTGGAAGCCCCAATCTCAGTCTTTATCAGTTAATTAGAGATATTTAAATGTAATTCTATTTTATTCTTCCTATATTCTTCTATTAAGGTTACATATAATGCCTAATACATCTGAAAAATTACCTGCAACATTGGTAAAAGATCAAACAGATACAGAGTTCATAGAAATATTTATAGAAATATGCTATAAGTGGAGGAAGAGTGATGTATTCAATGAAATAAAGCCTTTTAGCAACACTGCTTTGATCTGTCTATATCTGAGCCCACTCAGAGCAACTTTTCTTGAAAATGTAAAGCTAATCTTACATCAAAGAATGCAATGTTATTGAAAATTATATAAAAGTGTAACTTAGGTTAAAAAAATTATCCAAAACAGGCACAAATAAAAGATTAATAAAGAGGATTCTGATGATTTTTCATAGAACTTCATTTTACTTGTAGAAATTTGAAAGACAAACTGAAAAGAACAGAAGATAACATCATTTATTCTTTTTTAAATGCTTTCATTTTAAAAATATACTTGGAACAAGATGATTTCTGATTTTTTCAAGCTGTGCAATTGTTACATGATTGTTTTGTTTGTTTGGGGTTTTTTTTGTAAACTGCACCCTTTTATTGTTGTTTCAGATGAGATCAGAAATTCCTCAGCTCAGTCTGTGAGCTGTTACAGCACTCAGCAATGGCACAGCAGGTTGTCAGTGCCCGTCTTGGTCTGAGGTCTAGAGATAATGTTGTAGGAGTACAAATAGTGTAAAATAGGCATTATGCAGTAGGTCTGGCAAGACCATGAACAAGAGACGTGGATACAATTCTGCTGCAGTAAGTCTCAGGGATATGAGAGAAGCTATGTCTGAAGGAAGCTGTATTCAATAAAAGGACAAAAGTACGTAGGTTACTATAATAATTACTTGAAGGTTTTGGTGGAGAAAAAGCAAGTTTTCCTCAGATAAGACCCCACACCACTTACATACTAGGAGAAACCTCCACCATCATCTGTGACTGCTGCTTGTGTTAGATATTAGAAAGAAGGGATGGATTAATGGACTAGCTAATGACCTTCCTGCCTCCCTCGGCAATTCAACTTCAGTGTCCTGCCTTTCATTCATTGTCTGAAAGAAATTGATACTACAGTATGACAGGAATAAGTCATCAAGGTTCATCAGGACACAATCTGTAGGTAATAAAAACATCATTCATCCTGGGCCCTTTTTTATTCCCTTCAGGACCGGCGCTCTATAAATCCTTCCAAAGGGAAAGTGCATCTCGGTGTCCATAAATGACAGTATTTCTGTTCTTTTCCATCAGCTTGAATGAAGATCACATATGCAAGCAGCCAACCTTAAGGAATGAATCATTATTCCAATATAGGAAGCCACCTTGGGATATGGTTTTCTCATTCCTAGACTGACTCAACATCTGTTCTAATTAGATATTCTGCATGAGTTCTGATTTGTGTTTGGTTACATATTCATTCCAAGAGGAATAGGCACCTGGGTTTATACACATACATAAAGAATCATCTTTACATGAACATTTAGAGCATGGGAAGAGCTGAGCTTTCACATTGAAGGAATTGTATTAAAACTTAATAATCTGAATAAGCTATTGAAAGGAAAGTAACCATAATGCACTGAAGGCATCTTTTCTATCAACAATTATAAAGCTGTCTACTGCAATTCCAGCACTTTTACTCCAGTGCCATTCTCTTACTGTGCTGCATTTTAATTACATGGCCAAGTACTGATGACCCCTTATCTTATGATTATCTATGTTCTAAAATGGCAATAGAGAAAACCAGCAGAGAATTTAGCAATTTGGGTGTTTTCATCACCTTAGGGAGCATGAAAATGTGAGCAGTAGAAGCCAAACTCCAGCATGCTGGGAAAGGAGTGGAAAAGAGGAACATCTCCCTTCCTCATTCACTCCTGCAGCCAGAGGAGACCCAGGATGCTTTCCAGCCCCGGCCATCCTGAGCCATTCCTGGGGCTGCACAGCCATCTTTGCCTGCCTAAGTGCTAAGGCAAACTGCCGATGAGATGAAATCAAAAAGTAACACTGAAGGCTGAATCTCTACCTGGAGTTAACTTTCACAGTAATATCTGTGATGGCATTTCCATTCTTTGAACTTTATGGAAATAATACAGACATAATCTTTGGTGAAGGCACATAGTGACTTCATTGAACCATAATTCATGAAGCAGTTAGTGGAGAAAAATCTGATGCTCATGAAATCACTACTTGGAAGCACTGATTTAAGCCCTAAACTGTCAATCTCTAGGGGGAAAATGATACCAAGAGCTCTCTAGGCAGTTTCACCTCTCTGAACTGGCTGGATGACAAAATGACAACAACATTTTTTACAGTCAGTCACAGTTGATTTAGCCAGAAACAGAGAATCAAATTAGCAAATCAATAAATTTTGGTAACTGGATGAAAAATACGTCTTTGGATCACTATAGATACACTACCTGTAATTGAAGTTAAACCATACTTGACCTTACACTGATGGAAAAAAATTTAAAATTATATTTTAGGCCATTTCTTATGGTTTTCCTTTGCAACTAATCAATGTACTCTGTGCAGGAAGGTTCATGACTGGGCTTGCAGCTTTGGTATCAATCTTCTTATTCCCATCTATCAATCCTTACTAGTCATGGCAAAATTCTACAGAATTTAGCAAGTTGTCCATGCTAAATATGCCACGTGGCTGAGTGGTAGATCCCAGAGGGCTGTGATCAGTAGCACAGGGGCTCATCAAAGGCCTGTCACCAGTGGAATCCCCCAGGGTTCTTTACTGAGTCCAGAATTATTTAACTTATTCATCAATAACTTATTCATTCTATACCTTGGATGATGCCTCCTCAGCAAGTTCACTGATGATGGGTTGAAGGATGGAGAAGAAGTGTATCAGTCCAGAGAAAACAGTGGGAATAAGCCAGAGAGGTTGTCAAGCTTTGGCCAGAACAAAGATTTAATTGGCAGGATATGGCAGAATAATACACATGACTAATAAATCACTATAAATGGATACAAATTAATGCAAAATGGCCTGATCTGGAAAAACAGGCAAGACAATAGAGAGGAAATGTTGGATAAATTAAAGAGAAAGTATCCAGGCTGCTTTGGTAGGTGTTGGTTACAAACCAGAACACCAGGCAGAGCAGAATACTCCAGAGCACAAACTGTGGTCCCCCCAGAGAATTTCAGCTGATCAAATGGCAGATGCAAAAGGGACACAGTAGAACACAGTCTGTCAGGGTCATGACATGCATCATGTGCACACCTCCTGCATGGAACCCTGCTGAAAATCCAACCAGGTCTGCATGTAGGTGATTTGCAGAAAATTCAGCAGTAATAGAAATGTGACCACTTATTAATGCCATGACTGAAAATTTAATATTTAAATTGATTTTATATTTTTCATAGAAATATCTGATAATTCTTCAGACTTTCATCCTGACATCCAGTATTTTCCATGAAGATCTATAATTTTGTAAAATGAGTATGTGTGAGTGTAAAAAGGCAATGAGAACAAAAAGTGGAGTTTTGCTTAACAGAACACAAACCTAATAATTATTGCTAATATTCATTTGTGATGTGTATCACACTGAGCTGCCAAAGAAAACTCTTGCTGCCCTGCAATGCTGAAATGCTTTCCACCAAGATCTGAGTAATTTTGCTTGTCAAGAAAACAATCAGAGTGCTTTATTCCATAGCCTGGTTCCATCACCATCTCTCATTCTTCTTCAAGGGGCAGAATCCACTTTCTGCTTAACTTTCGCATAAATACCTGCTTAACATTTCTTTTAAATACCACACGTTGTCACCGTGTGCAATTAGCGATCTTTGGCTAAGGGAGGAACCTTATGCATGTTTCAGACTGGCTGACAGGTGACAGATTTACTTCCCACATCCACACGATGTTATGAAGCACAACTCCCCCACTGAAGACTGACAGCTGCCTGCATTTACAAAGCCAAAGCCCTGCTCAGACTGATTAGTACCAACACACCAGGCAAGATTGGGAAAATGTTCCTATTTCTTCATACACCCACACTGCAGGTGATAAAGCTGGTCAGGTGATCAGGTTTCTCACACTGCCACAAGCAATTTTCTGATTTAATATCCAGAGTTCCTAGACCAATTCACTGTTAATTCTGTAGGTTGCTTTGGGCTTTTTCCCTGCAAAAGCTTAACAAGATACCATTCGCTACACATTTCATGGCTTCTTACTCCTTCCTACCATTTGTGACATCTCCATTTACAGCACTAAAAATAGGCTTTTGTAGCTCAATGGCTGTTTCAGCAGAGGTCAGTTCATCTCAAAGACTTTCTGATGACCTATGTGCTTGCCCTGGTATAGAAAGAGTCCCCACATGACTGAGCTAACTGAGCCACAAGGCTAGTGGAGTGACATGTAGAAGAAGCAATTTCATTCAACATTGCCAACTCCACAAGATAAAGGACTGCCAGAAAAAGACCTTTATCAAGGATTTTCAATGCCTTGGTTCTGATTATGTGTCTTCTTGCACCATATAGGATAAGACCATTAGGGGCTTCAAAGCTCATGAGGGGAGCTTACCTGGGGTAAAATGAGGATGAAAACAACCATCTGAAGTTGATAGTTAAAGAAATCTTTTGGATGTAAATTAAGATGATATTTAAAACATTGAATGTACCTTCTTGTCCAGGATATAGTTATTTTCCTTTTTTTTTCTTGGCCACTAATCACATTGAGTTAAATGTCACCTGGAAACAAGTGGAAATATCCAGCAAAGTGTTAGTCACTGACAGAAAGAGCACCAGATTT
The DNA here is from genome assembly GCA_013399945.1 of Ploceus nigricollis. NCBI lineage: Eukaryota > Metazoa > Chordata > Aves > Passeriformes > Ploceidae > Ploceus > Ploceus nigricollis. The sequence continues at coordinate 1,033,787 of VXBC01001034.1, forward strand.
TGGGGAAGATACTACTGACATGTAAAAAACTTTTTTTGTTGTCAACAAGAAAATTGGCAGTACTTTTTCCAGGACGAATGGACAGTCAGTCATCCCAAGGGGAGCAAAATCTAGCCTCATGTGGGGCTGAATCTGTGCTGCAGGAGAAAGGGCAGGGAGTTAGAGCTGCTGAAATTGCTTCTCCTGACTGTGGAGGGAGGGATGTACCTTGAGACCTGCCAATGGAAATCAAGTCATTGAACATGGTCTTGTCTTAATCCACAGACCATGTAGATAAATTCAGCAACCCTACATGCAACCCACTCCACAAATGCTGCATTGTAACAAGGGAAGATGGTAACTTCACCCAGTCTTTGTGAAGCTTCCTCAGTCAGTCTTTGTGCACTGACTGAGGAAGATCCAAGGAGCACTGGAAATTTAAAGGACCTGTAATGAATAGACTGTGAATATGTTACTCAACATATAAAAGAGATTGAGCAAAATGAGGAGAGATTAAGACATAGAAGTATATTTCTGTGGATTGTGAGCTGCTTAAAAAAACGGTATCACATCAAATAGCTTCAGATTTCATTTCAGATCAAGAAATGAATTAGTGAAGTGGCACTCAATCTGCCTGTCTGTGCTCATATACATGGCAGGAATATTTTTGAGGGAAAATCCCAAGAATTACCAGTGGGATTTGCAATTTCTTGAGAAAACAGGAGAACTGTTTAGGAAACAGGCCTACTCAGATCAGTTAATCTGTGCCCAGAATCCATTAGGCAACATCATTTCTTGTTTTGACAGAATTTGATTTCGTTTAAATCGTTAAATTAATGCAAAGCCCTATGTTCCATTATCACTGAACAAATCCACAGCAAATATTTTTAATTAAATTATACTGAGATTAAAATACCTTAGAGATTATATAATTATGCCTCAGCATTTGGCATGTGCAAGTGGGGATTTAAGAAAGTGCTGAAAAAAGCAGGCAGGAAATCTTTTAGCTCTTTGATGAATAAGAATATGTACTGCAAAGTGGATGAAGTTCTCAAAACTATTAGACAACTCAGATTGTGAAAATTAAAATTCATAGGGATTCTGCAATAGAGCTGAAAATAGGCAATCTGAACAAAGTGCTTCCTTTCTAGCAAGTTTCCATTTTTATCATTTATATCATTACATCAAGGTTCTCCTAATTCTGAGGAAAACTTTCAAAAACACCTAAGCACAAGTTTCTGATTTTCCAACTATTTATGCAGATCTATACTGACAATATATAGTCCTGTCATATATAATACCTTTGTCAAATGGGTCTAGCCCAGCTCCTGTTAGTGTGGAAGGTGAGCCCAATGAAAGCTGATCTGGCTGCTTAAGATGGACTTTGGTTTACACCAAGAGCAGCTGTATGAACTGTAGCAAATTTTCTCATGCCCAGACAGCCAGAAATTTGAAACTTTACATTTTCTGTTGACTCAAAAAGGAAGACCAAGGACAGATCCTAGACAGAGTCTCTCTTTAGCTGAGTTTTATTTAAGAGCTTTCTCTTTGGGAAAAATTTGTCACTGTGATGTTTAAGCCGGCTGCTCAAAGGAGGCAGAGGTCCCTTTCCCTGGCGCCTGGGGTTCCTTCTGGAAGACCCTGTGGATCAGCACCAGCCCTGCACTGTAAGGTGCTATTTGCAAGGTTGAGGTCAGTGAGGAGGGTACAGATGCCATCCGTTAATTGGCACTGAGTGTGTGGCACTGAGTTTGTGTAGGAGAATAATTTTTTTTTTATTGCCTCCACAAGCAAACAGAAACCCAGGAAGCTGATCCATTTTTGCCAATCCTAAGGCAGAGGTTGTGCTCTTACCAGCTAGCGGGTCTGTCAGTGCTAGGGGCATGAGCCAGAGGGACAACAAAGGCCATCATGACACACTTCAGCTCTGAAGCCTTTGTGGGAAGGGCGCCCTGAGCCATCACTGAGCTGCTGGGAGCTGGTGGGAAAAAGCAGTGCTGTATAGGCTGGAAAAGCTGCCTCTGGTGTGTCATGCACAGCTGATAACACACAGGACCTTCCCTCACTTGACCCCAGCGTCCTCCACCCATCTGCTGGCAGATGGTGAGAAAAAACAATGGATTCTCTTAATACAGGGTATTGCAGCAGAGTCCTGGGCTGAGCAAACAGCAGGCTGTGGGGGCAAGAGTTACCCTGAGGGTATCTCAAAGAAACAAGTGGAGGCTGGCAGCCTGCACTGCAATCTTTGAGGTTTCTTGCTTTTCTAATAAAGAATCACCAGGCAGGAATTAATGCCCTGGGACTTACCCTGAAGACCGTGAGTTGCAAAGCTAGTGCAATATGTGTGCTGTAAGACAGAAGGAGAGTGCAGCTCAGAAGTACCAAAAATTATGATTGCGTTTCAGAGTTCACCCAAGTGTATGTCACAGGAAAAATGGGAAAGAAATGCACTCCAGATTTTAAGATTATAAATGTTCCATTAAACAATGAGAAATTACTTCAACAGGATAATATCACTGGCTAACTGCGAAGACATTCTTATATTACGTAACTAAATCACTATTCATAACCAGCAGGAGTCATTAAGGGTCTCTGCATGCAGCCCGCTGGCATGACTGCTTTGGTCTCACTAATATCATATTTCAAATGTTCATTTCACTGGTGTTTCTTCTGAAGGTAGAGAAAAATGTAATACTCATCAAAGGTTCCTTTATCATTGCCAAGGCACAAAGACATCTTCAACTCTGTTCTTGCTAAGCTGAAATTTAACATAGAATTATCATCTGCAATGATACTCGGTGATTAATTGCCTTAGTACATCCCTAGCCAGAACCCCTGTGGTCAAACTTCTTATGAAATGAGTACCAATAGCTGCTTTGAAATTATAATCAGTGACTGATGGCTTGAAAGATAACATAAACTCTCCCTGTAGAACTTCAGAATATGTTTTTGTAGAAGGGAAGATCATAATTTTCAAGTGACATTGAAACATGAAAGCTACTAAGAAAATGTGCCACATTCATTCGCTTCACTCTGGGAACTTATTTCAGTGTCCTCTTTCCATATCAAACAGGACAAAAATGAATAAACCTACAATTTGAATCTGTTCATGAAGAGCAACACCAGATGACCATTGCTCTTTCTGGAAAAAATCAGAACATATATTTCGTCCAAGCAAAGGTACATATATACTTGCTGATGTGAAACTTTATTGAAAATATCTACAGGAACTGCAAATGAAGGGATCTCAGCTGAGATGCTCTGGGAAACAACCTCAAATAGCAGTGGTCTATGGGGCCCAGGTTTCTTTTAGCCAACAGAAAACACCAGAGCTGTAACAGCACCTGTAGTTGAGGAGAGAAGGTAAAACAATTCACCACAGACTCAGGTGTGCCCTTTATTAGCATTCACATCACGTTTGTACTCCCACAAAACAAATTAATAAATATGAGAAAAGCTACTGCATTTTTCTTATTTGGTAACTGCAAACAGATTGACCAGTAGGGCACAACCAGGAGGGCTTACACTTTGTTCCTGATGAGTCCAGCACAGAGCCTTCTGAAAGAAATATGAATTTTCTATCATCTCTAGTGGATTTGATTTCAGACTTCCTCGGGGCTATGCAATGTGCCAGTTACTGAATACAGCCAAAAAAGAGAAAATTAAAGTGCATTATCAGAAAACTTCAATCAAAACTTCAAAGCATCAGTCAATTCTTTGATTACTGATCAACAATGGATTTCTTCATAACAGAAAATATTAGTTCCAGTTGCACAGTATTGCTAGCCAATCAATTTTTTATTGAAATTTATTAATATAGGAATATTTAGAGGTTCAGAATAGTTTACAGCTTCATAAAGAATAATGAATCAAATTTTGAAGCTTCTGGTGTAAGGAGATTGAAAATAAAAAGGTTTTTGCATTGCAGATGCAAAATTAAAAGAAAGAAAGAAATTAAATTAAGAAATTAAATATCAAAGAATTATTTTCATCCTGAATTAAATAAAATTTTTCCATGTATATAAAATATATATATAAAATATTTTAAAATCCTATAAAAATTAGCTTCCCAATTTGAAAAAATTATACATTTAAATTAATTTTAAAATGCTTTATTTTGAATGTTTCCTTTAAAGATTTATCTTAGCATTGACTGAACCATAAAGTAAACAATGCAATTTCAGCAAAATTAAAAACTTTTCATGTTTAAAACATCTGAGGAGAATAACCTGGTTATTTTGAAAAAACTCACAAGTGTGAAATATATAAAAACTGCTATTTCCATGTGAAGTGTTATGAATGAAAACAAATTATATTTTACTATACATGAAACATTGCTTCAGAAAAGTCAGGACTTTTCAGGGCAGATGGAAATGTAGTGACACTGTGTGAGGAGAGGAAGTCAGGGGGCAAGAAAATTCTCATTTCCCGCAAGTTTTATTCTGAATCTGTGTTAAAGTTTCCTTAGGGCTATTCAACTGTGAATTTACCATACTTTTTAGTCCACATCCATGATAGAATTGGCTCTATATTGCCACTTACTCAGATAAGAAGTGGACCCTCTATTCTATTTACCTCTGAATCACAGGTCTGTCTTCACAGGCAAGGCAATAACTGGTGCCCAGGCTTCCTCAGTGCTGAAGTTAAAGGTATCTACAAGTGGTCAGATGACAATGACAAATGTCCAGGTTGACTTCAAATGCCTCCAGAGCTTGCTCACTCTGAGCTGGAGGCAATCCCATCCTCCCACAGGGAGGCTGAATGGGAGAAATCACCTAAGAAATCAGACCAGCATGGTTGCAGCTCAAGTGATGGCACTGGGCCACCCAGGTGGCTGGAAGGGCAAGTGGCAGCAAGTTCATGAGCCCAAAATCTCCTCTGCTCTCACTGAAAGATCAAGTCTCACCTTATTAAGTGTATGCAGAGCACAAGCTCCCCTGTCCTTTGCACCCTCCATGGAGACTCCACTGACACCAGGCAGGTGAAAGGGGGCTCATTTCCCCTTGCTCTCCCCTGCCCTCTGCCACACTCTCTGCCATCTCCAGTAAGGAAAATTCACACAGGAAGAGGCAAGAGCAGCTCCAGGAAGACCTCTGCCCATAAACAGGGTGCCAGAACCAACAAAAGATGCTGATTAATGTCACTGACAAAGGTTGCTCTCACACTTACAACTGGACCAGGGCACTCTTTGGACTGAGCCCTAACACACAGGCAGGCCCACCCAGGGGTCTGTATTCACACATCTCTCATTGCCCAGTTCAGAAAAAAAGACACAAGGTCTTGCCTGTGTGTGTGGTAGTAGCCCAGACAAGAACATAAAGTCCAGGTTTCCTAGCCATGAAAGCTAAAAAGGAAATTATCAACCCTTTCCAACTGCAGCAAAACAGCTTTGGTCTAACAAGAAAACTGTAGAAAACATCCTTCAGCTTTTCTTTCCCTGTTAATTTGATATTTTGCCTTTTTTATTTCAGCATCTGCAGAACCATTATCCCACCAAACAGCACTAAGATCACAGCCATTCCACTGACTGTTTACATTGTACAGTCAAACACAGCTTTTATTTTTACCCTGCCTGAGAAGAAGCATGATAACCCATGTTAAAGATGGATTTGTGACACTAGCAGAAAGATTTGATAACTATTTACAATTCCAGCTGGGCAATTAAACAGTGTTAATTTTTGGAATCCCACTTCACTCAATAATATAATAGGCACTTTTCTGATTAATAAGAAATTAGACTATGCATAAACTCTCTGCTGGATGCTAAAAGCTTTGTTGTGACAAAAGTCTTTCACTGTGTGACAATTAAGGCATGCATCTAGCTTCCTAGTTTCCAAATTTTTCCATGAACAGATATGCCCCTTTGTCATCATCGCATCCACAGAAAATGCATATCTTGTAACAGACACCTGCCCAGTTCAACTCAAACAAAAGGCTATATGAAAAGAGATGTTCCTCAAACACTGTTTCTAAAATATGAAAGCCTTGAAAACAAATTTAACCAAAATAAGGGGGAGAATTTAGAATTAGAATTAGACCCTCTGTCTAATATTAATTTGTCTTTGTTTTAACTGGCTTTGGTCTTCATGAATTAGATTATCTTACTCCTTACATAACTTTCTCCTGTATGCAGTCAGTGCTGAACTCAGACAGAAAAAAACATTAGGCAATGATGATATTCTCGATACCCAGCCATGGCTGAACTGAATTTTGCCCTGAGTTTAGTGAATGGGCTAAAAGGTAGAGATGATTTTTCATAAAATAGTTACCTAGGCCCACATCTTAAGAAGGTTCAAATTGTTTTAGTTCTTAATTTGGAAAACAGTCTTTAATTTAGCTTAGAGTCCCTTTCTCAGAACAATGAAATCTAAGCAGGTATTTCCCTTTTCTTATATCTCAAGAAGAGCGAGAGAAATGATATATGGAAAAACTGTAGGTATTTCAAAACTTAGGAAATTAGCATTCGGAAAAAATCATACAAATTCCCCAAGTTAAAATGTTTTTTATTTTTTAGTATCCTCTTTAAAAAATGTTGACTGTACCATTTCTTCTCAAGCTCCCAGAAGAACTGAATTTTAAAATTGCCCCAAGAAAGAGGACAGCATAATACTCAATTCTCACCATTACTAGTTTTCAGGTTTCTTCTGGCTTAATTAAAATCATCCTAAATTCATCAGCAAAAAATTTGCTACAAGGCCATGGATCACATCACAAGCAAAGTTTCAAGCATTCCGAATATAAAGAGCTTGAGATAAAATCCAGTTCTTGAATCAAGAATTCTGTGAAACCTTTTTCACATCTTGGATACTTTGTTAATGAAAAAGGGGAAATATGCCCTTTTTATTAGAATTGTTAGCACTTTCAACTAAATTTGAAAATTTTAAAATTCCTGGGATAAGTTTAAAACAAAAAATACCCAGCAGCCACATGACCACAGTTGCCACGAGGTGAATCAGGTATTGTGTATTAGGTCATTGACCAGTATTGATCCATCTCTTTTATCTTGAGATCCCACCAAATAACTCAGTATTTTTCATATCTGTGCCTGTTTACAACTCCTGTGCATAGTATTTTCCCTGTTCCTGTTGGTCTCTCCCATCATGGTAGAAGAACCACTGAGGCAAGAGAGGTAATCATATTAACATGATTTAGGTAAATCCCAGAAGAAAAATGTGAGATAAAATTTGCTACTACCTCGTAAAAGTATTATCATTTGACAGACAAAAATAACATTTCAATACACTATGTACTAGGTGTTCACTTTTTTTCCATTGGGGGAAAAACAAACGTTATTGGTTGACTGATGTTTTCCTAATTATCTGCATTACAGGCATCTGAGTTTTTCACACACTACTGTTGCTGCCAAATTAAAAAGGAAAGTGTATATATTTCTTTATTTATTTACACATACTATATATATTATATACACCAGATTATATGTATAAAATTACAATAAAACTGAGGCAAGTACACACAGAGTAGTTTTAATACAATGTTTGTGAGCAAATTGGAAATGAGGAAACAGTGGCATGCTTTAATACAAGATTACAAATTTGATTCTTATCCGGGATCCTCCTTTTTCAGGGAAAAAAAAAGGCTACTGAGTAGTGTTGGGCTACTGTCCCAACACAAGGGCATGGACTTGAAATTCCCTATGATAGCTCTGTCAGACAGAGATGGAAGGTTGGTCTTTAAAAATGTTTGTCTATTTTTTTGAGAGCAAAGGAAAATATTTCTTTTTCTCTAATAGTAAGGTCAAAGAATTTGTTTTCTTCCCAGCTAGAGACAAAAACAATAATGGGAAGCTCTTCAAACATTAGTTCAAAAGAGGAAAAGAGAGCCAACAGATGATTAACTTCTTAGCAGGGAAGATGTTATTACAGTCAAAAGACTTCAAAATCCCTTTTCTTATGTGATTCATTAACAGATTTCCAGACCTCTTTGCCCTCAGAAGAGGAGTGTGTATGTTTCTCCAGTGGTGTGTCTTTTGGGGAGTTGATATTATCAGTGCAAAGCCTGTTGTCCAATGATTTGTCTCAAATATGGCACTTCTGGAAATGTCAGTGCTAGATGGGTATTAAAGTCATTCATCTGTGCATTCCTCTGAGTTTTATTAAACAATAAAAGAAAATTATATCACTGCACTCTGGAAAAACAACAAAAATAATTTAACATCTTTGCTATTTCCTCACTACCCACCACATTAACCAAATATCTCATGCAGATTCTACATATTAATGAAACTTCTAACACAGTTAATGACAAATTTGAAAATGGGGAGGAAAATCCATCTCGTTTCTACCACAACAAAAAACCTCTCTTGAAAAAATATACTGTAGTTCCCATTGTGGAGCATTATTTTGGGGGGAAAGGGGTGGATGCATTTCATTTGCAGGTAAAAACACATTTCAAAAACCAAACTTAGATTGTAAACTCTTCATAAGATTATCTGAATTTGTTTATCAGGCAGTAATAAGCCTATTGGTGTCACTTAATAAAGATATCCCATTCTCATAATTAATAACTATGTTATACTAGTCTTGAGCATTGTAAAAAAGAGTTAACTAGCTAAAGCATTCATGCAATTTATTTTCTGAGACAACGAATACCTTCCCAACATTTACAAAAAGCTCACAACTATGATGATCTTTACCAGAACTTTATTGCAAGTTACACTGATCCAAAAGGAAAAAATAAGTGTGTAAAATATGCTATAAATAAAATCCAGATATAAACTTCACATATGAATACACATAAATCACAGGCATGAAGAAACTATAATTAATATATTCAAAGAAATCATGATGTGATTAAAAGCACACAGAAATGCTGATTACATTCACACAAATTGATATAGACATTTGCTGTATTTGTGATATGCTTGAAAATAGCAAATTGGTTACCTCAAACACAAATATGATGAAAAAATGTCCTCTAGAGCTGACTCACTCTTTAAACCGTCAATGGCATCATTGTTTGCCTGACACTGTATAAACTGACTAATAAGGCATTTAAAAGACGTGGATGTATTACCAAAAAAAAGGGAATTAAAGTAGAAAACTAGTGAATTTTGAGTGAGTGTACAGTACAAACAAACCATCTCTCCTGCTATCCAGCATAGCACGCAATGGTAGCACATTCTGTAGTGGTCAGATACGTCCCCTGGTTTTGTTTTCTACAAATAGATAATTCCTCCCAGAAATCAAGTCTGGTGTATAATTTATGATTCTCAAATTTAAAAAAAAAATTAAATGTATAAACAGAAATCATAGACAAACACCTTTATCAGTTCAAAAAGTTTCATTCCACAATAACAATATAAAATACTATCTTAAAAGTCTTAATTTAACTTTAATAATATTGCAGAATAAGAACTTTGCCAGTCACGCAAACTTTTTAAGAATGGCACCACATCCAGTATTTTAGTCTATGTGGCAGACCATAATAATTGTGACCATAATAAGTCCATTTTCGCTTTGTGATGGTGCACAAAGCTAACCCTTTTTTATACCATCTCTGTAAATATTTTTAAACCTTTCAGGTTTAAAATACAGAAAAAATTGAAATGCTTTAGAGAAACATCCTTTCACTGAGAATTTTGAAATTTCTGAGACACAGCTAAATTTGAAGGCTTAAACCTTCTCACAGGAAAATTTTAGAAGCAAATGTTAACTTCTGATCCATGGAAATACTTTATTTCAAATTCTTTTGTGTTTGGCCTCCTGAACTTCATGTGTAATATATTAAAATTCACTCAATAAATCACTTCAAATTCAAAAAATTTCCCCATTTACTTCTTGCTTAGAAATTACCATACTCACAGGGCAGATTCAGCTTAAAGGTACAATTGGATCTTCTTCTGTATCAAGACAATCTGCAAAGCCCCATTCAATCCTGTATTTTTGAATACAGCTAGGCTTATTCTCACTTCTGGTTATCCCTACTCCTCACTTTCCCCTAGCTGTGTGCTTACCCTGCTTGAATCTAAACCCATCAGCCAGCCCTGCCCCAAATCTTAGTTTAGACCCTGGTCTTGCCTGTTTTGCAGCTTGTTCCCTGCTTTTGCCGTCCTGTGTGCAGGATGGTATATTTCCCCTCTGAGATTAAAGTCATGAAAAGAGAACAGTTGTGCCATTTATTCTCTGAGCCCTGAATTTCAAGCCCTGGGGTTCAAAACAGCCATATATTGCCAGCATTTTGTTCCCAAACACGGGATGACTGCTAAGTGACTGGCATTGGCTGCTGGCTGCATGGGGCCCTTACAGATGGAGGAGTCACAGGGAAATAAGATGGTTCCATGAGACAGCCTTCTGCCTGTCTGCCCATCCCTTTCCTCTTACCATATAATGCCTGTTATGACTACATAGAAATCCAGAAGCCAAATGGACAATTATTGATATTTGTTTTGCATTTCACTTGAATTAAAAAAAAAAAAAATTAAATCACCTCAGTTTTTAGAAATCTGCAGTATAAAACTGCAGATTTCCTAAAACTGCTAATCAATTATTAAGCAAGTGTTTGGGAAATCATGAAAAGAGAAGAAGACGCTTTCTAAAGAAAAATAAAATTAAAATTCACCTTAGCAACAGCCTTTCTCAGCCCCCACAATGCCACTCACTGCGTGCTCCCTCTTGACAAACAGGCTGCAGGGTTTGTCACCAAAGTGGGCATTGACAGGAAAAAAGCAAGTTAGAATTTTAAAACTCTATAAACTCCATGCTGGTTAGACCTTTCCATTCCCCATTACTCATCTCTGGCTCTTCTTTGCTGCAGAGAGACAAGAGGCTCAGAAAGGGCACGTGGCATGCAGAACTGCAGAATGAGCAGGGAGTGGGAAACCTCCCCTCCTGCATTGCACAGAGTTCAGAGACCTCTTTACATACAATTGCAAGAGGACTGTAATCCAAAATCTGTCAAATAATTGATAAAAAATGTCCCATAATTACTCTCTAACTATAGGTAGCCCTGTGTAGAGTAGATTCCCTCAGAGATGGGAGCTAAAAGGGCTCATGCTGGCATCTGTCTTGGAGGTAAATGTGCTCACTTTGTGGGATAAGACTACGGTTGTGTGGCTGCAGTTCTCTGCCCTGCCATCAGCCTAGGTCTGCAGCACACATAACATCACTAAACAGATGCAAAAGAATGTTAGAAAATGGAGGATTAAATTGCAGGGGACACAATAATACAGATTCAGCACCTGTGTTTCATCTTATTGTAGTTTAGAAGATTTAACAATAGATTATATTTAAGCCTTAATTCCCAGTCCCATTATTGCATTCATACAAAAAATACCTAAATAATTTCTAATACAAACTTGAGTTCTCCCATGTCTCTGCTAACAGGACATAGCACAGGGCTATTTCAAAGTAAGACATACTCAGGGCTGAGAGAGAAGCAAACAGCCCCTTGGAAGAAAGAGTACCAGGGACAAAAAACATGCATCCAGCTGAGCACTGGAGAAATGGAAGATATTTGAGGCTGGAAATAAAACAGTTATAAAAAATCGACTGTTATAAGAAAAAATTATCTAAATCTAACCCTAAAGCAACTTTGTTTCTTTCGATCTCATGGTTGTCTTCTCCTACAACGACAAAACAGCTGTAAAAATTCCCACCCCTGAATAATTACATGTGCTGATGTGCTGTCAATTAAATCAAAAGGTCATAAATGTCCAGGTAGGTGAGCATGCTGTCCTCGACCCTTGATAGCAGCTGCCTCTTGCTGCTGCTAACACCCGCCAGGCTGGATGCAGTTGGGCTGAGTGTGGAGGGGAGAGCTGTGGTAAGGATGTCAGATTGCAAGGCTATGGCAGAGCAGAACTGGTTTCCTCCAGCTCCCTCTTCAATTCCTTCCACATCTGACGGTGTGAGCGGTTTCTCTGTATTTGCTCCACAAAAGCTGAGCAGCAGTGACAGACACACGTCACTTTTCTGCCATTCCAAGGCTACCCTGCTGCAGAAGGCTGAAGCAGACACACTGCAACACATTTAGATTAGGATACAGCAAATTAATTTTGCAAAATTCAGGGGTCCTGGCATTGTGGCTCTTGTAAAATTATAAATGAAAATGTGATGGATTACAGACATGGATGTGATGAGGTACAGGCATTATGCAAGTGAATGTACATTAACATTATGTACATTAATATTCACCTAACAGCACTTATCACTGGATATACAGACTGTGTCTTCAGTGGTTCACAGAAGCTTAGAGGAGGATATAAAAATCTACCAACTACTGATTATCATAAAAATAAATAATAATTTCTAAAAATTCTCAAGGCAAACCGAAGAGTGTGTGCCTTTCTCAACTAAGACACTTAGAGGTAGTCACAACAAAAATGCAAACTTGTGGGCCCATTTAATATTTGAATTCAGGATAAGTGTAAAGGAGCAAATAGATTTATATATACAAGGTATAAAATGTGGATGAAATTGAAAGCAAGGGCACAGAAAATATGCCAGAAAAAGATGAAGAAGAATTATTGGGGCATTACATTTTATTCTCCTGTTTCCATCAAAATTGTGCTATAAAGGACAGCTTGAAAAATACAAAGTAAAAACAATCAATGTGATAGTATATATAAGGGAATGCATATAGTTTATCAAGGTATAAAAGAGAAAATAGCCTCCTATCAGCTTTGAAATATCCCCTTTCACTTTCAATATCAATATTCATTATTAAAATCACTGCTCCCCAAATCCAGGGATTCAAACTGTTCTGATATCCTTATATTTGTTTGATCTGTCAACTCTCTCTGCATTAATCCATTTTTATGGGCTGACAAAGCATTGAAATTGGTAAGAAAGCTGTTTTCAGGGAGTTTCACAGTGTCAAAACTGACATGAACAGTGAGGGATGCTACAACATATGGTCACAGTATGCCTGGGGGCTTGAGGTTGTAGCTGACGGTTCCTCCCCCTGAACAGGTGACAGATAAACAGACTACAAAGATTTTTAACCCAAAGTTCATCAAGTAGCAGTTTAGTACTTGTGGGTCCATCAGCGCCTCCTCTTCCACCACAAAGGTTTCCATAATCATGCCTCTCTGAGTCAGGATGCTGTAAAATCACTGCTCCACAAGCAGCATATTCATCTAACTGATGCTCTTTTCTTGCTCTGGATGGTTGCTCTTTGTCTTCTAAACACCACCACAAAAATCGTCTCTACCCATATATGCTCCAGCACTTCACCTCCACAGCAGTGCTCATGCTGGCTGGCCAGTGCCCTAGAGATGACTGCCAGCTGGCTGATAAAAACCAGGGCTTTCACAGCTGCCCCTGCTTTTTTCCCTTTTTTTTTTCCAGTAATCTCATTCTCTGTTCAATATGCATTCACCAGCCTGCACAGAAATAGTGAACACATGGTTTGCAAACTTACTCAAAACAAATAAATAATAATTTCTCCTTCCTTTATTTAGAAACCCAAGCTAACACTGCTGGAAGTGAAATTCTTTTTTTTTTTTTTTTTGCTGTCATCGAGCACAATTATCCTGACATTTACTTTTCAGGTCTTTGGCATTAAGACAGCCCAAGCAATACACTCCTTTCTGTTATAGGTAAGTTGGAAAACTCACCTTTACATGTCTGCCACAAGCCAGAGCATTAGCAAACAGCACTGTGAGTGGTATTTCAATGGCACAGGCTGGCAACACCACTGTGCTGCAGCCCCTCAGTTCATGTCCTGAAAAGTACTTTCATGGAGAATGACTATTTTAGTGATGCTGGGGACTGTGAAGAGTGTGAAACATCAGTGTGTGATGCATGGAATGAGCTAGAGGGAAATTGAATATGCATTTATGTAAGCAGTTGTAAAAGTATTTTATGCAAATAAATGCAAATTATGCAGCAGGGGCAGAATATGACAGAAATTGAGGAGAGAGGGAGTGTAAAGATCTCAGACTAGAAAAGCCTGAGAACTGTGTAACAGAGCACAGAGCTGGTGGCCTTCACAGTGTGTGGCTCAGCTGGGAGCACAGTTGGTGCTCTGATACAGCAGCTGCCCTTGCAAAGGACCAGCTGCCTGCAGGTGAAAGAGGAAAAGTAAACAGTATTAGGAACACTCGTGTGACAGGTAACACTGAGAATGTGTGAAAGGAAGTGAGCTCACAAAGCAAACACTTGAGTATGGTCAACTGGAACATACACCTTGGTACCTGAAAATATGACCATACATTTATCTTTTCTCCTTGGTAGGGCACATCTGTCTTCATACTCAGTGAATAACCTGGGAAAATATATGCAGGGGTGATGCAAATAATTTTTATTTGCATCTTCTGAAAAAACTGTACAGTTACCTCAGCTCAATCCTTGCTCTCCAGCAGACTAGTAATTCAAGCTTTAGGAGACAGTCATAGAATCATGGAATGGTGTGGGTTGGAAAGGACCTTCAAGATCATCTACTTCCAACCTGCCATGGGCAGGGACACCTTCCACTAGACCAGGTTGCTCAAAGCCCCATCCAACATGGCCTTGAATATTTCCAGGGTTGGGACATCAACAGCTTCTCTGGGCAACTTATGCCAGTGTCTCACTACTCTCACAGGAAAGAATTTCTTACTAATATCTACTCTAAATCTGTCCTACTTCAGCTCATCCTATCACTACATGCCCTTGCATAAAGAGCGTCATCATCAGGAAAAAAACCCAATTATTTGGCATTGTCAAAAGCAAAAAATTGTTCATCAGAGTTGAGATCACCTGTACAACCTAAAACCACCTCTAAGTCACTTCAAGAGACAGACTATACTTCAAATGTGTCCTTCTGGCTATAGCCTAGTTCATCTATAGGTTAATAGACCTATAGAAAGTAATCTTTAGAACAGAAATGTTGCAATAAATAGGTAGAAATGGATCGTCCTGCAGGTAGTGGGGCTAGGCTCAGAGGGTGCTTCACATTTACTCTTTTTAACTCCTTTTCTCACAGATACTGGAATGATCATTCTTGCTGGTAGGAGGTAGCCAGCATTTGTGTTCCCTTGCATGTCCATCTTTTTAGGAGGTTGGAGAGTTTTTTGTTTGTTTGCTTTCATTTAACATTTCTTTAAGAACTAAGACAAACAAAGACATAGGAGCACAAGTGAATGTTTTCAAGTTCACCTGGACAGAAAAAGCGGTGCTGCAATCTTGTTTGGCTGCTGTGTGTACAGGAACCCTTTCTGTGTGCAAATCACTTCTCAGTTCTCTTCTTTCACTTCACGTATTTGGATTATGTTTTGTGAAAGAGATTCCTAGAAGTTTATGCAAATATTGAAAACCTGGGATGTAAAAACTAAATCATGCTATTAGTGTTAGCACAGTTTTCCATCTCTGAATACCTTCAAACAGTACTATAACCAAAGGTGTCATTCCGTTTAAGATATGCCTCATAAGAAGGATTAAAACACTGTTACAGAAAAAAATATCACAAAAAAGAGAGGCTCCAGGGAATTCCTTCATCACTGAATCCTTCCTACAGGGAGTTAAGATTTGTCTGGGTGTTTACTTCAGTTCCTTAAAAGTGTTTTGGCTTGTGTTAGATAAGTATTACTGGAAAGATCCAGAGGCAGTTCTACTTATATAAAAGAGGAGATAAGAATAATTGCACAGACATTTGTTTCCCTCTTCCACAAAGGCATTAACCCTTCTCACAGTGCAAAAGAGACCCCAGAGTGTTTAAAAAGATGGGAAGAGGAGGGGAGCAGCCACTCAGCACAAAAGCACACAATGTACCAGGCAGGGTTTGTGTGAGAAGTTAAACATTCTCTACCTTTCAAGTCAGTCTTGGACCTGGAAGACAGTGCAGCAGCCTCTTATTTCAGCTTTTAAAGCAAAATGTGAGAACTTGTGACTTCCTCTTCAGTATAACTACAGAGACAGCAAAGCTATGAAGAGAAAGTCCTGCATTTATGTGTTATCAGCACTACAGACTGCACACCAATTGCCTTCTAAAGATTCATCTGCAAAAGCAGATCCATCGCTGTGGACAAGAGCCAAACTGTGTGTGAAGTTCAACCTGGGGGGGAACCTGCAGTCTGGACTAGACCAGACCCCAGATGCTGCCTGGTCACAACAGGCACTGATTTTAATCAGGTGTACAGAGGGTGTCACGTGATGAGGACTTTCAGACCAGGACATGCCCACGCTCACAGCTGAAGTTAGCACCAGCTGGCATCAGTCTGACTGTGGAGCATGTGAACAAAGAAATTCACTCTTGAGGAAACTCAGGACAGGCGCATGCCTGTGACAATGAGGCAAAATGGGATGCAGTGTCCTGAGGGCCAGCAGAAAGCAAAGGAGAGCTCACCATCATAGTGACAAAATGCTGGATCAGCAGACATCCACAGTTTTTCCCATCTAGTGTCTCCTTTTACAGTGACCTGAGCAATGGATTGAGTGGAAAGGAGGAGCTCCAAAGAGGCACAGCAGCTGCTCCCAGTAAGGTAAGTGGACATGGAAAGGTAAATCCAACATTGGAAAGTAGCTCCAAGGCCTGACTGCCTCTCTTGCCTGAATTATAAAAGGAATGAAGAAGGGTTTGAAACAAACTGAAATACAGATTTTTGCTATGCTTTTGTATTTGCTTAATCCATTCAAACATCCTGCATAACATAGGTTACATCATTCTTCATCAGAAAAAATGTGAATTACTTCATTTGGTCAACAGGAGAGAAAAAGGGATTTATATTGAGCTTTCCTGGGCCTCAAATTGCTGAGGTACTGAAAAATCTGAAGGTATCTTGAGAAAAGATGATAGCACATCTCTTGATCCATGAATAATTAATATTTCACTGAAGATTTAATACAGATCAAAAGTGTTTAATGCAGATCAAAAGGATTTAATATAGATCCTGGAGGTGTTCAAGGCCAGGTTGAATGTGGCCCTGAGCAACCTGATTTAGTGAATGCCATCCCTGCCCATGGCAGGGAGGCTGAAACTAGGTGGTCTTTAAGGTCCCTTCCAACCCAAACCATTCTATGATTCTGTGATTCTAAAACAAAAATTCACAATGTAGAAATGGGACAATTCGGTGTAAGTATGCAATACAAACTGTATATGACCTTTCCAGAGTTACTAAAAAGAAAAGCTGATAAACCTAACATGACAATGGCAATAGTCATATTGAATTTCAAGCAAATACCAGGTCACAGTGTGCGTGAATGTCGAGTTTTACAGGCCATTCACTCTGAAGATTTTCCCACATTGCACTATAGTGTACAATCAAGTGATAGATAATGCCATGTAACCACAAAGCCTCAGGGAACCACTGATTATGATTGCCAGTGTCCACATCCCCAAAACCAGGAGACTTTTTAATTATACAGCTTTGTATTAAACATGCAATTGTCTTCCCACTGCACTCAAAGGAGAATTTGCCCATAGTCTGTGGGGAGCTGGCTGACCTTCATTTTCTCCAGCTGCCAAACTGCATTAATGGATTAAAAAACATACACAAGAGACATTCTTAAAAATACTTGTCAGTAAACAACAGCAGCCCTGCCACAGAGACATTATGCAACAGAGAGTGCAAGCCACAATATAGTTTATGTACTAACAGGAGGCCAATACACTTAAGTGCCCCAAAAGTGCCAAACAAAGTGGAAAGCTTAGTTAGCTAGCCTTGGTTATCCACACTTGCTGTCCATTCTTCCTTTTGTTCACACCTGAGTCAAATTATCATGGTTCCTCTCTGCCCACACTGGTACAGACAAACCTTCTTTGCAGCAGCTCAAATATCTGAACTTTTTGGTAATTGCCAACCTGGACTCACACCCTCTGCTCTCACAGGTCAGCTAATTTTTTCTATGGACAATTAATGTCCGTACAAATATTTATTTTGCACACTGGTTTTCCCTATTTATTTCAGCTTTCTCAGGGGAGTAGTCATGATATTTCCTCCCCTCTGCAGAGCCAGTCCCTATATTCATGAAACCTCTGGGGTAAGGTTTGCTATCAACATCATTTCTTCCCTAATGTTTTCAGGTTAAACTGAATGAAGCACAAATATACCTCAAATCCTCTTTCCCTACAGTTACCCAGGATACATGACTTTGACTGGAGTATCATCCCACCTCCCTCCAAAACAGAGTGCTGCTTTAGACTCCATCATCATTAATTGCTCTGCAATCTCCTCTTCTGGGCATGCAGGTCAAGAGATTGACAAAAATTTGAGGCTCCATCAAAACAGCGCCAAAGTCCCATTTTTGCATTCTCATGCAAAATGCTCCAATATCATCCCATGCATATTTAGCTACCAAAGTTGAAATGCCTGGAAATTATGCTAAAAGAAAGCTCCTTCAGGGTTCTAAGTCACAGAAACCCTCTGGGAATTATTACTAGTTTGTGACTGTGGCCAGTCCACCAAGGTTATTTATCCTAGCTGCAACATCAAAGCAACAACAGTACCTCAAGAAACACGTGATTTTAGCTCTAGAGATATTTGTTCAAGCTCCTGCACAATCTCCCAGTGCAAAATCACGCACCATAAGCATAAAGACCAGCAAAGAAGAGAACAGGGAATGAATATGAGCATTTAAGTAAAAATCCTTCATAACAAGACTGACTACAACTGGAACAGATGACCAACAAAGGTTGTGGCAATTCCACCCTGAAGAGTTTAAAAATTTGACTCAACAAGGTCTTGGAGTACCTGATCCTGCTTTGACTGTTAGACTCAAGTGGGAGACATCTACTTCATATCTATGTTGTTTTTTTTTTTTTTTACATTCAATCATAGGACAGTATTAGGTCTACAGCCTAATATGACATGACAGCATGTCAGGTGTGATGGTCTCTTCTTGTTAGCACTGACATCTTTTAACTAAACAAGAATTTTAAGTACTTCTGGTGTTTCATTTCATTAGGTTCATGTATGTGTTCTCCTTGAGGCTTCCTTTCCTCCATCTTTTATATAATCATCCCATAAACTGTGACACAAGGTTGAATAATAATATGCAATGCTGAATTCACACAAATCAGCAGAGGAATGTATAATTTATGTGGGTCATTATAATTTAGTAATTGTCAGGAGTAATTTTTTGTGCTGAAGGTAAGCATTGTAACAACTTTGAAGTGACAACACTGAAAAAGTTTCTAAAGACAATCAATTTGATAAAGAGCAGAGCTAATGAAACTTAAATTTAGGGTTTCTCTGTCTTTCCTCTGTGGATTCTGATGTCTGATAAAGGGTGAACCTCTCAGCACTTCTATCTACAAGGGGACCTGTTCTCCTAAGTCTTGCAGGAATTTAAGAGCTAAGAGGTCTCCTAAATTTTGTTAAGGGTGTTGAAACTGAGCACGTTCAAAGCTTGCTGTGGGAAGTCTGATCCAAGCACATGCACACACAATAGGACTACACAGATCTAATTTCCTTCAGAAATCTAGGTATAAAAAACTAGGATATGAAAGTAAAACATACCTTCGGAAGAAAGGTGGAAAATTATGAGAAGAAACTCAATATCTTGATTCTGGGAAAAGAAAACATTACTTAAAAAGGGAAAAAAGCAAAATGAGACAAAAATGAAACAGAAGCAACCAGTCTTGTCCCCAGAGTAACTTCAACCATACCATGACAGTGTGGTAAAAGAGAGGTATCTACATATATTGAAAGCTGATGT
Organism: Ploceus nigricollis; assembly: GCA_013399945.1. NCBI lineage: Eukaryota > Metazoa > Chordata > Aves > Passeriformes > Ploceidae > Ploceus > Ploceus nigricollis. The sequence continues at coordinate 1,053,361 of VXBC01001034.1, forward strand.
GTTTTAAACTACACTTTGTCTAAGAGCCTGATAAGCAAACTGGGAAGAAGGGAATGGGGAATTTACAGCACCCCTTGGGGTTTCCATTACCTGGAATGACTTTGTTGCATCCCATTTGTTTTTGCTTTGTTTTGAAACAATGAAAGTTCTTGAAGACCTACTAAGAAATGCAGTCATCAGATTATTTATTGTATGTCATGAGTGCTATTGAGTATGTTTCAAGATAACCATAGCAAAAAGTATCTCTCACCGTGACAGGCATTCATGGAATGCAGAAATAAATAAGACAGCACACTACCAGCAATTACAAATACACAAATGTGCCATGTCTCACTGTGATACAAAGGGTCAGGGATCAATAGAAGTCATAAAAATTCCTGTTGATTTTGTCAATTTAGTGGCAGATGATAAACTAATAGAAAAAATAATTTGGGGTGGAGTAATAGATACATTTATATAACTCTATATCTAGCATGTCACACCAAAATGCAACATTACATTTCTATTTTACTCTCCACAATAAATTAGAATTTCACTTTCTGAAGAAAAGTTGTGGTTTTTACAGAAATAAAAGTGTGAGTGGCACACAAAAAAAAAAAAAAAGAAAAAAAAAATGTTTCTGTGAAGCAATACAGTTTTAAGGAATGTGAATCAGGGCAATAGCTCATTTTTCTTGCCATTACTTTTACACATTAGTCACTGCCACAAGATTTTCATCCCCACGAATTACATCCCCCCAAATCAGTACACTGAATCATAGATCTTTCTGATTAGTTGCTTTTATTTAGCTGCCCCATAATAATTTGATTTTCTCCATTCAAGTAAAAAACAGATCTGTGATCCATCTGTTAAGTAATAGACCATAAGTTCCCATCTGTCATCCATGGACCAGTGGTAGTCCCCAGAGCACTCTCTGTCTCTCTGTAGAGAGTTGGCTGCTCTTCTGGTGCTGCCATCTCCTCATCTCCAGCTGTTAAATCACATTAAAAGATGGATTAAAAAACGCAGAAGTAAAAAAAGTGAGTAACATTACTTTTCCCTGTAAACAATTGTGTTAACTGCCAAAGGGTTGTTATTCAATTGTGAGTAACACAGGGAAAAACCTCAGAGAGAACCTCTGCCTTTTTCAGGGAGAGCTTCGTGCTCCCAGATCCCTGCCAGAATCTGCAGCAAGGGCTGTGAGGTGCACCTCCAGAAACTCAGGGCCCACGTTCAAGGGTCACACCATTAACTGGTTCACTGCTGATTGTTTCCACAGAAGTATCTACCACTTTAGGGAAGAAAGAGCTGGTTTCCCTTGAATAGGCTGGATCAGTTGCTTCCCCCTCAGCTGTTCATCTGGTCCTGCACCCGAAGCACCAGCCCAGACCACAGCTGAGCAGTCTTGTGACAACTCTCCCATTTCCACAGTTTACAGCCTGGGGTACAAAACATCATTTTTGTTTACTTCAATCTGTTAAACTGACGTAGTTCAGTAATTGTTACAGATTTCACTCCTGGAAATGAGGAACTAGTGGTGCATTTCAGTCATTCCAGTTCACTCTGCCCCCACACACAAGGTGACTTTGCCAAGTACCTACTCCTCATTCTGTCTGACAGGCCACGGTGTAGCCGCAGCAGCAGTGGTTTCTGTCCCCTCATCCCCTAACCCCACCTGCCCAAGGCTCCCAATCCCACCCACACCACAGCTGGACGTGCTTTCCAGCCGCCTCACTCACCGCCCAGCATGTGCCATCAGTTCTGGTTTGTTTTAAAATAGCTCAGGCCTTTGCGTGCCCAATCCCCAACAGATGATCTGACAGGGTAACTTCTTCAGCTATCACACTGAAATCTGACTGAGATCCTGAAAGCAATAATACAATCCCATTCTGTCTCACAGATTCTTGAACCCATCCTGTCCTTCAGCCAGCAGCCTCCAGGCTCTGCACACAATATTGCCATTACAGATCAGGCTGGAAACTGAGGATGCAAGAACATCTTAACCAATCAATATTTAATTTCACCTAAGAGTAGGTGAAGGGAAGATGGGTGTGGCAGTGGATCTGTTGTCAGATTTTACTCATATTTAACTCAGTGACGTTTCCCATTTCAATGTGTGCCAAAATACCTTAAAGAGTTCCTGTTTACCATGCCAAAGAAATATAGGCAAGAGCTGCTGGCAAAGGCAAGATTTAGGTGTTTGTGGAGTAGGTACATGATGCTTGTTCTCCTCTGCACAAGAGAGACTGACACACATGGGTAACCACCTGCAGCCTGCTGCCTGCCTGAATCTATTTGGCTTCAGTTCATGCATGTGGATTAACACAGAGCTCTGCTGCCAGTCCTCACAGCAGAACGTGTCTAGAAACAGGCTGGGGGAATACTCTGAGACAAAGCAAAATATCCCTTACTTAACTACTCCCAAAAGTGCTATTTCAAACCTGACCTTCTCATTCTTGGAGCATACATGCATCCACTTACTGCCTAGTAAAACCAGACCTACTGATGATATTTGAATTACAACCTAAGTGAAGATGAATATGGTTGTAGGCATACACAGCAGTATCTTCCTGGGGTCCACTGTGCCAGGCTCAAGGTTCTTTGGCCACTTCAAATTCAGCATGTGTTTTAGCACTTTATACAGATTAATTCTGGATTTATAGAAGCCCAGAATATTCCACACACTAAATATGTTGACCAATTGACAGCCAGTGCCCTCAGTGTCTCTCAGTTATCCACTTGGAACAAAAGGCTGTGCTTTTCCTGGGCTTTATGCTTTGGTAGCCTGGAATTAGTTTTTTGCCAGCCCCTAAAACCCAAATCTGATCTCATCCAAACTTTGGGAAAGATGGATCTGGCTCCAAGCCAGTATTTCAAGACCATTTTTAATCTAGAGCTAGCAAAGGGTTGGGGGGTTTTATGCCAATTCCCTGCTTTCTCATCAACTATCTGGGTCCTAGGAATATCATCGTTGCTTCCTTTTGGAAATAGAAGATGAACCAATCAGGCTGTGAATGATAAACAACTGTTTTAAATAGATAAGAAGCAAATAGACTAAGAGAAAATAAGGTTATTAAGGAATACTGGGAATCTGAGTGACAGATGATTGTCTCAACTTCATTTAATTTCAAATTTAGCATTTCTTTTATGTTCATTCCTATAATTTTTCTTTTCCCTTTTGTTCACATGCCCTTTCTGGGGGAAAAAAAAAAAAAAAAGGTAGAGTCAAAATACAGAATTTGTCATCATCTAAAGCAAAAATATAACGACTCACATAAAAATTAGTACCTTGCCACAGGTCTCCAGGATTACATGTAGGGGCTCTCATGGAGAAGCCAGCAGTGGCTGATACAGGAACAATTCAGTGCAGTTGGTAAGTCCTTCCCTGTCTGCCTACTTTTGAGACTTGCTCTGGCTCTGTTCTCTGCTGCCCTGGAGCATGGGCAGAGCTAACATGTGGCTTTCTATCCCAATAATGCAGGCATCACTTCAGAAACTTTTGCTTGAAAACACAAATGTAAAGATAAAAAGTCTTACTTTGATTTTTTTTAATTAATAAGATGAAACTCACTCCTGAGACACATCAGTTCATGTTGCTGTTCATTTCCCTGAGAATAAACAGGAAATTTGATTAACTGAGATTGTCTTAGCTTTATGGGCCTGCTTAGTGAGATCCTCTTTTATCCACATACACGGGAAGGGCTAAATGCTCTTTTGGATGGTCTTGCTCGTTTCTGGTCACAGGGGGAGAAGGAGGAGAAGACTGATTGTGCACAAAAATCTATGGAAGGAGCAGCAATGTGCCTCTCATGTGGAAGCTGTCTATTTTAAAACTGCTGACCTGCAGCTCCATAACTCTGTTATACACTGCTCCTAAAAGAGCTGACACCAAACCTTCACTCAGTTCTCTCCTCTACATTTGGAGACCCCAAAACCATCAGGTAGCTTCCATTCAAAAGTACAGAGCACCCTTTACTCTAAATTTTATCACCTTGAGCAAAAAGAAATCCTCATTCTCTCATCCTCCCCACTACCATCACCCTACTCCATGGTGTTTGTCTGTTCAGGGATGAGTAGCTTACAACCTCTTTCAATAAAGTATTCAGCAGTTTTCCTATGCATGGTTTCATTCACTTGGCAGTTTTACAGCTGCTAATGCTATTGTGGATACCATCCTTTTAAATAATGCCTGAAACTATTGTCATTTTACCTTCAGAAAGTAGCAAGGTTATGTAGTTCTATTGGTTTGTACATGAACATGCCATTCTTTAACCAAAAAGGGTCATTATATTGTCTTAAATAGCTTTTAATCCCAGCAACAAGAAAAGTATAAAAAAAATCCTGCTTTTATACTAAATTAAGGCAAAAGACTCCTGCAATAGTATCTATGATTTTATGTGCATAGGACATTCAAAGTGATAAAATAAGCATCACTTTAATGCTGATATTTTTCATCAAAAGAATAATTCAATATGGAATGACATCAGCATTCTAACTAAGATTTCTTCATTGCTTTTTGGCAAAACATCAAAGAAATGCTGTGAACTGATTTTTCATTCTATTTAATTGAGGTACCCAAGAAACATCTTATGACTTTTCAAATAAGATATTAGTTAGTAGGAAATGTAGGACAGACATAGATAAACTTACCAATCATTGACCAGCACCATGGAAAACAACTTTTTCTTTGTGGAAAATTCAGACTACTAATAATCCTTAAAAGGATTAAGCCCATCAGGTTGTAAAGAATATCAGCAGGGTATTACTGAAATTAACCTAAATATTCAGTACTTTTTAGTTTTTTGAGGGGACTACTGCTTTTTACTCATTCAGAGGAGATATTTTGCTAAATGTTATTCAATATTTTTAACTGCGTAACTGTTCTCAAATTCAGCTAGACTCTACATGACTGTAGGCAAGTAGTCCCTGCTGAAATGCAGAAGAACATGGAAAAAATCAGGAGAGGAGGCCTTTGAGGAAGACTGCTGCACATTAGGGGAAATACATGTACCTTGCCATGAGTTAAACTCTGTGAATTTATGTACTAAATGTATTCCAACACAACTACAACTCTGCAGATAGGAATGTAATATAGACCCTTCCTAGTTAAAAACTGCTTCATCCTAGCATCTCTTGGGAGTAACACTTACAAGCAAGTCCCCTAGCATTATTTCACTGGAAAAGCTTTACTGAGTTAGTTCATGGAAATACAAAGCAGGCTAAATATAGCCTCATTTGCCTTCTGGAAATTGTAGCAGTTGTGTTCTTTGGGGGACCTTTTATATTTACACCAAATTCTTTGGAATTTAAAGCAAGAGAAAGAGAGATCCCATGTCCTCAGAGTGGAACTATAGAATAGAATTGAACCTGGAGTTGAGCTTACATCTTTCTATAGTGAGAAAAATAAATGGGCCACTACCATGTCTTTCAGAGCCCGTCAAGTGGAATGGAGCACCAATGTAAAGCAGAACAGCAGCCGCTGACAAACAGGAGCACAGAAATTCTGTTGTGAGGATAAAGTAAATAAAAAAAAAGGCAAGCAAGTTGATGTGAACAGCCTGCTGTTCATTATCCTCTTGAGAAATATGTTCAGAGCATCATATCGCCAGAGATATTGAAGAATCAGTAATGCTTTGACATGTCTCTACATTATCCTGCTTACAAAACAAGCACTGTTCTTACTGCCATTGAGGCTTGGAATTTCATTTCCAATTTCTCACTTTGCCTACCAGAGAACAATAAAGTAAAAAGTTTATTACTATAAAGCTTGTGCAGAACTAGTGTCTAGTGTAAAACTAAATAATGTAACTACACTATTATCGGTGCTATGGTGCTACCTTGTCTGTCAAGTACAGCTACAGTAATGCAAAGAAAACCCATCCATCTACTCTCTACAGTTAATACAGCAAAAAGTCTAATCTACACATTTTAGTATGCATTTCACTTTTACCATAGAATGTCCTAGTAAAGCAAGTGTACATCTGAGCTGACATGAAAAACAAGTTTGCATTAATTTGAAAACTTGTTAACAATATTAATTTGGGCCAATGTATGGAGCAGGAGCACGGCTCATACACCTCTCAACGTGGCTGGAAGCAAGGGGGGTGATGGTGACAGTAGCATAGAGCAGAGGGAACGTTACTGAGCCTGAGTGATGTTTTCTTGTACACACAAAACGTGCTCAGCAGTCTTTAAAAATATCTCAGCCTAAAAGAAGGAAAAGATGTCTTCAGCTTCTAAGCACAGAAGCAAGTACTTCAGAAAGTGGATAAACAGTTGCATGAGTATATGCTGTTAGACACATGCACAGCTTTCCCCTGGGTTCCCGAAACAGCTATTGTATATCCTCCCAACATTGACATCCATGATTTCTTAAGGCAAATAGAAAGCCAAAACTAATGAAGACATCCCTATAAATGTTGCAGGAGGAAAACTTTACTATATAAATCCATGGTCCATCCACATCATGGTCAAAACACAGTTCTGATATCCTCATCTTTGAGAAATATACAGAACTAGAAAACTTTCAGAGCAGGACAGGAAGGGGAATCAGGTTTACAATGAGCTTCTCTGTGAGGAACTTCTTTGTAAATGTGTTTCCATTTGGGAAGGGAAATATTGATGGAGATACAAAAGAAAGCTGCAAAATCATCAGTGATCTGGAAAGAGTGGATAGGATTCAACTGTTCACTGCCTCTTCTCATGTCAGAACTGAAAATGAAGCTACTAGGAATCATCTTAAAAAAGGATTTGGATTAGGGGAAGGTGGTGGTCCCTCATGTATGGAATAGCAGATCTGCAGAGCTCCTGAGAGATGACCCTGGGAACACTAAAGACTGATGAAGCTGCCAGGGAAGCTGCTCATGTGAGAGGAGTCATTTGCTATGGGACACACAGGCACCAATCCAGCTCAGGAGGTGCCCATGCTGAAATGACTAAATGCTAAGAAAATGTAAGAGGGGAGTATTACAAATGCTTGGCCTGCTTTTGCACTTTCCTAGACAGTGATAACTGAGTACTTATGGACACAGTGGGATACTGGATTTTGAACTAAATGAGTTGTTGGTGTAAGCCAGGATGGTTCATTTTATTAGGATGAGAAAAGAAAAATGGATTTTTTCAACAGAAAAAAATATAAGAAAAAAAACTTGATTTATGATCGTGAATTCTTGTGCTTTTCTTTAATGAAGAGAAAATGCATCAGTATCTATCCAGATTCCTGCTCTTTTTTAAAATTTTTTTTCCATCAAAATGTCACCAGTATCCAGGTTAAACACACTTCTAGTTCAGAAAACCAATATTTCACAAGCACATCTTATCTTTACATCCTATTCATTTCAAGGGCTCAGCAGTTTTGAAATTCACACTACAGGATTGCAGAGGTAGGGAGGCAATCAAGTAATTTTCTACAAATGTGTAGAAATAATTATAAAGATTGTCACAAAATAGGAGTTATTTCATCACGAATCTCTACAAACTTCAAGTGTTTTCTGGCTACCCTCCTTCAAAGAGTATGTTGTGATCTTGCACTTTGAGAGCTGTTCTCAAAACCATTTTCCAGGATTGTTTCCTTTCTGTTAAAGGGGTGGCTAGGGAGCACACAGGACTCTGCATGTCCCAGGCTATGAGACAGATACAGTGCTCAGATCACTGAAGTGCATTTCCTGAGAGGGTTTTGTTCAATATAAAGAAGCATTGATAAGCTTTCTGCCTTTTTCAGCTCTCGATAAATGCTATAAAGATTGTTTTTTGTAGTATTTAAGTAGCAAAAACTGTGCTTAGGATCTTTCAGTCTGCCAATTGTGTAAAATGATTGTGTAGACTATTAACTACTTGGAATAAAATCATTAACTGTCTTGTTAACAAGATAGCCATCAGCTACCTGGACATGGTGCCAGTGGATTGGCATAAAAGAGAGCTTTCAATGGGCTGGGGAGAAAGAAACAAGAGAAATAGTCAGGCTCTGTTCTAATTGCTTCAGTATTAAAATAACTGCAAAGGGAGATGAGCATGAGTCATTTTCTTTGGGGCCAAATTTTTCTAATTTTGAGTCACGTTGAGCAATACCATTCTGCATGTGTGGTTCTGCAGAAATCAATGCAATTCTCACCAAGTATTATTCAGTGCTAATCAGAATACTTGCAACTGGCCTGTAGAGTTTGAGAGTGAATTTCAAAATGAGTTTGGGATGAAGAAATAGATCATGACATGGATAGAAGCCTTTTCTCCTTTCAGTGGCATCTCCTGGCATCATAGAGGGTTCATATCTCATTCCTATCTTTGTCCTTGCTTTCTAACTTGCAGATTATCTCCCAGGTTTTCACATGATTCAGATCATCTGTCACAATGAGCAGTCACTCCTCTTGCCCTGAGAATGAGGCTTTGACACACTTGATTTTAAGACATTTGGGGAGAGGTGAAGTGTTGAAAGGGGAAGCAAACCACTTTTTAAAGGAAGCTTGGAATCTGTAAGCTGTCAAGCATTTGCAATTCCGAAGGATGTTAGAGGGAAAAAAAAAATAAAACATTGGTTGTTTGATTTATCATAAATATTTGTTGACGTTCTTGTTCAGGCTAGAGACAGGGAGACTATTTCTTCAGGTATGAGTTGAAATAATTGCAGATTCAATAGAAAACTAAGCATTTACCAATAAAAAAAGTAGCTAACATTTGTCAATGTGACAAAAGAATTATGTCAAAAAGGTCTGATTTCCTTCTTTAAGATAACAACATTGATAAAGATCAGTGCTGGAATGATGTGTCCACTTCTGGGATCGATGTTCTCTAAAGGCATTAGGAAAACAGAGAGACTACAAAACTATTTGAGAGTTGGACAAAATCGTTTACTGTGACAGACCAGAGAAGACAGACTTTAATAAATCATTTGAAAAAGTACATTTAGAAAAGATCTGATTATAGTGCATAAATACTACCCTGGAAAGAAAATATCAGACAGGAAAGGCTGCATAAAATGCAGAAAGAAGATTAGAAGGATCAAGAGCTGAACTCTAAGCAAAATTAATCTAAATTAAAATCTAGGCATCACTACTTAATTATGGGGAAAGAGGTTAATTACTGGAAAAAAACTTTGAAAAGAATCTGAGCACTCTACCCCACTGGATACCATTACAACAACATGCTGCTTCTGAAGCCAAGGTGTTGCCTTGTAACAGGGTAACTGGATGGAGTTGACTGACCTATGATGACAAGAATGTAGGATTAGCCTTACTAGTCAATTTTCCTCTTAAAATCAGCAGTAAATAACAAGAATAAAAATTTAGAAAGCTGAAAAATGTGCTTAATAATTACTCTGCAGACTTCATGGAATCCCCACTCACCTGCACAAGCACTGCTACTGAAATACCATAGTACTTAGGTGCAAAGTCATAGCCTAAAGGGCAATCTGCTGTAGTAATGCAAGGCAGAAAAAAGCAAACAGAAATACTTTGGTTGCCTTTATGCTCGAAAAAAATGTAAACGAGTTCCCAGATATTTTGCAGTGCTCACCTTCAGAATAAGAGAATAACAAATTAAAAAATTAAATAACTTGCATCTTCAAGTCCTTTCAATGAATTGATGCATCCAACTGATGGCTCTTGAGGGATGTACACAGGAATGGAAAGTACTTCAAATAGAATCTGAGTCTTTCTAAAACTCAGGGAATTGAAAGAGGAAATTTAAATAGACAGTTTTGAACCCATGTGACAAGATGCAAAAGGAAATGGCATGGAAAGTAATTTCAAAAAACCCAGATTTAACACTTGAGATTTTTAATGAAGTTGTGTCAAATTTAATTTTACCAAGACAGCTAATATGCACTATTTTCATGGAATTTATTGGAGGGAAGTGATTCAAGAAGATTAGACCTTACCTTTTACCTTATTAGACCTTACCATTGATTTATATAATGATTATATGAAAATAATAATTTCTATGCTTGTGATAGCTTTAAATGTCATAAATGGGACCTTTTAATTATTGGTAAACTATATAATATATATTTTTATTCCTTATTCCTTCCTGATATCTATAGTAAGAGGACATTGGGTGTTTTTCTTCTTTTATTGCTATCATACTTCATTTTAAAAAAATATCACCCTTCATCATCTGGCAACAAAAAACAGGATGCCTCTGCTTTTCAGGACAGAAGAATGAGGGTTGGACTTAAAAGAGAAGCTAACATTTGTATTTGGTATTTCACAATGAAAAGGACTTATTGAGAATGGCTTTAGCCCCATTTATTTTGCAGCTGCAAAGGTTTTGTCTCTTTAAAAGCCTGCTAGCATAAACTCATTCTTGGGTACATGGGATTCAAATAAAAATGTAAGAACTGAGTCCTTGGTTTAATACCTCTTTCATTAAAAAGTAATGTTAAATATCTTTATGTATATTGAACAAAGATAATGAGGGCAAAAAGCATTAGCAGAACACAGGGACATGTGCACTGCATCTTCAGGGAGCAGTACACGACAGACAGACACAAACTGCACACACACAAAAGCACCACTTCACCCACAGACTGCATCTCAGAGGGAGGAAGTAATTGCAATGTCTGCAACACTACACAGCACAGAACTGGATTGAAATTTCTGGCATATTTGTCATAAACTACTAAAATCTAGGAAAACTGAACAAAAGTTGGATGAAACCTAAATCCTTCATGAATTAGAGACGATAAGGATGTTTCTCAGCCACGGAACTCCTCAAAAGCGTAATAACGACCATTCAAAATCCTTTAATCTCTGGGTGTTTCTCCATTTCTTTTGTGCCTGCAAGCTGCTGTGCATAGATCAACATTGTTTGGCTACCATTTCCTTCTGAGCTTCCTAATAAGTCGTGGAGAGAATCCTCTAAGTCATGGAGAGAATCAGCACTGCAACTTACAAGAAGGTTCTCTGGTGTTGGCTCAATAGCGGCTTGTTCACTATGGTTGTTGTTTCACAATATTGTTGTTTCAGTAATCAGCCTGAGCAAGTTGTGGCTCTTGTAACTTTGTCAGTGGCCAATTTATTCCAGCAGGAATAATGAAGAGCTGCTCTTTCCTACATCTTTAGATGAGACAGGTAATGCTATGTTGCAGACTTCCAGGACTGCATTTTGTTTGAAGACCCACACACGATGAATAAACATAGATTTTTATACTTGAAAATCAACTTTAAAATAAGAATAATCAACATATTTCTGTGACCGAGATTTTTATTGTTAGGCAAGACTTAGCAAGATAATGTGCTGCCTAGATCTAGGTTACTTCCCAAAGTTTGTTTCCAGATTGACCAATTTACTATACAAAATTTGCTTTTCAGTTTAAGGAGTGCATACAACAGGCTGTGATGTGCAGTCTGAAATGGAGGAAAGCTATCCTTTGTGCAAGTAATCCTACCTTATCAAATCTGTCTTGCAATAAACCAAGATGCAGAGAGTGATGGATGAGAAATAATTTACTGCCCAGATAACCTTAGCCCGACTGAGCCTTGCAAACTGCAGCTTTAAATTATTTATCAGACTTTATAGAGTTTGTCTTGGATTTGACAAATGTAGACACATTAGGCAAAGGTCTAAATACTATAACTGAAATCTGTAATCACATCTATTTATTTTTTGCTTCATTTGTTTTGCATCTTGCTGCCTCTCTGCTGCTTCTGCTAAAATGGAAAAGTTTAAAAATTGTGTTATGTAAAGTTTATATTTACTGTCTCCTGTACCTGAGTAGTAAAAGACATCATTGTCTAATCAATGGAAATAAAATTTCATATCCATGATGCTACTAACATTTTCTTAAATATAGGTCTCTTCTATTCATAAACAATTCCAGTGACAGTTAACATTTTCTGATCATTATCTGCCATTTACCTACATTTTTGAAACTTGTTTACAGAATTGCTTTTGAAACTTCAAGAAATTGAAGTAAGATTTTTCCTTATCAACACAAAGCATGAGGAGTCATCTGTAAGAGAAGCAGTAAAGCTGGAGCATGACAGAGTAAAACTCAAGCAGCTGAGAGCTATAGATGGCTTTAAAATAAATGTAAGTACCCATTTGAATATGAAGAATTGCTTTGCTTGTTTATATATATTTATAATAAATATGCAACTGCAATTTAGCTGAATTAAAATTCAGCAGAATCTGTAGCACATGTATTTTGTGTACAAGACAATACAAGTCCTTGAAATCTATGCACATCAACACTTAGAAATGTGGCCACATAAACTGTGTTCTGTCAGCAAAGGAATTCGTTGTCTATTCTGTTATGCTGTCTGAGATGCAGCAATGTGAATGTTAAATGGGAAATGTCATTCTAGAGGACACAGAAATAGGAATCACAAAGTTCTGATCTTCTCACTACTCATGAAGGCACAAACCTGAGATAACAAAGAAATGTCAAATTTTTGCAAATGTCACCCTTGAAAGGTTCAGTAATCTGTCGTCACTCTTCAGGTAAAGGCTTCACCTCCCCCATATTTTTAAGGACATTAGAGCAAATTGACAAAGTAACATCAGAAAAGTTCAAAGCATATAGGAACACACAGAAGAAATTAATGCTATATGAAGACAATTCTAAATAGGTGATTCGGAAGGAAGCAATTCAGGTATATAGCATCAATAGGAATTACATTCATCTCTAAACCCCATAGAGAGTAATGCTGCTGCAAGAATGAGATTGACTAAATCAAGGGCTTTGAGATTCTTGGATGGGAAGAGTACAAACTTAAAAAAATTATCAAAATTGTACTGAATTTCAAAAGAAATAGGGTTTTTTTTGGTTCTGTTAAGTTTGCCTTTGCCAATAGTAACAGAATTAAGAAGTTTTCCAAGGCTTCTCTTCAATGCATAGATATTTATGGGTTTATAGGTATTCTTGTTGAAATAAACTGTGCATCAAAGCATCAAAATAAGAATCAAAGTGACCTTTCCTAAACATCCATACTGCACTGATATACTGTTCCCCACTGCATAATTAAATCAACTGGCTGAAACTAAATCAAGTGATAGGGGTGCCACAACTTGCCTCACATGCAGTTTAATTTGGGGAAACAATCATTATGTTAATAGGTTTTCTTGAAAAGTACATCAGATGTTAGCTCAGTTTAATGTCAGTGCTCACCATCCCACATCTCTCTTCTTCTTTTCTGGTGTTTTTTTCTTTATAATAAAGCAGTTATAAATCATTGTCTGCAATGGAATTAAATCAAATGATGCATAACAAGTAAAAAGATCAGTGCCATAAAAACTGGCAGACTGGAAAAATATTAACATGAGTACATGACACATAGACAAGAAAAAGTAGTTTTGAACTTCATCAAGAATACAAAATATGGCATCACTGTAGCTACATGAATCTGGACCAGCCAAGATATTGGCAGTAATTTCTAAAGGGCGACATTGTACTCCTCAGCCATGAAAGATTCCTCACGGGACTGAGACAACGGATCTTAATTGTTAGGTAGAGATTAATTTAGATTAGCCAAGGAGATTGCTCTGAACAGGCAGGGAAGGGTGGAGTACTGAAAATCTCTCATTGTTTCATGGATTATTTTATTAAAGAGTGAGTTAAATGCGGATATTTGGGGTCCACTCAAGAGAGCCAGTAGATTACTTGTAACCCTTTCCTTAGACTAAAAAAAAAAAAAAAAAGAGCAGAACAAAAAGGAGCAACCTGGAGAGCAAATATTAGCAGGAGTACTATTTCCATGAATTTCTTTTCTGTACTGTAATTTCTATCTATTTTAATGTGATGTTTGAGAAGCAATGATCCATAAAAGTAGCAATGATTTAATACTTAGAGCACTGCACTTCAGATACTATTCCCCCACAGCTTCCTCATGTTCTGGTTTGTAACTCAGGTAACTGCACAAAAGACATTAATCACAACTCAAACAAAGTGAAGAGTTTCTTTGCACGAGATCAAGGAAGGAGTACACAATTAAAACAAAACCTCTGTTTTTAATCGGCCTCCTGGAACTAAATATCATACAGCCACACAGAAAATAGCCATAAACCTCTGCAAAAGTTAAGAAGAGTTTTACAGAATGACATAAATTCTGTCTTTGCAAAATGTGTTACAAAATACCAGATTCAGTTTGATTAGTTTTCCTTCAGATGAAAAGGTTTACAGGAATGTGTTACTCACTTCTGTGTGTGCATCATGGACATTACTGGATTCTGTACATACCACATAGTGGTAACCTTGTGAGGAAACTCCAATTTATAATCTAATTAAACTCTTTACTGAAAACATTACTGAGAAGTAAAGTCACCACCTTTCTTTGAACTTCATATCACTCCACATAACTTATATTTAATTTAGCATTTTATTGCCATAAACAAAAACTAATTAATCCATATCTGATTAATTTAAAATGTACTTACCCTTTAAAGAATTAAAACTTACATGCCTCTTCAGTATTCTCAACCCATTTTGTAGAGTATTTGGAATGCCTCAGATTACAGTTTCCTTCTTTGAAGATATGCAATAAGATAACTGTATTGTACTATGAAATATTCTCATGAATCATACCTAAGACATAGATGTCAAATAAATTAACACGGAATTGCCCTGCCTTTTTCCTTCATCTTTTTCCTTATTAGCTTACCGACCATAATAGCCTATAAAGGGTCCCTAAATCAAAAGTTTTCAATTAGAATTCTGTTGCCTAACTTTCTGATGAAAAGCTTTGCAGGTGTAAAATATAAAGTTCACACTCCTGTGAATCCTAGCAGAGCAGGCAGGTAGCTTGTGGGAGAAAGGAAGGTGTGATTTGAACTCAAAACACTGAGACTCAGAAACAAGTGCAGTTCATCACAGTTAAATAGTCAAGCCAGGCTCAAAGCACCAACCTTGGATTTCAAACTTTGGTTATCTCCACACAGAGCACATTTTTATTAAAAGGGGTTGGTAACTATTTTCTAAATGTGCCTCAAGTGCACATTTAGACTATGGAATCACTTCTTTCCACCAAAGTACTTTTCAACAGCCCATGAAAAGGATAACACAAATATGGATATCAGACTAAACCTCATAATCTGTGGAAGATTTTCACCATAAGACTAAATAATTGGCAAAATTTTAAAATATAATGAGCCTTAGAGTTTCTCCCATCTCTGTTTTCTATTGCTACAGCTATATTTTTAATGAGAAGTATTCAGAGGAGATTTTCATTTGGTCATGGCACACCACACGACACTCCCTGGAGACAGGGAGCTCCACCCAGGACACAGAGAACCTGGAGGTTATCAGACATCCAGAAGACTAAAGGAAAGAGCAGACAAGATAAAGCAGAAATCACTGGAATTGTATGTATCTAGCAGACCTGCACAAAAACCACATTTTGAAAGACTTGGAAATTACATAAATGAAGCAGTTTCTCTGACATTCTTCCTCCTGAGCTCTACCTTTGTTACATTTCACTGATTCATAATTATGGTTTGCTGATTTATAGTTATTTTACTTCACGAGTCCGTTCACTAGACTCACATGCATGCAAGTCATGTTTGGCATCCCATCTGCAACTCTGTTTTGAGTTCATTTATGGTCTAACAGAAGAACCAGAAGCTCAGCTCCTGAGTGCTGTCAGAGGCTTCATCATTCTCCTAACAAAAACAGAAATGTACCATGGAGAAAAAAAATTGACATCTCACACATGTTTAGAAGGCAACTGGTCTGCATTTTCTGTCAGTGATAAAATCTGTTCCCCTGTCAGGAGCCCTTTCACTTTCAGGTAATTCTATATGTTTCTGCACTGCCTAAATGAGTAAAATCAATGGGCTAAGGCTCAAAACAGCAGTCAGCTCCTCCATGTACAAAATACATCTCATCTCCAAAGGGAAGCAAAGCATCTGTGAGGTAATACACAGCTCTATGCCCAAGGGCTGAAGCCAGGAGCTGTCACAACAGATTGGTGACAGTGGTCAGCCTTGCCTAGAAGCTCCTTGTCAGTGGTATTTTTGACCAGCTGACCAGCAGCATTCTTAGAGAGCAGTCCTCATTTCAGTAAATGCTTTATGTCTAGTTACCATCTAGTGTGCCGTGATAAAACTCCACCTCATCCTGAAGATATGGGTGAGGTGGAAAGGCATTTGCCAGGATGCTCTCAGAGCCAGGCACAGTGTCTGCCTCAGGCACTGATCAGCACTGCTACCTGCAGAGAAGTGGCAAATGCACAGCAGGAAACAGCAGAAAAGACAGAGAAATATAATCAGCTTGAGGAATGCTTAATACATAAACTAGTCTAATCCCAAAAAAGCTTCAAAACTATGACTTGCAGTAGTCATTATCTATACTTAAGGTGCTGATGCACTTGAGCAAGCTGAAGTACAACTTATTACTGCTTAAAATATATTAGTATTTTAACAGTGTGAGAGTTTTATTATTTTATATTCTACCTCTTTTTTTTTTCTGAGATCTTAGCACACACCAGTCTCTTTACCTCATATGTGTCTGAACACAACAGCTGATTAAATCCTAGGGTACCACTGTAGACAAGGAATACTCCAAAGGAAGTTGAAATCCCTAAGCTAGAAGTCTGAAACACCTGGTTTTTTTAGTCCTGTCTTAGAAGTATAAATACTATACCTCATATTTGAATTAATGCAATCGAATTCTATGAAATGGCATCAGTTGCTTTGTCTAGCAAAATGCTGCTAAGCTAGTCATTATCAGGTCCTAATCGGTAGCAGTTACTTTACATTACAAGGAAGAGGTGAATTCACCACTTTGAGGTGACACAGAAAGTTTTTGCCAAGATAGACAGTGCTGGCTAGTTGTGTGGAAACGTCATTGTGAGCATTTTTATATTAAAAATATCCTTGTATTGTACCTCCACTTTAGCAGTGGCAATCTTCTCCAATACATTTATGTCATCTCAAAATAATCAAAACATCATATCTGTAGTTTTCCTTTCTTGTGCACTGTCACTGACTGCACCTCCATTTTCACTCAATGCGGTAACTCTTCTGCTTCCAAAGCCAATTGGGATCTTCCCAACTTCTCCTTAAATTCAATCTTCAATCTTCAGATCAAACCTAGACCACAGTCAAATTCAATGCTTCAACTTTCATGAAATATTTTCACCAGTTTGCTACAGCAAAAGCAATAAGGACTCAGCTGGCTGAGGTGGCTTTTTAGTTTTTGAAGTGTTCAATTATGCAGCAGGAGAAATGTAGTGACTTTCAAGTATTAAGCAAGCGGCTTGGAAGGAAATGAAGATAATCTGAGGAGGGAAAAGTCAGAGTTCAATTTCGAGGTTTTTTAGTAGAAATGCAAAGCACAAAGAGGTACAAACAATCTCCAGCAGAACAGGTCAAATATGTGTAAAATGAGGGAATGTGATGATAATGTTTCTTATTTCATTTTTAAATGCTCTTAGGATTCTTTTTATGTCAACATCTTCTTCCACTTCCTAGCTAGATAATTTGATAAATTGAACCTTTCCTTCCCTATGGAAAACAGTCTCTGGAACATAACTAGGGACGCAATTCAAGTAAAACAGCTGAAAATCATTTATCCTGAAAGAAAAATTATGGAACTTTGATACGGTGCTTATGAGAACCTGGTGTTTGTGTACCTTTCACTTAGTATCTGCATTTCCACGGGGATTACTACTTTGACAGTAGCCAATTTAGAGTGGACTCTACCTTCAAGGAACAAAAAGTTGCTTTTGCAGCTGAGGAATTTAGCCCAGTGTTAGACCAAGATATGTTGTAAGAGCACAAGAGGCTTGATGCTACTTGCACAGCCACAGCAAGCTGTAAGGCAGACAGACCCCCAGCATGAGCAAGGGAATTTCCAGAAGAGGTGTAACAAAATGAAGTATGTCCCTTACTGCTGTCCCCATCACCTCTGGGGGATCCCTCCAGCAGAAGAGGAAGAGTACACACAGCCCTTTGCTGCTCCCTTCATGGCCCAGAGACGGCCAGAGAGAGCTGGTGCTCAGGCCCTGGTGGGGGCGGGAAGGAGAGAGCTCAGTGATCACCTGAAAAACACTCCGTGTTGTGCTGCTGGAAACCACAACCACCAACACCGTTTTAAGCTACATTTCCGAAGCACCCAAAATATGGGAGTTTCAAGTCACCTCTGCCTGCCCTGCAGCACCATGCTGTGCCCCACAAGGAGGAACCCAGCCAGCCTTTACCCTGCCTGCATGTAGCACACCAGGCTCTCCTCACAGCTCCAGCCTGCAAAAACAACTTGTTTTGCATATTGTGTTAAAGTGTGAACACAGCACTCCCCAGCTGGGCAATAAAATACTAGCAGTGAAAATGTAAGGCTGGAACTGGAGAAAAAGCTCCAAAATTCTGCTGCCTCAATGTGAATAATGAGAAAATAATTGAAACTCACACACCAAATACATTATTTGGATTCTGATTGTTTGCTTTTCTTAGTATGAGTGAAGTGATCAAAATCTCTCATTTCCAATTTTCAGCTAATCCTTCCACCTATGCATTAGACTCCGCAATCCTTTTCATAAATGGAGTCTAATACTTCCTTTGTAATTCATGGATGAGTTTTCTTAATTGAAAAAATTAGGATAAATCGCTCCACTTATGTGGAGTAGTTATTGTCTTAAATAATAATCACTGTGTCTGGATTCCATCACAATTTATTCTGCTACTGAGCACCCTGTTTTCTTCTTATTTTATTAGAAATACCTCTCCCACAGCCTCTGTGGAAATGAGAAAAACAATGCTTTTATAACAAATATGTTGGGTGGGGGGGGTTTACAGTTTTTTCTATTCACTCTGCAGCACATTCTATTTACTGCAGTTCAGGCCTGATCTCAGAAATCTTGGAGTGCACATATTCATCTGTCTCTGAGAAAAGAGAAGAATGTAATAAAGTGAATCTCTGTGTATTTCTATAGAACAGTATAAAATTCTTTGCTCCATTGTTACTTTGTCAGATACAATTCCAGGTAAATAAATGCACTAATAATTGCATTTGCTGCATGCTTATACTGAATGCATGTCACACTCTTTATTTCACTCAGATAAAGTAGCATGAAGCTTCTTCCCCCCTCACAAAGCTACATGGCATCAACCACTAGGCAGGGACAGTAGTTGTCAGTGCTCTTTCTGTGAAAATATCACCTTACTGCCCCCTGATCTGTTCACAGTTTTGCCTTCTAGAAGAGGTGTAAATTGTTCAAAGGCAAAAATATTATTAATAAGAGCCAGCTTCATCTGAGAAGCAAAGTTTAGCATTCCAGTTCTTCATACAAGATTGCCTTCAGCAGCTCTGAGTAGGAATGTCTGCATCATTGAGATCTTTATTTTTTTCATATCTTAAATGATACACCTAGATATTTATTAAGGAATATACAGATATCTGGGAACATCTCTGTCCTCTAAAGGTACATTTTAGGCAATGCATACCAGTGTAATTGACTACCTCTCTGCATTACAGCTCCTCTCTGCTTACAGTAGACATAATTTAATAAAGATATCTAAAAAGTAACAATGCATATCTTGTTTAATAACAGATTAATAACTCATGTCTTTTAATGACTTAGATTATATTTGGTATAAGAGAGTTGACCTGCAATGTCTTTCTTGGCTCTGATACCAGTTATGTATTTTCCCATTGAAAATTAAGCCCGTTTAGGCTGAGCTAAATGGAACCCGACTGTTTGATCTTAAGAAATACTGTGACCTTTTACACTGAGCTGAAGAAAAAAATCAACATGCTGCTCTTCATTCCCTTCTCTTCAATTCCATGAAAAAGGATCTGTGTTGGGAGGAGGACTGCTTGAGGTGCTAAAGGCATGTTTATTTCATACTTATATTAATTCATCTTCATTTAATGACTTTGTAGCAGCTCAATTAGCATGATGAGTATAGCTTGGAAAGGAAAGCTGGTCCTGCAGAAAAGATGCCATTGTGAATTCTAAGAGAGAATTTTTTGTTATAGTTCAGAAATTCATTCAGATTGTGTTCTTGAGCAGTAAAATGAAGATGATTTCATCCTGGCTTCACCTCATTCTACCTTAAGTTTGGGAGTTAGACAAACCATAGGGCAACAGGGCCCTTGGCGCTGCAAGCACTACTGTTGTAAAAACAGTTTTCTTTTGGCTGGTATATTTTGGTGGCAGATAAAAAGCAGTTGGTGTCTGTGGTAATTCTGGATTAGAATGCTAAAGTTTTTATCAATACCAGGACATTTTTATTATAACATTAGTAGCAAACAACAAGCTATTGTCTTTACTGCTGTGAAAAGTGTTCTCTTTCTCTTTCTGCCTCCCTATTTCTTTGTTTCTCAGTTCACCACTGCAGAGGAAATATTACCCTCCATGAGTACAGTGAGTAATTTTCCTTATGTAGTTTTTGCTCTGTAGCATTTTGGCAAAATTTGCTAAATTCTCTTTTTGTTTCATCCTCTCTGTGCAAAGAATACTTTCCCTGTACAAAATTGAACTCAGACAGGGAATTACTGAGCTTTCATCTGCTGACACTGGGAAAAGTGAGCTCTTCAAGAAATGTTGTCTACATCACTCCTTTCTTGTATCACATCCTCAGTGAATATTAGCATCTTTCAGGAGGAAGGAAAGGACTCTGTAGCAGGCACTCTAAGCAAGGGTAAAACAAGAGTCCAGCTGGGACCTTCTTCCCACTCTGAGCTCTGCCAGGCCTTAGGGACCCCTTTAAAACCTCCATAAGGATGTAGGATGAGGCCCAGTGATAGAGAGGAACCAGCTAAAGATGCAAATGACAGATAGGAAGAAGCAGATGAACCAAAGATTCAGGGATATCTGTAGTACTTGCAACAGCCACAGCTGGATTTCTTCTGCCCAGTGCAGGCTGCACACAGATACCTCTGCTCTCTCTCTCACTTGCTGAAAATGTCCTTGCAGATGTGCATTTCACACTAGATCTCTTCCCACCTTTTCCCTCTTTCCCACCATCAGCCAAAAGGCTTATACACAGTAAAATAACCCTCTTCACTAGTTCACTTCTATACAGAATTTACAAGCCTTTGATTTAGTCCTTTTATATGCTTTACTCTTACTTCATCCTTTATCTTTTCCTGTTATAATCTGTATTTTACCCACAGGGATTATCTGCACCTCTGTACACAGTGAGATTCTAACACTGACTGGTTTTCATCACGAACAGATTAAGCACAATGAGTGACATTAAACAGAGTAGTGAAGGCTATGGCAGGCTGAGGAGCTGAGTGAGCTGGCTGAGCACAGATGCTCTTGTGCAGATGATGAAAGCAGCAGCCTCTCAGCCCAGGGACATGGCATGTACACTGCTGGAGGATCAGTCATGACACCACTGGGCTGTCTGTCCTGTCATACCATGCTGACTATTAGAGAGCAAGCCAATAAATGATGGCAGAGCTGAGAGTCAGTAGGTGACCCAGAGGACTACTCTGATGATGTCCATCACAAAAAGCTCTGCTTGTACTGAGCAACTTTACAGCAAAGGAGACATCAAATGTGTCACTTCTGGAGTTAGTCAGTGCTTCCCTTACCAACTCAGGAACAAAGTTGAAAGCAATCCTGCTGATTCAGTGGCATAGCAGTTTGCTCATTGTTCCAAATGTAGATCCCTCACATGCTAACATAAATATACCCACTGGGATGATTTTTAAAATGTCTACCTCTTCTCTTGAGGATTCACTTACAAAGCTGGCTGATATTACTGCATAAACAGAGAGCCTGATTCTCTTCTCACATACACCAACTATAGGCAAGAGCAATGCTTTGGCTTGACTGGATGTATTTCTGAAAATCCACACATTCATTTGAGCATCCTTAAGCTGAGTCTGATAGCTGATGTAAAGACAAGGCAGAAAAAAAATCATCATACAGTAATAGTACTGGATTTCCTCTTACTTCTAAAGGATAAAGATCTGGCTGTATCTCAGTGAGTATGTGACATCAATGTACTGCAGCATCAGGAAAGGCAAATGAGACCTGGCGAGGTATAAATTGAGGTGTCTTCTTCCTCCAGGGAACATAATTACACATTATTGTCCTAATGAAATTTCAACTGACATACTGTGTTCTGTTCCCATCACTCATGCACAGAAATTACGAACTCCAACCAAAGCAAATGCAGAGCAGAACATTCACATGACATCCTAGGACAGACTGATGAAGAGCACAGCATGTTCACTTCAGCAAAATGAGGACTATAGAGAATAATCCCATCCCAGAAACAGACTAGGATAAGGGAAAATGCTCTTTTAACTGAAGAACAACGCTGGGAGAAAATCAAGTTAATATAGAACAACCAGAAATAATTTGGGGCTGGAAGTAGATGTTGTCATCTGACAGTCAAAGAAATGCAGCTGAGCATGCCTGGGACAGACCCCTCTACAAACAAGATGTGTCAGGGATCAGTGTCATTGCTTTATGCCTGTTCCCAAAGATGTCAGTCGGAGAACAACAGTGAGCAGCCCTAGCTGCTGTGCTTGAGAACCTTTTAGAAGTGCTTGGAGGTTTGCTTCTCTCTGGTTCATTCCTATTTGTGTTTTCCTGGGCACCAAAATTGTGACAACAATGCAAATCTACACATACATTTGAATTCCAGTAGTTTCAAATTAAAACCCTTGTCTTCTTTCTTGGTCTAATAAAATCTGCTTCCCTCAAACTGTTTTACACCTGAGGCTCAAGGAGAGAGGCAGAAGACATGCAGCAAGAACTCTCAGCACCAGCAGCTTGGGGGTTTGGCAGAGTAGCAGAGAGGGAGGAAACAAAGAAGGAAAAAATAATTAAAAACAAATAAATAAAAAACCCCCAACCAAACAGATAAAAAACCAACAAAAAACAACTCCATACCAAAAATTCCCAAACCCAGTCCCACTCTCCGCGTTGTGCGAAGCTCTTTCGGGAACCTGCGTCCGCTGCCCTGGGGAGTGGGGTTACCTCCGAGGGGCTGCCGCCAGCCTCGGGGCGCCTTTCCCCGTCCCTCACGCCCACCCCCGCATGACTCACGCGCTGTCTCATTCCCCGCCCGCCCCCGGTGAAAACTTCCCCCGGTAACTTTNTGGCTCCGACGCCGAGGCTTCAGCAAAGCGCAGCTTCTTTCTCGGCAACTCCCGGGAGCCCCGAGGGCAGCGTGTGTGTGAGTGAGGGAGCTGCTCCGCCCGTGGTCGGGACCGAGGGAGGGCCGGGGCGGCTCTACCGGGGCTGGTGCCCGGCGTCGGGGAGGCTGCTCGGGGCGTCCCGGTGGGAAAACCTTCCCGGAAGGGGCCGGGATCCCGCCCGTGCCGCTCCGCGGTGCGTCCCTTCTACCCCTGTGGTGCAGGCTTTTGCTGGCAGGGAGGGATAAAGTGTTTGGGGACGAACACTTTCACCAGACGGGATCTTCTGGGCGCTTCATCCTCCGAGTCCGCTCCCGTTCCGAACGCAGGTCAGTTGCCTTGCAGCTGCCAAGCGCCTGCTTAGTTAAAGCTCCCGCTTACCTGGCAGGCGCAATCACCCCGGCTCTAAAAGCGTGAGTTTAGCGGAGTTGGTTTGAACCCTTTCACACCGCCTTTTCCTGCTGCGAGGCTGGGGGAGGCCGTGCTGGGGGTGGGAGCGGGAGGCGGCGGCTGCCGGCTGACCTCTCCTTCTTGCAGCCCCATGGCGTTGCTTCTGAGACTCGGCTGCTCGCTGCTGGCCCTCAGCGCCTGCCTGCTCCCGACGGCGCGGGCCGACTGCGGCCGCGACTGCGCCGCCTGCGCCTACCACCTGGGACCCCGCGCCGGCATCCACCCCCTGGTAAGCGGCACCGAGGCCGGGAGCGCCTCAGCGCCCCCGAATCCCCGCGGCCGGGCCGCTTCCCCGCTAACTTTGAAGGGAGGAAAGAGGGAGCGGGGAAAAAGAGCGAAATAAGAAAAATAAAAAGTGGGGGAAGTGACCGGGGTCGCTTGGAAAACCCTTTTTCCGAAGAGGGGAGAGAGGGAGAAGCGGGCTTGGGGGCGCTGGGCAGAGGGCGAGGAGCGAGCGGAGAGCGCTGATACAAACTCAGAGCGCCCCGAGGAGCCCCCCCCGGCCGTCCGTCCCTCCCGCTGCCCGACGGCGAGCGGCGGCCTTCGGGGACGGGGACAAACGACACCGCGCGCCGAGCAGCCCTGCGGGGAGCCAGGAAAAGGGCGAATGAAAACGTAAGGAGGAAAGGAAATCCGACAGGAGAGGGCATCTCTGCAAGGGAAGGAGGGGTCGCTGCCGGGAATTCCAGCACCGACAGGACGTGGGGGAAGCCGAGCAGAACGGGAGGGAGGGTCCCGACCCTTGTCCGCTGGCTCCATGGTAAGATTAGCTCTCTCCGGGCGGGATGGCTGTCGAGCTGAAAAGATCTTCCTGAAATCTCACTTTAAAAAAGTGGGTTTAAAGCCTATTTGAGTAGCAGTACCTTCGCTGTTTCTCTTCTCTGCACGGTGCTGCACAGCGTTAGGAATATGCCTGTGGAAGACGTTGGCTTCTAAGACAAATCGTGCTAAGTCCGGAATGACAGGGACTGGGGGGTGGGGGTTATCTGTAATTTTTAAGATGTTGAAATAATTTAAAAGAACAGTTACAGAGGCAATTCAACTTGAAATTTAAAGATCGGGAGTCAGTGAAAGTCTGGAGTCCTTCAGCCCTTCCTGAAGAAGGTGGGAACTCTGGCTGCCAAGTACTTTGCCAGTGGCATCGGTTGTTCCTGACCTCAAATACACACACATTGAGGCATCATGCTCTCGGCACATCTAAATGATCTTAAATGTTTGTTCCTATCATGTCACTGGTTACTTGGGATCATGCAAAAGGAAGGACTTGGCTCTCTAGCCTTGCACAGAATTAGGAACCGCTGAGTACTTCTACTTACTCCAAAAGCTTAAGAGCTCTTAACCATAGCAGGCTCAGAAGGGCAATATTATTTGGACAGGTGGCCAAACAGTTCCCTCTACTTTGTTTTTTTTTTTTTTTTTCCTCCTCTGTTTACATTAGCTTTCAATCAAACTTTAGATTTAATGTCAACTAGAGTTAAAAAAAGGATAGTTTGCCCTTATGGAGGGAGGGCTTTTCAGAGTATATGTGCTGCATGTCTATTTTGACAGTCTCTCTTGCACTCCTTCAGTAATCATCAAAGAAAGAATCAAAGTCCTATTCTGTAAGAATGTTTATTAGCTAAATAGGTAAAGAAGCAATGTAGCATACCTTGTATTTGCCAAACATGTATGAACAATTCTTGGAAACTATTGTTTCTAGATATGAGTATCTAGTAACATAATAACTGAGTTTATTACATTGTATTTGTAAGATACCAGACATTTCACACTACATGGTCACTCACACTTATGGAGTATGTTCATCTGACAATAGGAGGTTATTAAAACTAACTGAGAAAGGGAGAGACCTATTTTTGCTTTGATTTAGAGCAGTTCTAAAGTCAGACTGAAGCTGAAATCTTACTCTCTTTACAGCATGACTATAATATATAGTAATAAGCATGTAGTGCCAGTTAAATTATTGTGTTACAAAATATTTAAATCTATTTAATTTTCTTGTGATCATACCAAAAAAATCATATTTAAATTTCTTAGAGCAAAGTGAGGCTCAAGAGACAGATTGTGCAGTGGACGATAAGCTATCAGAGACAGCTGTGCTGGAGTTTAATTTTACATTTTAAAGTATGTTAGGATCCGTAGAACTCACCATCTATAGTCAGAATGAGTGTTTCTCTAATTGAAAATATTGATGATTTTTTTTTACCTATTGTGTATGAAAACCACGGGCAAGAGGAAAAAACACTGGAATCACCTTATTTTACAACTGAAGGGTATAGCTGCACAAGAAGTAAATTCCCCTGACACAAGAGAGATAATACTAGCTAATATCCATGGTATTATCATCACAAGACAGGTTATGAGATATGCATAAGGTACTGAAAGCTTTTTTCATGTTGTACCCTGGAAATTTTTCAGTACAGTCAGAAACAGCACAGCTGAGGATTTTTTTCCTTCTCTTTGATGGTCACTGCTTTCCAGCTAGCAAAAATGGAACTTTGATCCTGCCCTAAGAGAGCCTGTATTTCTTTATTTCTATTGGTACATGTTGGAATGATCCACAAAGAGAAACTAATGGCAACACATAGTCTTTAAAGCTATGCAGGGTATTGAAGATACTGAACAGTGCATTACAGCTGGCTTCTTTGCAATGACCATGCTGTGTGGGTTTTCTAAAATTTCTGAATGATACTTTTAATTATGAAGATTGAATACGCTTCTACACTTGCATTATGAAGCAAACCACAATTGGTTTTTAGCTTCCCAGTAGTAAATTTAAAAAAAACTCATAACTCACACAAGTGTAAGGGAGATACAGGAACTGTACTTGTGGCTTCCTTTGAAACAGAAACATAGTGGCAACCTTGACATAGAGGACCCACAATTCTTATTATCTGGTAGTCTGTCTCTTAGAGTGGAGACTACCTTGTCCTTCAGAGAGGGATATGAAGAACTTCAAAACAGACAGGTACCAAACCAGCTGTTCCCAAAGAGCATTTCTTCCAAGCCACTCACAAAGAGAGGCTCGCTCATGCTCTTTTATAAACAAGTAAATCTAAGATAAGGTCATAGAGAGGTGATAGTTGCTATCAAATAATTCTCAGTAAACCACATCCATTTTTCAGGCATGTACACTAGAATGTGAAGGAAAACTACCTTCTGCTAAAGCCTGGGAGACCTGCAAGGAGCTCTTGCAACTGGCAAAGCTGGATCTTTCTGAGGATGGCAACATTGCTCCAGGAGACAAGAAAGAGCTGGATGAGAATCATTTGCTTGCGAAGAAGTACGGAGGCTTCATGAAAAGATATGGGGGTTTCATGAAGAAAATGGATGAGCTCTATCGGGCAGAACCAGAGGATGAAGCTAATGGAGGAGAAATCCTGGCTAAGAGGTATGGAGGGTTTATGAAGAAAGACTCGGATGATGATGCCCTTGCCAACTCCTCTGATCTGCTGAAGGAGCTTCTAGGAACAGGGGATAACCCTGAAGCAGCGCACTATCGAGAGATAAATGAAAATGACGGCGATGTCAGCAAAAGGTATGGAGGCTTCATGAGAAGCATAAAGCGCAGCCCTGAATTGGAAGATGAGGCCAAAGAGCTGCAAAAGAGATACGGTGGCTTCATGAGAAGAGTGGGCAGGCCAGAGTGGTGGCTGGATTACCAGAAACGATATGGCGGGTTCCTTAAGCGCTTTGCCGACTCCATTCTCCCTTCAGAAGAAGATGGGGAAACTTATTCCAAAGAAGTCCCAGAGATGGAAAAGAGATATGGTGGTTTTATGAGATTTTAATACCTTTCCCTTTATCCCTTTTGTCCTAAATGAGAGAGACTGCCTTATTTGTCATAACTTATTGTAACGTGTTGCTTGTACTGTACAGTTTTTTACTGTCCTTGGTTAATGATGCAAACTGCGATTTGTTGTTTCAGGTTCTGTGTTCTTTCAAGTCAAATAACTAATTTCTAGTTTAGTCAAGTTTCAGTCTGTATTGTAATTTCCATGCTAGAACTATTTTGATTACTGTATTCGTTTTCTTTAAAGAGGAACTACATCTACAGTAGAGTTGCTTAACTGTACATACAATAAATTCTTCATCCTAACTGCAAAAATTCTGAAGTGCTGTTTTTTCTCTGTTGTTTAATCAAATATCATCTCAATTTTTCTTTAAGCCATCAGAGCAATGCCAACCTTTTTTTCCATAATTACGGGATTTGTAGTGCACACACAACAGTTGAAACATACTTTTGTCTTTAGTTTTCTGTTTCTTAGAACACTAAAATAATACATAATTTTATTAGTTAACAGAATAAATATTTAAAGCCTAAATTTATAATTCACAGTGTTCAACAATTGACATTAAAAAAAGAAAAAATCACAAGTGTGTTTGACTTTAAGCACTAAAATAATTTCTCCAGTGTACAACACAGTTATATGTTTGATTAGTTACATCTTTGATATATGTCCAATGTAGGATTGTATACTTGGCCTTAAAATAATAAACACTAATTTAAAAAGTGGTAAGGTAGTTTGTGCAAAATAAACATGATCCAAAACTGCATAAAAATACCTGATTTTGCAGGGCACCTGATAAATGTTTCTCCATGGAATAGTTTTTTGTTTGATACCAGAGCTGCTATAAATCACTTTGGCACAACTGAAATATAGGAAAGTGCTGGTCTAACCTCTCTGTTTCAAACAAAGGCAATGTAAGTAAATCTGAGAACAAACAGAAAAGCCAACACTAACACTGTAGATACTTTGCAATTTACACAGGTGGCGCTTACATCAAAGGCCAAATCCCATCCCAGTGTACAACTCCTTCCATAATTCTGACTGTCCTCCTCTATTCCTAGTCTGTGAGCAGTTTTCCCCCACCTACTACTACTAGTTACTGGTGACTTCCCACCTAAACTAACATGATGAAAATTGTCTTGACCATGGCACTGCCTAAAACCCTCCGTGACTCTGCTTTCAATATCTGTATCTCAGTTTTGCACAGTGCTACCTATTTACAAAAAGGGCAAATTAATGATCTGACTTTTCTTTAATTTCAAGGCAATGGGATTATCTAGGTGCTCGTGACTTGTAAAAATTAAGATGTGTTTCAAAATGCACTTGAAGACCTCATCACATACAATTAGTTACGATGATTTTAGGCTTGGCGCTTAGAGGATGGTATAGGTGGTCTGAAGTGGTCAAAATCCTGCTGAAGGCTTGCTAAAGTGTAAGGCATTCCTTTTCATTCAAGACAAAAAAAAAAAAAACAGGGCACCTATTTTCCTCTTCCTGCTGTACAGAACTGATAATACAAAATTTTTAAATCCAGAAAATACAGGTGCCTGGAGAAGCTCCACGGCCTCTTCAGGATTCAGTTGTGTTCCCTATCACCTTTCTATAGAGTTCTTCAAGATGCCACCAGCCACAGGAAAAGTCTTCCCATTCTTTTCTCCATTGCACCTGCCCACAGTGGCTGGAGAACAACACATCACCTGAGGGGTTTCATCCACAAGAACCTTGGGTTGTGTGCACTAGGGCTGTTCTGGAGCACAAACCCACACATGGGATGCAGCCATCAGCAACAGGTTTGCTTTAAACATACACTCCAGGAAGAACTAAAATGACATCCTTAATATTTCTCTTCAATATTTAGTCACTTCTTTTCCCTAAAAAGTTACTCACCTGTAATTTAGCCAAAGGACCCTTGCTGGCCTTCAAAGTAAAACAAGCATTACTGTACCTGTTGATGGAAACAGTTGATCAGTTGTTTTTACCCATCCTTCCCAGTTAACAAAAACTCAGTAATTTATAAAGGAATAAAACTCCCAGACCTCAAGAGATCTAGTATGTATATTGAAGAATGAAGTGTTTTGATCAACTAAACCTTTACATTTATATCAATATGACACCTTTGCCACAATATCTGTTGCCTTTTGAGCCCTAAAATCAAGAGCCAAACAACGTTAGGTGATAAAATGTGGTTATGATTTTTAATGAAGATCCCTCCAGGTGCACAACATGCTGAAATACACACCAAAAATGCACCAAAGATGCACACGTGATATAGGGTACGTACAGTTTTATAAGCTTAGCAAATTAGCATAATTGACAAGAGTCCCCAATTAGAAACACAGGTGATGAATTCCCCCTCTTGGTTTGACCCATTCTAAAGCCCACCTTCCTTGGTAGTTAATGGGAAAGTGTCTTGAGAAGGTTTCTTGATCTTGATTCCCATAAGAAGCGAGATTAGAACAGGCCCTCAGGAATTTGTTTGTCTAATAGGAAAGGTACTGAAGTTAAGTCATTGTATAACTATATATTAACAGTCTACAGAGCTATGAATATATATGAACAATATATACAAAAGGAACAATCACTTTGGCGTCATCTTCTATGGCATACTCCTGCAAGAGCTGGCAGCCCACATCTTGGACACTCTTCATGGTTAGAGGTGCACTCTTCGCTGGGTTAAGAACTGTCTGGTTGGCCAGACCCAGAGAGTGGTGGTGCTGCATCCAGTTGGCATCTGGTCATTAGTGGTGTCCCCCAGGGATCAGTGCTGGGGCCAGTCCTGTTTAACCTCTTCACTGATGATCTGGATGAGGGGATTGGATCTACCATCAGCAAATTCACAGATGACACCAAGTTGGGTACAAGACTCAATCTGCTGGAGGGTAGGAGGGCTCTGCAGAGGGACCTGGACAGGCTGGATAGATGGGCAGAGTCCAACAATATGAGGTTTAACAAGTCCATGTGCTGGGTCCTGCACTTTGGCCACAACAACCCCTGCAGTGCAACAGGCTGGGGACAGAGCAGCTGGCCAGGGGCCTGCTGGAAAAGGATCTGGAGGCTCTGGCTGACAGCTTCTGAACATGAGCCAACAGTGAGCCCACGTGGCCAGGGAGGTCAATGGCATCCTGGCCTGTATCAGAAACAGTGTGGCCAGCAGGACCAGGGCAGTGATTGTCCCTCTGTACTTGGCACTGGTCAGGCCACACCTTGAGTCCTGTGTCCAGTTCTGAGCCCCTCAGTTCAGGAAGGCCTTTGAGGTGCTGGTGTGTGTCCAGAGAAGAGCAACAAAGCTGATGAAGGTCCTGAAATACAAGTCTGATGAGCATCAGAGGGAGCTGGAGTTGTTTAGCCTGAAGAAAAGGAGTCTCAGGGGAAACTTTATTGCTCTCTACAACTCCCTGAAAGCAGGTTGTGGCCAGGTGGGGTTCAGCCTCTTCTCTAAGGCAGCCAGCAACCGGACACAAGAACATAGTCCTAAGGTACACCGGGGAAGGTTTAGGTTGGATGTTAGGAAGAATTTCTTTACAGAAAGGTCAATTAGACATTAAAATGGGCTGCCCAGGGAGGTGGGGGAGTCACCCTCCCCAGAGGTGTTTAAGGAAAGTCTGCATGTGGCACTCGGTGCCGTGGTCTAGTTGTTGTGGTGGTGTTGGGTCACAGGTTGGACTCAATGATCTCAGAGGTCTTTTCCAACCTAATTGATTCTGTGAATTTATGTAGAAAAATTAAAGCATTTGGCACAAATATCTAACTGGGATATATGCATGCAACCCAAAACTGGAGTAAGGCCATCCAAAGCAGAGTAAGTCTCTTCCAAGGCTGAACAGGTAGGAGGCAATGTACGTGCAAGGGAGATGTGACTTTGATTCTCAGAATGAAATAGTAAAACTGAATAGTCCCCATTCCTTCCATTATAATTGAAAATATCTCCAGTAACACTCTTTCTTGCTTCAATAATTATAATTTAAAAGATGTGAAATTAGAATAAGATCTAATTTCTTCTGTTGATGTGGAATTTCTTATTTTATGAATTTCAGTTATGCCATCATTCAGGCCCTTTTTAACTCTAAAGTGTTCTAACATTTCCAGTAATTAACATTTCAAATTAAATCAGCTCAAAATGTGCCAGTGAATCAATCAAGGTTTCCTGAATCACAAATCAAAAATAAGGTTGAAGATAGGATCTACTCAGCTGGGAGATGAAAAAAGGCATCTCCCTCTCATTCCATGTTCTGAAAGGCTCCACTAATTTTCCTCTTACAATACATTCCTAGAACTATCACTTCATCAGAAGATTATTGAAATAGCTGTATTGCTTTATATAAATAAAAGCAGAAAGGAGGAAAGCCTGATGTCTAGAAAGAAAATTAATTGCAAGAGTATTTGAAGAAAGAAATGTCATTCTGAGATCAAAAACAAGATTCTACATTTTCTTTTTCTGGCTTTTATTATTGTTCCAGAATAGAATCATTGGTCTGAATACTGAGTAAGTGTATATTAAAAAAAAATAATATGTACAATGTATGCTGGAAGGGTCCAGACCAGTCAAATAGATTAATGCCTCTGAATAAGGAACAAAAGGGAAAAAGATAGTCTAATTGAGGTTAGACAAGGATGAGTTGGGCTTTTTAATAGGAACTAATTACAGGAAGAAACAACAAAGAAAAAAAAGTATTTCCTGAACTAAATGGAGTTCACATACAGGAGAGAGACAGAAGCTGATGAATACAGTGATTTCTGAATACCAGACTGCTTGCAGCTGAAGCTCTGCCTGAAAACCTAATCTTAAATCTTGGGATAATGGGCAAAGGCCATAAATCTATTTCCACATTTCAGCTGAACTTGGCATATTCTGTGAGATGAAATATGCAGAGCATAACTTTGAATTTCCTATTTGTTTATTTCTGGTAAATTAAAATATAGTATGATATATAATAAATATAAATAACTGCAAGGTTATTATTACAATCATTATTTTGTAATTATTTCTAAATAGTTACAATAATTTACTTTATAATTGTTTATAACTATATAATAAATACAAGTAATTATAACATCTAACGTTGTTAGCTGTTTCAGATAATGTTTCCCAAGACAGAATCTTTAGAACAGAAACATGTTCTAATTTAATATACTGAAATAAGTATTATTATACTGTGTTCAACAGAGACTCTAAATATGCACTGACTCATTTTAATTCTGAAGGGAACTTAATTAGGAAGAACCTAAATTTTCAGTTTATGGTGTATAAGGGTCTCTCTGACATTAAGAGTGGTTTTGGAGGCCCACCTGTAAGGTAAAATGACAAATTCATAGCACAGCTCTGTAATTTATGTATACATCTCAGTGCCTCAGGTTTTCCTTATGGCTTTCTTCCTCAAGCACTACAGTGATCAGCTGGACACAAAAAACAAAATTCTTTTTTATACCAACAAGACCATGCTAGAATTTTCAAATTAAAAGGCAAAGAAATGGTAAAGTTTTCTGACTCTGGGTTGCTGTGAGAATGAAGAAATTCCTGGAACAGGTTAGCTGGACCTGAAAGCTGTGACACCCCAAGGAGCACACTGTATTTCTGGTCTTTTAAAGCAGCAAAGAGGGATCTTAAAAATCACACAGAGAACAGTGTAACCACTTCCCTATCAGAGTCATAATGCTTCCATCCCTCTCTTCAGTTCCCAAAAAGATGAGAGATTTAAGCATCACCAATGAGACTCTTCTACATGACTAAATTTTGCAGTCGAGTCTCTTTCTCCAACAGCAGACGCTTTGGCAGTGCACAGACTTCATCTCTTCCAATCCCTTTGAAATCCTACTACCTCTTGCAGAAATCCCTTTGTCAGCCTCCACTCACAGCCTTGGATTTAATTTCACACTGAGGTTTGCTTTCTGACTCAAACCATAAATGACTACTTTAATTGGAGAGTGACTGAGACCTTCAGTTCCAACTGCTAGCTGTGGAAGTTAGGCAGCTGCTCTTCTTGCTTTTAGCATTTTGATCATGATTCTTTGCTCCCTGCAGTATTAAAAATTGTTCTATGTGTCAACAGGAATACACTGGCTACATCAAACCTGTATCATACCTGTATTTCATTCTATCACAACTATGTTGCAGTTACACTATTACACTATTCCATCCGTCTGAGAAGGATAGGGAGTTATCATGAGCATAGCTGTAAGCAGGGAACAGGGCAGCAAAACCAGCTGTAAATCATTAATCCAAGCATTCAATTACTAATCCCATCAGCCTCATTTAAAGCATTTAAACTGACAGTTGCATATCCAATTAACTGTTGCTATAGAAAATGAAAATGCTTAGAGGTATTTGACAGACAAATCTTTACTGGCCCAGCAGGGATTTAGACTGAATTTGTTTAATTAGATTGTGACTTTACCTAAATTGATCATTTACTGTAATCCTTGCTGAAACCATGGAATGAAATCTCTCAAGGTTAAATAGTTGTCACAAAAGCACATAACTCTGCTGAAAGATTAGTTAAAAGCTCTGTGCTGGGCTGTACTGCTTCCTCAAGGAGAAGCATAGCATTTCCTTATGCACAGATCATGAGTGCTAAACCTTTTCATAGCTGTCCATGTCTGTCAGGACATACATGACCATTGCCTTTTGCCTCTCTGGCTTTACTCTGTTTCTCAACACAGTCATCCCCAGCCCATGTGGCTGCTTACCAGAGACCCTGTATTTTCCTACTTTTTAAACGTTTGCACTGTTAAATGCATGCACTGACTTGCACTCCAATTGCAGTGAGATCTGTGTGTGTTCATCTGGTCTGAGCTCATCACAGGAATGGAATTCCAATCCATATAAAATTACAGGATACCAGATTAGGAAAACCACTCCTACAGTCCTATGAGAATCTGCATCTTAACTTTTAGACTTAATACTCTGCAAAATACTCTAAAGCCCTTCTTCAGGCAATATTTTTTTCTTGAGCAGGAGAAAAAGGCAGCAACAGCACAAATGATAGCCAATTTTCTCTCATAAGTGCAGTTGAAGCAGATAAGCCACATAAGCCTCTCCTAGTACATATAAACCAGTGTTTTTCAATCATGACCTGCAGTATAAATGGGTTTTTCAGTGGGACTTTCACATTTTTATACATTTTCATCTCTGCAAATAACTAGCTGACAAGGGCTGAAATTTCAACTGCACCACATTTCTCTATCTAGAAAAAATATTATGTGGAATTATACCTTTTTTATTTTAATTTTTGTTAATACAGCATAACTGTCATGCTATGACAGCAGTTGACACAGTTAATGTGACAAAGTCATTCTCAGAACATGATTAACTGATTCTTTGCCCATCAACCAGAAGAAAAGCTGTCAGCTTCCATCTGAACAGACGCAGTGGAAATTAATCAGAGCATAGGACTTCTATGGGAGCTGTTGCATGCTTAAACTTTGCTAACCAAGCTGTTGATCAGCAGACTGAAGACAGGGGATGTGTTTCACTCCCAGGTATCCATCATACTGAATTTCTCTGTAGTAGCTGAGACAAAAAGTCTGAAACAAGGTTCTCAGGCTAGATGAGGTTCAGAAGTAATATCTTCTCCCTGTGGGTTCTTCAGAGATCCTTTAGACTCCAGGAGTTTCACCATCACTGCATAAAACGAACCTGTTCCCAGCATCGTGACCATTCAGAACATGTCATGCATGCAAATGCCTTTTAAACTCACCAACCTCACTATCCCAGCACCAAACCTTGCAGACCCTCAAAAGGCTGAGGTCACTGGTGAAGCATGACCAAAATGGTGACAGCATGACAAACAAATCTGCTCTACACTCTTTGTGTAAATGTGAACACCATCGTCATTCAGTTTCTCAGTATCTTAATGAGAAGAGCAATTAAATTACTAAGTGACCTTAACCTGAGGCAAAATAAATAGGCATAGCAGTGATAAGGATAAATTCTTAGAAGAAATCCTTTACCAAATAACACCTGTCACTACTGAAGACGTCCCCTCAAGTTCTTGCTCTGCTTTGAGGTTTTTTGTGGTTTGCTGGCACTGTTAGTGTACTCCAGCTCTTCTGGTCTCCTGGTTGCACTTCTTCCTGGGGTAATTATTCTTTGGTTAGTGATTTTCAGACTATTTGATTATTCAAGTTCAGCAAGTGCATTGAGTCACACCTTGAGGAAGCTTCAGCTATTACAAAACAGCAGGTTGTCAGCCTAAGTGCCCAGACATCCATCAGCACATCCCCTTTGTCTTTTGTTCTATTTTGTTGGAGTTCAAAGCCCCTAAGCCAACCCAGTGCCTGGTGGTCACAGAAAAGGGGTACTTCCTGAACAGGAATACCATCTTTCCTTCCCCTTACTGTCAGTCTCTCCATAACTACTATTACTGCCCCATCACTATTAGGCTCTATAGCTGCAGTAGAGTGACAGTGAATATTGTTTAATCAGGCTAAAAGAGATCAGGTTACCCATTTTTGTAGTCCTCAGTACTACCATCACTTAAATAAGAACTCTTTTTTTCAGTATACAAGAAAATATGCAAATTATTTATGACATTCAAGTGCCATTGTACCTACTTATAAATAAACAACCCATCTTAGTAAAACAGTCTAAATACTTGTCATTCAAGTTGAAAAGAGTTAAAGAGGGTTACTTCAGCCTTTCAATTAATTGGGAGGAAGGGAATATCACTTGACAGGAAGAACTGGTCAGACTACACACAAAATTACTTCGTATGTCTGACTGACTTAAAGAAGACATCATTTTCCTCCCTGGCATTTTTTTGGGAATATGATATTTCACTCTGGGAAGCAAAGCCAGTTTTCTACCTATGACAGAAAACTTTACCATTTTGTCCTCTCCTCATTTGCCTAAAATGGTCCCCAAGATACCTGTATTTTCCCTTGTGAAGAGCACAGTCAACAGCAGCTTCTTCCCAAATGTTTTACATCTCCAGGGATGTGAGGCTCTGCAGCTTAAATTCTTAAGTGTCTTTAGACACAATAATGACAGTCTCTGTGCCCTGTGCCCTCTTCCCAGGGAATGTAACATCAGCTGTGTGTTTTCACTGGAATGAAGCAGCAGACAAGCACCTGGTGCCCTTACACCAGATATGACTGTAATCTCACACTTACCACACCTGGATACTGCCAGGTCACAGACCTGGAGCTGGTGAGGCACATACTCCAAGCACCTTCTCAGTCACAGGGTGGAGTTGCCCTTTGCCTGACATGGTAGTTACCAACTGGCAGAACATTAAGCAGCTGCAGCATTAGATGTGGATCCAGATAATCAACATCTTAGAAGATGGGTCAGGCATGCCCAGGCCTGCAGAGGGATCCCTGCACATCTCCACAGCTCTAGAGCTGCAGTGTCTCTGTGGGGTCACCGTAGCATGGCTTAAATTCATTAGCTAAGGATTTTCTTTACAGTATTGAAAGTTTTTCTTACATGCCTGTAAGTACAAACCCTCCCATAGCTGCAGTAACCTATAGTTATCCCCTGGATCATGCCTCAGCAGTATTACAACAGCTATCTCATACAGCAGCTACTAGTTTTTAGTTCAGTGGAGATTATATTGGTTTGGCTGACTGTGTGATAAAGTATATTGAACCAATTAAAAGAAAGGGAAAAAAACCATAGGAAAGGAGGTCTTCTGTGCTCCCTACTATTCCTTGGAAAGCAAGAAACTCAGGCTTTGATTCAGGATACAAGATCCAAGTTTTGTGAGCTGGAACTCCTTTTCCTCTTCATTTAGAGTGTACAGCCACTTCCTGCATATCTCTGATCAACTTCATTTTGAGGTAGGATGACAGGTTCACTGCAGAATGCATTGACTAGTGAGTGCTCCACTGTATTCCTGAGTTTTGGCCAAAGCTGTTAGAAAGAATATCCAAGGGATCCAAGGGATTAATTGAATTTGTACTGAGGATTTCCTTCTGATTAATTAATAAAACTATTACTTAGATTTAAGACATAGCTATCTGGTGAGATTTCAGGCTGATGCCTTTGACCTCTATGGATCAGAAGCATGTTTTGACACAGGAAACAACTGGAGCTTTCCCTGCTATTCTGAAAGTTAAAAATATTAAAACTGGAGAGTTAAGGTTGTCACATACACTGTGTAGTAAGGGATTCCCACTTGTCATCTTGTATTCAATATTGGATTACTCTAAAAACTCAGTCACGTGACTTAATTCACTATCACAGGCACTATGTGCTTCTTTCTGGGTCCTTATAAACATGGACATTTTGTTTTTCTTATATCAATTCACTAACTTCAACAAATAGTAGTGACCTGCAGAGAGGTTCTTTTCCTCACCAGTCTTTACCACTGCTAAACAGTTCACCTTTTGAGGAATTATGTATATTTGGGAGGTTTTTTGTTCCTCCAAACATATGAATGCAAATTGCCACGTGATTTAAACAACTACATTAATTGTTAGCACTGATATGATATCAAACCATTTTGAATGTCAAATAAAATTCTTCCATAAATTCAGCAGAGACCTAAAGAACTGTTAGACCCTGCAGAAATGAGTTTCGTCAGAAAATGTTAAAATATCCCTTGTCTGTATTTATCAAGGAATTTGTTTGTCATATCTGTTTGCAGTATGTAAATGGCTTATATTAAGTTCTAAAAAGACAAACCCAAGTCATTCAGCTGCCCAGTAAGGTAATTATTTATCAAGCACTTTAATAAAGTAATCCTATTCTACTAAATCCATATTTTTCTTTTTGGCAGTAGAGTTTTAAGTTTTACACGCTGATAATATATGAATGAATTATTAATATATTGAAAAATACTTAATAACCATTTATTAAAAGCTGTGGGATATAATAATTACCAGTAATTAATAACATGTATTTAAAGCACCTATTGAAGCTCAGCAGAGAAGATACTTTTCAATACCATTTGTCTCAGCACCTTGCAAGTAAACATCTTCACATTTTTAGTGACAAAAAGTATTGATCAATGTATAATCCACCAGAAATATTCAAAAGGTCCAGCTGGCTTGAGGACAAGAGTAATTATCTAACCCTAATCTTTACTACCAATCAAAAGGCTAGCCAATAAAATGGATTATACTTACAATTACTATGCATGGCCATTAGCAGCCATGACAATTTCATGCATCAAACAAGCATATACTCACTTAAATACTATCAGCTTTATCACCTTGACAATTTCAAATATGCCAGAGGATTTACACCAGGAGAAAACCTCAGCCAAATCACTCACTACATTTTTGTGCTGATTTTTGTGCTGAACATGGGGTTGATGGTGTAAAGATGCTTTCGTTGTTGCTGAGCAGGACTTACACAGAGCCAAGGCCTTTTCTGTTTCTCCTGCTGCCATGAGTGTAGGGAATGCAGGGGAGGCTGGGAGAAGACACAGGTGACCCCAAATGACCAAGGAGATATTCTAGACCTTATGGCATCGTGTCCAGTATACAATGTGGGGGGAAGAAGGAGGAAGGGGGCCTTTGGAGTGATGGTGCTTGTTTTCCCAAGTAACCATTACACATGATGACATCTCCTGGAGATGGCCAAACACCTGCTTGCCCATGGGAAACAGTGAATTAATTCCTTCTTTTGCTTTGCTTGTGTGCACAGCTTTTGCTTTCCATATTAAACTGCCTTTATCTCACTAGTTTTCTAGTTTATTCACTCCAAGTTCTCTCCCTGATCCCACTGGTGGGGAGTGAGCAAATGGCTGCACAGGGCTTAGCTGATGTCTGGGGTTAAACCACAACAGCCTCTTATGACATCTCAGCTTCTCATAACATGGAGTATATACAAGGTGTACAGAGGTGAATAAACATGCTGAACTGTGAACTGTCATTTTTAGGCATTCTTGGTTGTGTGGTTATCCCTCTCTCGATCGTTAGTGATGTACTTTTAACTTTTAGATTGATCTATTTGTGCATTTGCCCTGTTTCCTATCTTTAATAGATTTGTTATGATTAAAACAAATGACAGACATGTGAAGGTTTGTTACTGGAAGGTTGCTAATAAAAATATCCCTCACAGAACTATTTCCGTGGCTTCTCTAGCTGCAGCAGTTTTTTTGAT
>VXBC01001034.1:1092676-1113279 GCA_013399945.1 Ploceus nigricollis
CCCAGTGTAGTCAAATGTGGACAATTTCATTCCTGTGTTCTTACTATCACTTAGAAAATTGAGCTTCTGGTACAAATTCAAAGTTAATTGCAGAGAGAGGTAAGTTTGGGGCTAGAGACCAGTTACAGGGCATACATCAGTCAGGAGAATAAGTTTCTGTTTGACAACAAAATTCAATGTTTTGAAACACTGGGACAAAACTGAGACAAAAAGCCACACAAATAGTTAATTTCAAAATGCTAAACGATTCTCTAAAGGAATGATCAAATCTAGCTGGCAGTGAGTGGAACGAAAGTTATCCTAAATCACTCTGTTGTCCCCAAGACCCCTTACCACATCCACTCTTTACCTCAAGATAGCAACGAGCTGTAACATTCCATTACTACAGCAAAGCATCTCATTTAGGTATATAAATTATTAATCATCATTGTCATTTTCATCACTTATAGAATGATAGCTGGCTGCTCCTTAGGTCAGTTCAGCATAAGAGCAAGGAAGTCATGTGTTTTCATACTTGCATAAGCACATGCTTTGGAAACAGGCTCCTCCTGTTAACTTACAGCTTACGAAGTTCTGGTTGCAACACCATTCCTCATCGATGTTGCTCACCTTGAAATGTCATCATAATAAACAAACATCTTCCCTGGTTTATTTCAAGACCAGGAATTCATTACTGAATCATCTCAGCTTACCCTCACCATAATCTGCTGCTTTTGCCATGTAATTACCGATTACAGCATGGGGCACTTGGAGTTAGGTTACCCACCTATTTTGCATTTCTTGGCACCTTGTTTGGAACCACAGCACACTGAGGCTTTGAGATCTGCCTTCATCCTCAGTGGGGGTACTCCAGCTTTCCCTTTTGCTGGCACCTAAGTAGAATATTCAACAGTTAACTGTGCATGGAAACATATCCCTTCCATACAGCTGTTTACACTGACAGCGTACAGTTTTCCACCATATTTCTTGGTGTAAATGACATCAAATTTTGTGAGCTATCATTTTATCTCAGTTTAACAGAAAAATATCTTATTAATTCCCATATACTGTAATCGGAATGGTGTATACAACACAGATGTGTACATCAGAGCACACTGTGAATTTATTCCATTTTTTTCCTTTTATGACTTGCGAATAAACAAGACCTCGAATGTAACTCACTTGAAACGCAAAGTACACCAAATCAGTAGCGTTCTCTTCATTGTCTTTTTACATAAACAGTATATGGAAGACATCATGGTGATTGATACAAGCTGATGTCACAGGAGAAGCACATTCTTACGGACCTAAGTATGTATGTGGCTTTCTATTCAAAAATATTGATGATACAGTGGTGTGGGACTGTCGTTTTAGAGATGGATAACGCATGTATGGGAAACTGAGGACCCACAAAAGTCATTTTAAAGGTGTGAAATGATAATCAGGGGATTCACTGTTTTAGGAGCCACATTTATGATCATCTGCCTTTTTGCTCCCACCCCGGCAAGCTGGAAAACAGTAATTTATGATATAAATTAAGAAGTGTTTAACTTTGTACCTCCAGCGAAGCAGCAGCAGAGGGAGGAGAGCACTTGCTCTCCGAGCCCTCGGCCGGGTGGGATGGAGTAGCCAGGCGGGATGGAGCCACTGGTGCCGCCCGGCTGGGCGGGCCGGCCGGGCGCGGGAGGGCCACCGACGTGGCAGCAGCAGCGGGAAGTCCCGACGTGGGAGAGGGCGCTGCCGCCCAACAGGTGCCCTCGGGAAGGCACCCAGGTACCCTGTGCCGCAGAGCCGCGTGGCCCCGCCGGCATCCCGCACCCGCCCAGCCGGGAAGCGCCGCCTGCCCGCGCCCGCACCCCGCACCTCCCCGGGCCGCCCCCGCACGGAGCCAAGCCCTGGGGCGGGCTGGGCAGGGCCAGGCCAGCCCTGGTCACGGCGGGCAGGCAGGTGTGGGACAGTCGGGAGCCGGCGGTGAGTGCGGGGGGACCGGGCGCAGGGACGGGGCGAAGATGTGACTGCTGGGGCAGGGCCGGGAGGGGGCCCAGGGGCCGCAGCCACGGGGGGACGGGACCGGACGGGACGGGTCCGGTCCGCCGGGACAGTGCGGGCTCTTCTTCTTCTGAGTGTCTCCTGTCCCGTCCCAAACACTGTAAAGGGAGTGGTGCTGCCTAAAGCAGGATGAAAACAAGGCTCGTAAGTGCTAGGGCCAGGCTTTTCCCTGTGGCTGGTCAATTGCTGGCAAATGGGAATACGTGGTGTGATTTAGGCCGCACGGCACTGGAAAATACACAGGGCGTAGGAACGTTCCAGTTGCCTGGCTTCCGAAAGAGGTCACGTCTCCTGCTAAGGAGGACACCTTCCTTCCCTCGGTTGATGTCGCACCAGCGTGTTCAGTACTTTTTTGTTTGGCTAGCATCACCTTGCTGCGAAAACAAAGTGCTCCATGGCTATTGCTGCAACATACCTGTCTAAAATGTATGTTACTAAACGTTTTTAAAAACAGAGTTGGAAGGTGAGGAACCCGGGATGAAACAGGTCTGTAGGATCTAGAGGAAGATAGTTGCTTTAATCCTACTAGTAAGGTAGCTTTCACAATACAAGTCTTTAATAATATATTTTGTATCTGCACAGAAGAACACTGCAAAAGAACTTGCTGTTCGAAGGTCAACCTCTTCTTTTTTTCAGTCAATATCCCACTGTTGTAATGTATTGTGTTTCTGGGTTTGCACAATAGAAGAGTGGTGCTTGTACCTGAGAAATCATGTTCAACTTCAGATGCATCAAGAAGTTACTACAGTACCTGAAATTTTTTATTTTTTTAATTATCGAGAACACCTTCTGTATATTTCCTCTACGCAAAAAATGTTTTGCTGGTGAAATAGTACTTATTACTGGCTCTGCAAATGGGATTGGAAGGCAGGTTGCCTTAAAATTGGCTCCTTTGGGAGTAACCTTGGTTTTATGGGACATTGATGATGAAGGTAATGAAGAAACAAGAAGATTAGCCCAACAAAACGGAGCCAGCCGGGTGTTTGTCTACCACTGTGACTGCAGCAGGAGGGAGGATGTCTATGAACAGGCAGACAAGGTAAGTTCTGCATTTTTGCTTTTTTTAGTAGAATATCCTATTGAATTTATTTTTTTTAGAAACCATCCCTAGAGGGAAGTAATCATGTAGGGCAATGTCTTTCTCCTTTTGAATAGTTTCTAGATGGAACTTAAATTATGGTTGCAACAAAGTAATAACTGAGTTTAATCAGTTCTGTTGAGATTTATCCATTTCTATTCTTCATTGTGAGATGGTAATGTTTAGATTAAGAGTGTGGTAAAACATGCAGCAGAGATTATCTCCATATATTAACCTATTTAGGCTTTATAGTTTCTTTAAGATATCAATAAATAATTTTAAAAGAAAAGAACAATCAGTGGATGTTGTAAAAGGGGGATTATTTCCTTTGTCTATTTGTTTAGGAAGGAAACTGTAGTTCTTGAAGGGTGATGTGGGATGTCATGTTTTCAGACATGTCATTAGGATGTGGCTGGTCTCCAGTCAAATTGAGAGCTTAAGTTCCTTTTTTGATCAATACAGGTGGAAAATAAGGTAAAGAGCTCCCTTTTCAATGAAACTCTTAGGCTGTGCTGACCAATGCTTTGTAAACTATTACCTTGTTATTATTATTGTCAGAGTTCAGGAATTGGACACTGAATTAACATGAATAATTTTTACTTTTCCTTAAACTGCCTGAAAATGCTTTGTGGTGTAACTTCACTTATAATCCAGTTAATCACTCTGCAAACTTCATCCAAGTGTAAACGTCTGTTAAATTTTCAATGTATGTGCTTATATACATGACTCTCAAGTCAATATATCATTGACATTCTGTGTCTGAAGGCATACATCAGAGAAATTAACTAAATTATTTTATGATGTGAATGTTGATAGCTTGTTTCAGAATAGACTTGAAATGTAAAATTAATTTTCGACAAGTCGTGGGTGGAAAGGTGGGGACATGGAGGGGCTCGGCTCTTTGTTTTGTGGTTGTTTTTAATTTTAACCAAATCAATTAAGTCTTTCTGAGCAAGGTAATGAGAGTTTGAAACACCTTTTTTTACTCAAGAAATGTTCTTAAGGAAAAGTACTTTTTAAAGGTAAGTTGTATTCAGCATCTGTAAGTATCTGGAACTGCAATTCTCATGCTTTCAAATCAGCAAGGGTCTCTTTTACCCATGCTTGTAAGTAGCATGGGGGCCACAGCTCACTCACACTGTAGACAAAAAAAAATGAACATTTTGAGATTATTTGTTTGCTTTGACTTTAGCAGAGTCTCAAAAGGTTTGTTTTGTGCCCCCCAGCAATTTTCAATTGCCAAACACATTAACCAAATCAG
Source organism: Ploceus nigricollis (assembly GCA_013399945.1). NCBI lineage: Eukaryota > Metazoa > Chordata > Aves > Passeriformes > Ploceidae > Ploceus > Ploceus nigricollis. The sequence goes on from VXBC01001034.1 coordinate 1,097,044, forward strand.
CCACAGGACTCCAGCCTGTGGAATTTGCTGTGCCCAAGTCAGCAAACACTATTCTGAAGTGCACAGATTGACCTGCCAACAGAAACTTAGAGAGCAGTTCAAAATTTTAAAATTGCTGTTAGGGTGTCAAATTATTGTTAACAACACCAATATATTCACAGATATTTGCATGTATTGTTCAGTCCTGGTGGGGATAGAAATTTTCTTAGATGAAGAGCTTTTCACATATGGGCCTCCTCTACTCTTGGAAATACCTGCAAATTTTTGATTGGTAATATGAAAAGACTTGAGCTAGGACACAGAAGAGAAAGCAATAGCAAGGAAGTTAAATTAATTGGTTTTATTTGGTATACTCACTGCTGCAAAGCATAAGTATTTTCCCATAATGTAGGTTTTGTTTCTAGGAAACAAAAGAGACCATTGAAGTCTCTAAAGAAGAAGTTTTAGAACAAACTGGTCAAGTGAACAACAACTAATTTTCAGAAACAAGAGGCGTCCATCTGGGAATTCTAAAGGAAATCAGACATGGATCTGGTGGACTAGAAATGCAGAATGTGTGTTTTGCTATAACCGATGATCAAGGAACAAAGCATAGTAAATATGCCAGTCTTAAAAGGCACTTGAGAGGACATAAACACACTATGAACCTGTTTTACAGAAAACTAGTAGAAATTATGTTAACAGAAGAATAAACAGACACCTAAAAATATACAAAATGTAGAATAATCATCTTGACCTTTTCTAAATGGAAGCCAAGCTTCACACATATTTTGTAGTAGTGAGTAAACAGGATGACCAATGCCATGGTAAATAAAATGCTGCCATTGCTGAAGATATGCTGTCATGTGAAGAAAAGGAGGATCATTATATGGACTGACACAGCAGTTAAAAGAGTGGGGAGAAAGTACAGATGTGTTCCTCAAAGGAAGAATTGAGTAATCCTGCCGTACTGAACAGTGTCTAGATTTGCATTCATTTATGCAGGTGGAAAGGTGCAAGTATCTGAGCCCTACTTGTCAATGAGAAGGCCTAAACCTGACATAGCTGGAGAAATGTCAAACAAATCTTCACTGAATGCTAAGGTTCCCTGAGAGAGCCAAAGGAAGGTCAAAAGCTGGGGTACCAGATGCAGTCACCTGTTTCCAAATTGCCAGACAGCAGCACATGTAGGATTTTGACTTTTTTGTAGTCATAACATAATTTTTGAGGCCACGGATAATCATCCGCCTTTAGCAGAGAAATCTATGAGACTGATTCTTCATACTATAAGTAAATCTTGGCCGTCTGCTTTGATACAAATCCAAATCATTGCACAAAATCTTTTGAAAACAAACCCAAATGGAGCTAATGATGATTTAATCTGTCTATTTCATGGTAGATGCTATTGTGCTCAGAGGATGGCATCCCCCAGTTATCTGAGCTGAATTCTTTCCAATTCAGTAGAAATTCTATGGAAAGGGGGTTGAGCAGGCTTAGCAGAGGAATGCAGGTTCTCACAATACCAAAAATAGGGGACTGGAAGTGTTCTGATTGCAGTTAAAACGTGCTCACCGTGTGCGCTAAAGCTGCATAACATTTTACCTTCGGTTTCTGTGGAAGCCAAAAGTATTCTGGAGTTCAGGGAGCAATTAGACAAATCTGGGGAGGGGGGCAGGGTGGAGAATCACTGGGATACATTAAAGACAATGATATAGATATCTTATACCTCTCAAAAGATCCTAAATTGCAGCATGTGAAAAATAGACCACATGGGAGACTTTAGAGCCTGGATCATTTTTTTTATTGCTTTTCACCATGAGACAAGGGCTTGGGGGCTTAGACGGACCTTTGATCTAAAGCAATACAACAGTTCTTGCATACTTATGTTTTCATACATATCAATTATTGCAAATGTTACTAAACATTTTCATAAATGAAGCACAAGAGGCAAGGATACCTTCTAAAGCTTTCTGTTTATCCTTTTATTTTTTTTTTTTAATTCAGGTTAGAAAAGAAGTTGGAGACGTTACTATTCTAATCAATAATGCTGGCATACTGATTGGGAAGAAATTCTGTGAGCTTACAGATGAAGACTTTGAAAAGACCTTCAGAATCAACTTCTTTTCTCAAGTCTGGGTAAAGTTTTTGTGGGTTTTTTACTCCTGAGTGACCAAAAGGTACAGACAAGTATTTTGGTGTGAAAACCACAACGGTGGCATCTACCTTAAAAACTCAGCTAGGAATAGGGATGTGAAGGACTTTGATTGGGGGAATATATGTTTTCATGGTCATCCTGTAATTGGAGACAGTCTCCCCAGTATGTCTCAGTAATGTTAACACGCTTGCATTCAGGGAGACACAACCATGGTTTACTGGCAGACATAGCAGTGGTACACTTAGAGTTGGACTCAATGATTTTAAAGGTCTCTTCCAGCCTAAATGATTCCATGATTTTATGCTGCACATGTTGCCTTCAGGCTGTGCTTTCATTCCTAGTCACCATCTGATTGAAGTACATAGAAAACTAATCCGGCTAGTAAGAATTTGTTTTGGTTTTTTTACCTCTGGAGGAATTTGCAGTTATTTGGGGTCTCAGTAGATTTAGGGGATTTTTTTTTTTTGTGAGAGATTGTTACTATTGCCCCCTCTTGCAGTTTTTGTTTATATGCCTGAGTGAACAGCCTGCATCAGGGAACAATATAGCATTGCAACTCCTTTGTTAAAAGGGATTCCTCAATGGAAAATCATTGCAGATAGAAGTCTGCTAAGTATTCCCGAGCCACACTGCTTCATTCTTCCAAATACTTGAGGAAAATGGACTGGGAGAGGTGTTCCCCCTGAAAGGTCTGAAGAAACCCAGGGCAAGAGGATAGTGATGTACTAAGCACTCACATCTGGAGTCTAATAGGATTCCTCAGCTATTGAAAAAAAAATCGTTACTGCTCTTGTCTGTTTTTTATATCTCCCCCTTTGTAAAACACTAGCATTCTTCCCAGTTAGTATCACCCACAGTGGTGTCCTGGAGTGCTGGAATTGTCAGGCAGTTCGGCTTGTAACAAAAAGCACTCGCAGGCAGCTGAGCTTAATGTGTTGACTTCTAGCTCCCTCTTGTGTACCAAACCTTTAGCAATAGACAAATTGTGAGGAACCGGGAAAGCAGAGAAAATACAAACTTTGCTGCTTTTAATAAGATGCTTTTAGTGCTGTTAGATCTTCAGACAGAGGGCAGTCATTCAAGGAAATGTTGTCTCTCATTTAAAAATTGTTACAGAGATAAAATGTCGTTTGGGCTTCTTATATATTGAAAACCCAGAAAGCAGGTCAGGTTGTACCGCCTAATTTTGGAATGAAACATTTTTGTTATGCCTATTTATAAAGGGGATTTTAAAATAAATGTATTTATATTCTTTTAGACTTGCAAGGCCTTTCTTCCAGCCATGGTGGCTTGTAACCGTGGGCACCTGGTTAGCACAGCCAGTGGAGCCGGCATACTGGGACTCTACAGGCAGTCAGGTAACAAAATAGATCTACATACTAATCAGTTTTCTTGGACGCCTCATAAATGCTTGGCTTAAGCAGCCTGTACTGACAAGAATCTGTGGGTGCCAAAGGTGATGGTGTACTGGAGTGTGATGGTGTCACATGTCTGTGTGACACAGGGAGCTCTCTGCAGGTTTTACTGTCTGGTTATAGACTATCTTCTCTCCACATAAGAAGGACGATTCAGTTCATACACATGCAGTGGGAGGGAGCCGTGTATACAGGTTGTCTAATGCTTTCTCATGACAGCTTTTCTACAGGTGAACGTTCAGAGACCTGAGACACACAAGGGTTGTACCTGGAACTACACATTCATTTGGTTTTTCAAGTGCAGAAGGCATTCTGGCAGAATTTTCAATAAAATTAACTTGAATGAAGTATGGTTTAAGCTATTTAAAGCTCAGTATTCTCAGCTGTTTCCCTCAGGAGAGCAGTCTGCTAGTCTAGCCTCTTTCATCAGTCTGGGTCTGCTTCCCCGTCTCTCCTCAAGCCTCTCTTACATGTTGATTGTATCTCTGAAGTCACCCTAGGAGAACTTGAACTTCAGTGTAGTAAGGATCTCTTGTTTCTTCTGCTGATTGATGGTGTTAGTGTAGTGTTTATTTGCCACCTGTTATCTAGGGGTTACCTTGATATATTTTCAGTATTTGGTATTGGTAATACAAGTCACATCCAGCTTTCATCATATAACTGTAAGGCTTATGGGAGTGGGCCTTCCCATCCATGCATTATAACCTTTTACACCTTAGATATATATTTTTAGGCTGTGTGGTCCCATCATTCACTGCAAGTGAACTCCTGAAGAATAGCAAACTACTTATGCCAGTCTTTGGAGTCAGTCTTTTAGCAAAATTGGATTTCATTGTATCTAGCAACTATGTTCACACACATTTGAAAACGTTTTAGGAAATTACATGCAAGGCACTGTATTAAATTCATTTCTAACAATTGGAAAACTATAGAATAATTTGTGTGGGAAACAATCTGTGAAGGTCACTTGCTCCATATCCCCAGATAAAAACAGCTTAGGTTAGGTTGCACAGGGCTGTGTGAGGGCAAGTTTTGATTATCTCTGAGGATGGGATTCCATACATTCATCAAACAATAAAAATCAGATGAGGTTCAGTCTTCCTGGGCAAACAAAATAGCATTGTAGTTGCAGGGCAAATCAGAATAGGCTGAAGCAGCATTTATAAGTAAGATATTTTTATTTTACCACTAGAAATAGTTCTTTCTGAAATGTAGCCTGTGATATTAAAAGTTGAAGATATTCCGAACTGAAAGAATGCCTGGATGGTATATGAGTATCTGGAAATTTACAGAAAATGCTGAATAAGCTCATTTGCCTATATCTTTCTCTAGTGCACTGAGAAAAAAAAAAAAAACTCCTCTGAAAAGGATTCATTTTATCCTTAGGCAACTGTGCATCATTCATGGGAAGAGCCATTAATCTCCAGAGTTAGGATCACTGATATGCTTTAAATACTAGTTACAAGACTGCCAATGATAGAACTAAATAATATTGTGGCTTAAATGGTATTACAAAGAATTCAGTTCTGTATATAGCTTTTACTGTGGTGCTTTTAAAATTTTGGATATTTCTCTTTTCTTCCCTTTCTAGATTATTCAGCAAGTAAGAGTGCAATCATTGCAATGATGGAAGCCATACATTCAGAACTGTATCATGGAGGAAAACGTGGCATTAAAACCACAATCATTTGCCCTTATTTTATTAGTACTAGGTTAAGCAAAGGCTTCAAAAGCGCGTGAGTAAAGCTTGGATTTATACTATTTCATATATAAAAAATAATTGCCACTCACTGAGTATATCATATTCAGTTTTTGGTTGGTTGGTTTGATTTTCAATTCAGTAATTTTGCCCTATTGACACAGACATAAAGAAATGCAAGTCTTGCATACAGTGAATAACAAGAGTTGTGCAATAACCTCACAGTCAAGGAACGGCTGGGGATACACAGCAGTATTTAAGGGTTAAGGGAACCTTATTTGTCAGGAGAGTGCTGATGTTCTCTGCCCCAAGTAATTTTGGCAGTGTAATTACAATTATGGCTGTCAAGATACCCATGACCTGTCCTTATTAACTGTCTGCACTGGCAGGTGCTGTACTTCTGAGTGAGAACAGCTGTGGTGATGGTATCTGGTGGGTGGTTCTGTGGCTGCACTAATGGGAGAGGCTGCAAGCACTGAATGAGCCATTGCAGGAGTGCAGTACCAATGATCTTGGTTTTTCAGTGCTCTGCTCCTGCTTGCACCATTCATCATCATGCAGCAGCACATTTATGCAGAGCAGAGCCCTTCTCCTGGCTGGTAACAAGCCTGGTCCTGGTCTATTCAGCTGTCACCTCAGCATTTACAGCAGAAAAGGACTGCTGGAGAGCAATGATGCATAGAACAGCACATAGTATGGCTAAGCTTGGAAGTTTCCAAAGAGATTCCATTGCAATCAATGTGGGCATCAACTTCAGTGTGGTCAGCTTACAAAATAGTCATTCAATTCACATCATCAAAGTGTTTTCAATTTATTTTGATGATAGCAGGAACAAAAAGGTTTGGAAATTCCTTTTCAAGACTATGTGAGGGGAATGGGGGAAATGCATAAATTATTAAATTATGTATGTGTGTGTTTTTATCACTAAAGTTAAGTTTTATAATTTCACAACCCTTTTTTCTTGTTTTACAGAAAACCCTGTTTGTTTCCTGTTTATGATCCAGAGTATGCAGCCAGCAGGATCGTGGATGCAATTAAAAAGGAGAAATTTTATCTGATTATGCCTCCAGCTGTATACTTACTTGGGCTCAAAATGTAAGCATGTGACTTGTCTTCTAGCATTATCTTCTTTCCTTTGCCACTTGCCTGTAAAATCAGCAGGAACATTTACTCAAAACAGTCCTTTAGTTTAATATTCCTGCAGTCAATCTAGTTACCCAATTTTAAAGAAACTGGATTTTTTAATAATCTAGGTGAATAACATCCCTCTGGCCTCCTCTGTCTCTAAGAAATGTTTTAAGTTGCAGTTGGGTATAGAAACTTCAAAATTTTTCCTGAGATGGTACACTGGGAGCAATGCCTGGTCTAGCACTGTCTGCTTCCAGTCCCTGCCACTACTGCAGGCTGGGCTTTCAAAAAATGTTTTGGTCTGTCATTCATTTTCCCAATTTATAACATTGAAGTGCCAAATGTGTTACTACCAGACATTAGAAGTATGGAGCACATATAATGTATTTGTCATTTCTTTATTTATAGAGTACCTTTATCGAAAAAAAAATAGGCTAATTCAATGTTTGTCTCCTCAGTTTCATTCCTAGAAAAGCAGTGCTATTCCTTGAGTCTTACGTTAAGTTCCCTGAGAGCATGGAAGAAGCCTTCAGTCAAAAGAAAAAGGATTGAAACAAAAAGTATTCTGAAGACCTCAAGTGCTAGCTAATTGAACATTTTCAGTAAAAAAAAAAAATTTTTTTTAAATCCTATTTATTCCTTGACAAAAAATTCACCTCTTTTATGCTATTTTACATTGGTCAGCATGCCATTTAATTCTTCACAACTGTCTTTTAAGCCTTTTTGTTTGGCAATTTTCTGAGAAACTTTTGAAAAATCACTAAAATTTAAAATTAATTAGGTATTATGTTGAATGACCAAGCAGCAACTTTGCATGGACTGTACTGTTTTCAGACTGAAACTTCAATGAGGTATCCTGTTAGTGTGGAACACAATTCTGTCATAAATCATGGGAAAATGAAGACAGGAGGAATACCTGGAAAATTATGGGTGAAATCTCTCCTTGTATTGGGAGAGAAGTCACACCCATGTTCTTCAACTGTCTTCAAATGAAATTACAATGTAAAGGTCCTAAAGAACAAAAAAATTCCCCCATAACAGAAGTTTGGAGATTAATTACACAAAATATGTGCTGGTACTTAAGTGATAAAAATCAATCCTCGTGTAAATTTTCAGAAAATGCTAACATAAAATGTTCATAATTGGCTTAATTTAAAAACAAACAAATAAACTGCATAGCAGAACAGTGAATCTACAAAGCCTAGTTCATAAAACCTGAAGGAATTACAGAGAACATTTAACAGTCATCTATTGACTACATTTGCCATCATAATTCAATTGTACTTAACTAAACTCATACTTACAAGCTCCCAGATACAAATAGTTATTAGACTACACACTGTTGAAATCCCTGTGTTTCCAAAGTATGTATGTATTCAATAAATTCCTTCATGTACTAGTAGATATTACAGGGAAACTTTTCTTTGAGATAAGAAAAAAGCTATCTGAAGTTTGGCTATTTGGAAAGCAAGGTTTATTGATTTATATTGTTAAAAACTCTCTAGGTGATGAGCAATTAAATATTATTTTCTTCTTATTAATGAGACAGCAAAGTCTAAATTGCTCCCTGCAAATACCAATCATTTTCTCAATTGCGGGCAAATATGTTGAGTATTGGGATTCCCTTGTTCTGCATGAATGTTACTGTTTGCCTCTAGATCTATGATCATTTTTAAGTATGATTACAGGAGTCAATGCAGATTGACATGACATTATGTTTGGGATTATATATTGTGGGCCTGAACATCTTAATGCATAATTTCATTGCTGGTGCTGCAGAGCTTAAGAGCAGGGCTCATGAGGTGAAAAAAATGTATTTAAAAATTATTTGTGAAACGAGACTCCCACTTGAAGTAGTGTCACATGCTAGTGACATTAATATATGGTGGACTATCCATCATTTAAATGTTAAAGGTTTCAGGATGAAATATTTGCAGGCAAGGAGCTCCTTGTAAGGGCTCACTTTTAAGGATACCTTTCTTGTTTTCAATTTTTTTAACTAAAGCGTGTCTACCTTACCACCTACATCTGCAGTTGTAAGTTCACCAACCATATAGGCAGGACATGAGTAGGTTAAGAATAATGCAAAGGAAATAATACCCTATTTTCTAAGCTATATTTCAGCTATTCTGCACAGCCACCCTGCAAAACCTTATTCTGTATTGCTGCAGCATCAGCCAAGGGCACTTTTGGCTCCATATTCTTTTCAGGCTAATCTGCTTGTCTCAAGAAGGAATTTGTAAAGCTTATACTTTCTAAATCTCACAGTGATCTGTTAGATCTTCTTATCAGTCCTAGAAATCACTAACTCACTCTTTTCTGTGAAAATACCAGGAAAATAGTTTCGAGGTTTGGGGTTGGCTGATGGTGGTGGTGTTTGGGGGGGAATAGTTTCTTTTTCATACAGAAAAGTGTAATAGATCCAGTAATACATTTCTAAAACTGTAAGCCAAAACCTTCCTATTGAAGCTCAGAAGATGCATTTGAATGGTGTTCCTGTTTTTCAACAGAAAATTATCTTCATATTCTGAAATACAGTGCACCACTTAAGAAGTATCCCAGAGTTATCAACAAGTCCTGAGAATCATGTGCTGTCTCTCCTTGAGGCTTTTGTCTTATTTCTAATTCCTCCACGACAAAAACATTTTTACAGGATAAATTATTACTACAGAAGCTGCAAATGAGACTGGAATACAGTTTATGTTAATTTTTCTCTTTTTTTTCTCACTCCTTGTTCTCTGCAAAACTGATGAAGAAGGGCCCGTGTTGCTGCACCAATAGTGAAACAACCTGTGATGTCAGTTTCTTGGTCTTGTATTATGCCCATTGGTACAGCATAGCTCTTCAGAGCACATTTTTCGTATAAAGGAAGTTGTAGTATTGTGTATCTTATGAAGAACATTAATCATATTCAAATTATAAGTGTCTTGAGAAAGAAACATCTGAATTATTCTGGGTCACTTTGTAATCTAAATCTTTGAATAAACCTTAGAGGCAATGATATGCAACTTTGATTTCTCATTCTCAACTTTGATTTCATTCTTCTACATTACTTAGTTCCTCTTTTACTTCAGAGTTTAATGTTTCCACCCAAATTCATTACGTGTCCCCTGTAAGTCATTATTACAGTTTTCATAGATGCTCAAGTTTTTCATTTATATACCTAAGCATATAATAAAAGCCCAGAGACACTGAGATGCAACTTGCAGCAAATCATAGAAACAACTGGACTTTCACAGAAATTCTGATAGCCTGTTCTGCTTTATCACCAGAATTGGCGTTGCCCCATTAAATTTGAAAACATTCCCATAAAAATCTCTGTCTTTCTAAAGGCCTGATCACCCTCTATTATTTTAGAACGGTGGCTTTTATAGAAGACACTCTAAGAATTGTCTTAGAGTGTCTTCTATAAAGCTGATTTGAGACTAGTTTCATATACTAAAATGAAAAACATATTTCCAAAGCCTGCAATATTTGAAGTCTTTTTCATGAGTAGTTGTATTTTCTCAGCCTCTCTCTGGAAAAATGTTTAGTTCACAGTTCCCACAGGTTAGGGAACAAATGTGGAGGGATAGATTTGCCACTGGAAGTCAGGAAATTCCCTGTTTCTCTGTCACTTACCTTTGTCTTTGACCTTATTTGTAGACTGAGAAACACAAAAAATAGTGAAAGCTGCATAAACTATGAATAGGTGTACTGTCCCTGTCTTTCATCCCTGTCCTGGGAAAAGGAGGCTTCATGCTTATACAATTTTTCATAGTAACTAAAAAAAGAATTTTCATCTCTTTACTTTTACACCTAGAGAAATGTTACTACTTTCTATATTGCCTATTTTCAATATTTCATATAATTTCATGAGGAAGAAAGATCTGAATCAATCCAAAGAGCCCAGTTATTAACAGATCAGAATTCTACATTGATTACTATTATGGCTTTTTCTAGTTTATTTCTGCAGTAATACAATGCCTTTGTTCAATACTTCAGATTCTTCAGAATGCTACAGACCGCTAATAAAGAATGACTGTGTAATTTTAAAAAAGAATTAATACAGCTCTAATTGCCTTCTACCATTGCACAGAACTGTTGCTGAAGCCACATACATGGTCAGGTGGCCTTCCACTTCATTAACTAATCTCAGCTGGCAGCAGTGCCTGAGGTAGCAGTGATTTAAAGAGTCACGAGGCATTGCTCAATGCTTTCATAAACTCCACACTTCCGCAGTGCTCGTTGATCAAGTGCACTGTGGTGGTGGAAGGGGCATTCTAGCAGTTGCTCTGCTGCTTCCTCCGTATCTTCTTTCTCAGAAACACAGTTAGCAAATTAAACATTAACAGTTCCAATGTCCATTTTGAGTGCATAACACTTACAGATACTCTCTTTTCTGCAGCTGAATGGGCTGAGCAGAGCTGGCCTCAAGAGTCTGTCATGTTGCCTGTCTGCCTGAGATGATATGCTAGGAGGTAACAGGAAATAAGGAATTAGATACTCCTACAGAGTAGGAAAAGAAGCCAGAGAGTGTGATAGTCCTGAAAAGATCTTTGAAAGCTACTTAGAGTGTGACAGCAAATAAATTAAGTAAGAAATCGGGCTAGACCTGATGTCTACTTTGTTGTCTAAAGCCCTTCATTATCTATAGTTTGGATTTCTCTGGAAGCTGAAGGAATACGAGTGCCTTGACTGCTAAACTGGCAAATCTGAGAGTCCCCACACAAATTAAGAGAAGACCCACAACTCTAACCATGTCTGCAAAAGCAGGAGATGAGAGACCACACTGTGGGACCATCCAGGAATGGAAATTAGAAGGAAATTCTTCCTCTTCAATATTTAAACCATGTTACATAGGATTGCTTGCCTTACACACATCTGTTTACCACCTGGTAAACTGGTGGTGTTTATTTCATATATATAATTCTTTAATATATCATTTCATGACAGCTGATTTCCTGTTTTGCAAAGGTTTTACAATGACTTTCTAATCAATTATTTCCTTTCATTTGCATTTTTACAATCTGCTTTCCAAGTAAGGAATACACTTCTACACGAAAGTCAGAAGCCACGGCAATAACTAAAGTAAGAATCAGAAAAATAAATACCACTTATTTTATATATGGAAAAAGTTTTTTATATATCAGCAGAGGCAACACACAGAATTCCTACACAAGGAACAAACCCCATAATTTGAGAATCCTGGTAGAGATGCCACAATGGAAAACTTAAATTACTTCAACCACTCAAAATGGCAACTTGATGCACTGTTGGGATAAATTCTCATCACACATGCTTTGTAAATGAAAGGTGTTTCCATCTTGGAGATAGCATCATATCTAGTGACGTTGATGATAACAATTGGTTTTAGTGTCTTGTATTCCACCACACGCGAAATACTTTTAAAATAGCTCCTTCAATACTATTGCAACATAGATGCACTCAGATACTTCTTAACCTGATAAAATATCTAAAAGGCAAGTGCAGGAGGCTGCTATTAGAAGAATTTGATAATACTACACTTGCAGCATTGTGTTGCTTTTGTAATATTAATGGAAATTGTCTTCTTTCTGGGGATATATGAAATAAAAGCATTTAACATCACATGGTACTGCATGCAAGAGAAAGGTTGTACATGTTTAATTTTTAAGTGCACAAGCCTTCTTTTTGTCCTAGTATTTTTATGTTTCCAGCTTTTTGCTTCTGGTTTCTTTGCTTTCTTCTTAGAAAATTATCCTTAGTATTTTTCATGTGCAACTTTAAATTTTTTTCTGAGACAGTTCAGTCACTGGGAATCTTCTCTGAAGCTTTTGTATCATTCTTATTTCCCCCAAAACAATAAAATCAGAACTTCAGGTTGTATGAAAGGCAGTTTGCCTTAAACTGAGACACAGTTGGACCTACCCTAGTGCTCTAGGTCACTGACAGAGAATGTAAGAAGAACATTAGGTTATCTGGACAAAATGATGTGTAAGGAATGCTTGCCTACTAACAGGACTGTAGGAGTAAGGAGGAAGGCCACAGAGGAAGGACAGGATTTCTTGCTTATGTGTTGTTATTCATTAAAGGAGTAAATCTTCCAAAATTATGTTTATTAAATTGTGACATTTGGGAAAGGGGAGTAAACAAACAGGTCTGTGATCTTTTTCTAATTCAACAAGGAAGTTGTAAAAAAGACTTAAACTGTATCTGTAATAAATAGCCTTGGAACGTACTTCACTTTAAGCTTTCCCATAAAACATATTAGCTGATTTGGTCAAAGATCAGAATTAGCTGTAAAATTTGAAGTTTTTCCCTTTGTCTGGCTGAGACTCACAGTTTCTAAAGGGTACCAAGAAAAAAAAAGGAGCAGGAAACTTCTGGGTTTGCCCTTTATGTTTAGTCAAATGTGTATGAGCAGCAGTGCCTGGTGTACTGTGGTTTCAGGGTGTGTCTAGGATCCAGGACAGTGTTAGGTTCTCGCAGAGCCTCAGCCTTGCTGCTGCCTTCTGCCTGGGTGGCACAACAAGAGTAAAGCTCTGCTTGTGGTGTTCATCAGAGCTACAGCACAAAGACCCACCATGCTCTGCCTTCACTTGGCTCTTCTACCACACCTCTCATGGGCTTTGCTATCCGGCACCTAAATGTTGCTAAAATCTAGCAGCCAAACAATATTCCACGGATTGCAAAAATGAAAAAAATCCATTTTTGAAATCGCATGCCTTGTAAATGATGCCCATTTACAAGACACAAAAATTTCAAAGACTCTTTCTTATAAGGAATGCTTATCTCGTGACACATTTATTTCAGCCTATCATAGTCAGAAAGAATTAACCACCTTACCTACAACCATAAGTCACAACAAGACCAATGAAAAACAACAAAGTAGAAAGCTTAATGAAAACATATTTTTAGCACCTTTGCCAAATCAGTATGCAAACTCTCAGGTATGGAAGAGCATTTTTTTTGCTTCCCTAGAATGTGCTTTTAAGCAAAGGACAGCAAGGAATTACTGACATGAGCCATAGTTTTTGTAGAAAAAGCCAACAATTCAGCAGAAAGTGGATTTATCCTGAGTACGTATTGGCAGAACAAATTATATCTGTGATACCAGTGACCTGCTTCTACACAAATGTGGGGGGAAAAAACCACAGAAGTTTGCAGTCATTTTGAGAAACATGTATCAGAAAGGTATTGGATAACAATGTGTCTTCAAACAATGTAATGCTCTGCAGAAATATTCTGTAAAAAAATGGCTATTTCCCTAGTAACACACATTTCCATTTAAGCATAAACTGTTCCTACAAGTCTGATAAATGCCTAGTTGACTGCTTGTCCACAGCTTAAATTTTCTCATCCTGAATAAAGGAACCAAGGCAAGAGTAGGTGAGTCAGAAAAAGGAAAAGTGTTTTTAAAGTTGGCTGCCACCATTCTTAGCACAAACAGGATAGGCTTGTGCTTGTAAGCAAGGACAATTTCTCTGAAAAATACTGCTTCAAAATACTAAGAAAGGCAGAAAAGCTGTCTTCCCTGCCAGTAAAATTCTCTGACTGAACTAAAAATACAGAGGGAGTTGGTATTTTTTTTAAACCAATCATTGTGAAACAGATTTGATTAAGAAACTTCAAATGCATTTACAGCATTTTTCTAGATATCCTATTTTTCCTCACATAAAAACCACAGAATAAACAATGCTAATTAAATCTATTTGAATCTTTCCTAATTTTAACTTTATGATAACATGATAGCAGTTGCTTTACATATTAACATCTTCCTTTCAATCACCAACTATCATGTAAGGTCCCTCCACAGCAGAATGAATATTCCTGATGATTCTAGTTTGAATTCAAAGTGCATTACATAGAATTGCAGCACACTTTCAACTGAAGATTGAACTGTGCAGCACTTGCTTATTTAAGCTAAAATGTATTTGCTCACCTGAATGATCCTGCAGCAGTAAGCAAGTGATCTGTCTCATTTAATTTTAGTTATCCGGAGGTGAGGTGGCAGACCCAAACTACTCATTTCACTGCCTGATTGCTTTCTGAGAGCAGCAATTTATATCCACCAGCAGATGAGGAAGTTTGGATGGATTTCCTATCCTGAGATGTCCACTTAATTGTTTAAAAATGGGATAAAGGAATTTCAACCTATACTCTTAGTGATATCAGCTCAAATATTTGGACATTTAATGTGCATCAAAAAACAGACAGGAAGGATATAGCTAATTTATATCCAAGTTTAAACATACTAAAAATAACATATCTATTATAAATACAAAACATCACCATGCTGTCAATATGTTGGATTATTCCTTCTTTCTTCACTTCATAGATTAGCAATTACTTATAACTAATAAACTTGTACTGATGGGGCAAGCTGGAAACAATGGATTCTGAGTTGAGTGCAGCAGGCAATTGAAACACCAAATGTCTTCCCTATGGCTATTGAATTAGCAATAGGTGTTCAAACTGCTATTTTAGGTAAAAACCTTCTGGTAAAATCTGGCTCACAGCACTCATTCCCCATGGAGATCAATGCAGAGTGAAAGGTTTTTTACACTTTAGAGGATATTATCCTCAAAAATGCTGCTGAGGTTAGGAATGAGGTTACTTCTCATTTCTAAAGCAGCTTTGGTGAATGTGGTCTTGGCTAAAATGTTTGTCTGCCCTTTCTTACTCACAGCTTCAGAAAGGAAACCATGTCCTGAAATGCACCGATGTAGACATGAAGTTTGAGTTCAAGTTCTGATTTTTTTTTAATCTCTTTATTATCATGCAAATTTCCAGAGTGCCTTTTAAGATTTTATATTAATTAGAAATGCTGATTTTCACTCATGAAAACTAAGCTGCTATAAACCAGAAAATTAGGGCCCTTGTATAGGTAAACAAGGTGGAAGGACAACTAGGAAGTTGTAATAATATGGAAGGACAACTAGGAAGAGTGAAGAGTTGATTTCCAGAGTGGAGGTGAGCTGTTCGGGAAACCCCAGAGAAACCTGTGCTGCGGGCTGTGCTCATTTCATGTTTTCATTACTGATCTGGAATATAGGATGAAGTAGCAAAATCATCTGACAATATTAAGGACACTTGAATTATTTATTTCACTCCCTTCTTCATTTGGCACCTTTGTGCCCCAGGCATCCCTAGAGCAGATGTAATAGCTAGCTACCAGCTAAACTAACGCAAACCTCAGTTTAATTTTTTCCCCAAATGAACACTGGTCAACATTTTCAGGTTAGCTGACGGAAGGCATGACTCTGTGGGGATGGTGAACTGCACAATGGCCAGAATATAGGAGAAAAGGGGAACCAAAAGACCCATCATAAGTCTGACAGGGAGGCACATGAGCAAGGGGGAAAGGTGTCATGGTCCCGGTGAGCCTGGCACTTAGACATAGATGTAACTCAGCTTTACATACCAACAGGTATGCTAAAATTCAGAAAACACCCTGGCACAATGGCATTCTGTGACACACACATGGATTCCTTTATGTTGGAAAAGACCTATCAGATCATTGAGTCCAACTGTTAACCCAGCACTGCCAAGCCCACCACTAAACCATGCCCCACACGTACATGTCTTTAAATACCTCCAGGGATGGTGATTCCACCACTTCTCTGGGATGCCTGATCCAATGCTTGACTACTTATTCGGAGAAGATTTTTTTTCTTAATCTCCAGTCTAAACCTCTGCTGGTACAATTTGTGGCCCTCTTCCAATTTCCTCTTCTCCCTGGTTTCTCTCCCATATAGTACAGTTCCCGCTGNGCACTCATGGTATATTCGTGGCTACTTAATCCTGTTAAACTGGCATCTTCCACACCAGGAACCTCACCTATTGATGAAACACCATAAAAGCACTTCATCTTTTTTTTTTTTTTTTCCTTTTTTTTT
>VXBC01001034.1:1113412-1180877 GCA_013399945.1 Ploceus nigricollis
TGGCCCTCTTCCAATTTCCTCTTCTCCCTGGTTTCTCTCCCATATAGTACAGTTCCCGCTGAATTTTCCTTCAGCTCATCAGCTGCTCCCGAAATTACGGAGGGCAGGAGAGATCACAGTCCTGCACGAAAATAAACCTGCCCTAAACCTGCTCCCTCCCCCGGTTCCTAGCGGGGACGAGACGCCCCAGACATATAATTTTTAATACGCATCAACTATTTGGAAAGAAGGAGAAAAACTTTCGAGGGTCGCCAAACCACAAGTGCACAGCTCTCGGCGGCACCACTGATTCCCTGGAAGAAGAAGAGGGCTCGTCCCGTGAGAGCAGAGAGCGGCAGGCGGGACAAAGGCTCCGCTGCCGGGGACGGCCGCGGTTGCCGCCCCGATGGGAACCCGCCGGCAAGGGAGGAGCATCTCTACGAGTCAATTTCACAGACTCTTCACTTGCTACTCGAATCCTGTCAGCAAAACTTGGAAGCCATAAGGGTACTTGTGCTTAATTTTTTACCCTTTTCCAGATGGTGGCGATTTATATTTCCCGCTCACGCTGGGGTGTGTGATTCACGGCGAGAGCATTCACCACTGGAGAAGACTGAGGCGTCAGTCCCTCTCTTCACTCCCTTCTTCTACCCCCGGCCTTCACAAGCCCCCAGAATGAGAAGATCGCCTTTCAGTGACACAGTAGAATTGTAAATGAAGAAAGAAAGGTGAAGGAAACATGCTCACGTAACACTGTTATAAAAGCGCAAGATCCTAAATCCAGCCGATCTTGCCTGACTGTACTGTGCCGTACAAGCTTTGTGCACACAGGAGTGCCCTCTAGTGAATAACAAAATCTGTATATTGAAAGCAATATTTTGCCGTGAACATTTCGCAGTTGAGAGAAATTATCACGTTTTTGAGCTGCAAGTAATTTTTTGCCTTTTCTTTAGAAAACTGTCCCATGTATGAGAAAATCCATATACAGCTTCTAAAACATCTTGTAGTCATTCATATGGCAGGGGCACTTCTTTATGATTTTTGACAAGAGCATTTATAACACCTTAATAATTGAAAGCCTGGCAACTAGAAAAGACAGGGCACAAGGGTGAAATTCGTGCAACAAATTTTTATGGAAGTACAGCAAGCTATTTAAAAAGAGAGGTGCAGAAGACTTCTGGATCCAGAAGACTAGACATGAGACAGAGCCAAATTTGGGAACCCTTGGTAATATGAAATAGCAGAAGCCAATGATGTTGCCCAACGTTTATGGGGAAAGAGAAGGATGAACACTGAAAAATGCCAAAGAGTTGGGGATGGAGAGCCATAGCTCCCTGCACATGGGGTACGCTAAGAGCAGTGAAGATACAGTTATGAGCATGGAATAGCAATAGTGTCCTCCAGGCCCTGATAAAGAGGAAAATAAATCACTGGTCTAATTTACAATGAAAAGTCGTGTATTTTCAGGTTACCGCAGGAGACAGTTGCCTTCATTCACATTCCAATTAAGATTTCCTCTGGCATTACATGGCTGAGATGTCCTTAAGGGAGGTTTTTCACTTGCTGTAAACATGAGGACATCCAGGATGAAGAGCAGTGTCAAAAAAGAGTGATGTCCCTGTTGTACAGGTCTGGCACTCAGGAAGACCTAGTCCTCCTTCTCATGAAGCAGATGAAGTTCCCCGTGCAGAACAGGTAGCAAGTATCCTCAGAAACAAACAAAAAATATTTTGTCCTAGTGCAGACAAACAGTTTAAAAACTTTGCAAAACCCACAAGCTCTCTCACTTGCTGGCTCTGCAAAGCCTGCACATTATGTGGATATGTTTTACTGGCACATCCAAATCAGAGTGACCATGAAGATAATCTGTAGCTCTCTGAGGCACAGACACCCACTGCATGGCTATACACATTCATGATAAAATCTTTGTATGCTCCAGATATGCTTCAGTTTTGAAAAATAAATGCTTTCTCCTCATCAAGTTTAGATTTGGCTTGAACACCCCATCAAATAACAATGCAATTCTTCATGCTTCCCCTTCAGTTTCCACTGGAAAGCACAACTATTTCCCTGAAGTGTAACAGGGCACAAGAAAGAAAAAATTACTTTCCCAGAAACATTGGCATCCTTTTTAGTTGCCCAGATAGATGATATCCCAAGAAATGTTTATAAGGTTTGTCCCAGCAGTACAGCTCATCAGCCATGAGCTTCAGCTTTTAATACATTCTATTTAATGAATTTGGTGAGAACTGTAACCAGAATTGGTGGCACGAATTCCCTGTGCAAGCAGTGAAAAGACCAAGAAAAGGAGACTGAAGGCAAGTAAGTAGTCTGAAGTACCACGGAGATTTTGAGCCCACTTTGTGCACGTGAGTGTGTGAATTAGGTCTGCCTTCTCAGAAAAGGGTCCACATTGCTGCAGGAAACTGCAGTCGCCTTCAGCTGGCCCCGGTTAGGCATGCATTTACAGGCACAGAACCCTGGATATTTATACATAGCATGAGTTAGTAAACATTTGAACAAGTCAGTTACTGTGGGAAAAAGTCCTATAAATTTCACCAGGCTCTGGAAGAAGTGTTATTTATTCATTGTTAAAATCTCACAATGTCTGCAGCTGTTCTTACAGATTTTATTGAGGTAACTCTGTGAGACTGGAGAATGGATACTGAAATAATTTGCTTTAAAATAAGAAAAGCCAAAAGTGAAACTTTACACTTTTTTTAAATACCTATTTCTTATTTTATCAGGTGTACATTTTCATTTTCTACTTAGACATAGTGTATGCCTTCAGAAAGATCAGGCTTGAAGTTCAAGTGGAAAAACTCAAGCACATTCCTACTTAAGCGCTTAAGGATGTGTCTTTCCTCCTTATGATTCTTTCTTCTCTTTGCCAAGTATCGATTAGCAAATATCCATTACTACAAACATGGTGAAATCATGCAATAAAATGGACTGTCATGCTCATGGTCATTTTCAATCTAAGTCACAAAGAAAATGTGTTTTAAAATTTTATGCTTTAGATGAATCAGATTCTTATAGAGACACATGCTTCAGATATATTTTTCCAGTCCTATGCATGCATATATTTAGTCCAAGAATTTCCATTAGTCTAAAGCAGAATGCTCTGGCAAAATGCCCTCTGCAGGAGGAATCAACAATTTCCAGTTTCTGAAGCCTCTGTTACTGACTGTTCTCTCAACGACATAGGATAATTTAAGTAAGGGTCTTTCTTCATCTGCAGCCTGAGAAGGTCAGCTAGGTCATGTAAAACAGTGTTGGAAATGTAAATGCAAGATGGCACTTCATAATAGTTAAACAAAATTTGCAATAACAATATATAAACATAAATGTTATGAATTTAATTGGAGGCAGGGTTGTAGATATATTGAGATGTTTTCAGATATCGTTAGTGGGGGTAACATACAATATTTTCAGGCCTCACTAGAAATGTCTCCTTGGTTTGGCACCTCCAAAACTGATCTCACATTGTTCATTTACCTTACAATCTTTCACTGAGTGAAATTACTCAGATTGTTGAAGGCACATGTGATGAAAAAGAAATTATGAAAGAAAATGGCTCTGAAGATCTTAAATGCCAGCAATTTAGCAATTTCTATTACTGTATTTACCCAGTGTTCTTGGCCATATGGGTTCTTCTACTTTTGTTGCCTCCTGAGCAACTTTGCAAATACAACTTTAATAAACCCCAGAGATTTAAAAAAATGGACCATGACTTAACCATTTATTTTAGATTGGTTTATTGGGGATGAGGAAGAAGAAGGTGATTTTACAGTATCTTGGGCTAAGAGGAAGTCTGTATTTGCCACCTCACTTTTACACCAAGGAAAACAGTAATATTTGCTTTTAATTACTTTGGGATTTTCAACTGCCTAAATAACATCAATGTTCAGAGAAGAAAAACTGAAACTAGACAGCTTTAAAATATTGCTAATAGTGAATAAAATGCCTTCTTTAGTCACTTGCAGAATTAATACATTACTTACGTTTAGGTGATATTTTCTCTATGACACCAAAGATTTTTCAGGTTGTTTTTCTTAATATCTCTTTAAACAAAATGATGTTGTGAAAATTTCTCTTTATTTTTTCCGACATACAATTCTATTCATTATTTTTTAAAAAGCACATAACACATTGAGTTTCACAATAAATCTAGCTGGACATTCATCTCTTTCTTATAAAGCATTAAAAAAGAAGATATTTTAGTATATATTTATACATTGCAGGTAAAGCAGGAAAGGAAGTACTTTCACACAAGATTATTTTTGCATTAATATCTGTTGTAAACTCTATAAACTGTGCTTTATTCAACAGTAAATACTTGGAAATTTGTTGTTTGTAATTTCTAACCTTCAATTTGATGACATATGGAGCTGTGAAGAGTGTTAGATAACTGCCTTCAAACAATAGGCCATGAAAATATTTGAATACAAACAAGATTATAATTAAATGAGGAATTAATTTTTTTAAAGGGATATGCTATTATGGAGCAGGTCAAATTTCCTTCCTCTCTAAAATCTAGTTTTCTCAATAGATTCAAGTGTAAAATTAATTTTTTTAAAAAATGTCCTCAAAAATAAATTAATGCCTTGAAGTTTTCTGGCTTTAGCCATACTTTTTTTATTTTCAATGAGTATTCTAAAAATGTCCTGTTTTCCCCTAATTGCTTGTAATTTCTTGAATTACAGTGTGGTACAAATAAATCACAAAAATAATTCCTTGCATTATGGCATTCAGCTGCAAATTCTGTATCATTGTACAAGTTTAAGCACACAGTCAAATAACACACACACTGAATTTACATTTAAGTCCATAGAATGATAATTCCTCTCACAGAGTATTCTGGATGCATAAAAGTAACTGAACACAATCCCAGTGCAATGCACAGCTCACCCCAGAATAAAGAACCAGTGTCCGAGATAACTTCTGAAATATATTTGCAGTTTCTTGGTATTTTATTGATCTCTGAAAACAGTAGCAGTGGATGTCTGGAGAAAATGGTCCTTGCAAAGGCAAAATCTTGCCTCTGTGAAGGGCAGCAGACATGCTTTCACCTGTACTTGCCTTTTGCTAACATGCCTCTCAGCTTCTCCATCCCAAACTTAGTCCCACACCTGAAGAGGCTGGGAAGCCAAGGATTTGGCTGGATTGGGTCAGCATGGGATAGTAGCTCCAAGCACATCAGGCAACTGCAGGCTTCATAATGAGACCTGCTGAGGAAGGACAAGAACATACAAAGTATGAAAAAGATTCAGTGGTGGCTCTGGAAGCTACAGGGAGTCTAAATGAAAATAAGCTTCAATTAATATTGGGTAGGCTTAAATATATAATATTTTAGAGAAAATGGGGTGTCATTTATTATTGGTGTTTGCTCGGCACCTATGACCTCTATAAAAAGTGTCCCTGTAGAAGATCATACTTATTTATATATTATGAAAAATGAGACATGGGAATTAATTTACTCTCATGTCTTCCATGAAACTTTGACATGAATCTCCTCCACAGGTTTCCAAGATGCTGGTTCCACTGCAAATATTTCTTTTGAGTACATTTTAGTGTATGTCACTAAAATGTCTTACAATTAAACTGTTAAGTATTTTTAGGTTTCTGCTGAATTCTCAAGACATAGATGATGAAGAAAGATGAAGTCTCATAAAGGCAGAACACAAATACATGGGCACTACCTTAATTTAGTTTTATTGCTCTATCAGTATTTGGATTTGCACTTTCCTATCAGTATGATAATCGCGTTCTTAGCTTGTGTGTTTATGTGTTTGTTAAGTCAGCCTAAAGAGCTCTCGTCATGAATACGAAATCTGTAAGCTTAACAAAAAATTTGGCAGCTGGCAGAGGGAGTAAAAGGTGGAGTTCAGGGGTTACGAGTCTGGGCCTGAGCACAGAGAACTCAGGGTGTTTTTGCAGGGTCTGGGCCTCCATCACTAAAACTTAAATATGAGAAAAATATCAACTTTGCATGTCACGTCCCATGACAGTATTGCAAATGTTCAAGTAGCAGAACCAAATGCATTTGAAGAAATAGGTGTGCTTACTTCCTCAATGACATTTACATGTTGCCCAAAAAAGCAGATATCAAGGTTGCACCAAAAAAAAAGCTTACAGCATGGGAACTAGGCTGTGAACAACTTTTTGCTCAATTTTGCAAGAGTTCTTTATACCTCACTAGCATGGCATTGGAAAGTCATTCCAAAATACATTAAGCAGCATGATTTCCTGCTTGCTGCATGCTGTTTGTTCTCTCCTCTTCTTCCCAAGGGAAGATGCTTGGGCAGTGAAGTCTCGTCTATTTGGTAGAGTTGGTTTGATTATAAACAATTATGTTGCTCAGTGTTTTTGCTAGAAGTCAAATAAATATGCCTTGAACTTTGATTGGAAGGTCAGGTTTGTGACTGTCCTTATATCCCAGGATATTCACTTCACTGTCTCAGAATAGTCTCCAAGAACATTCTGTCTCCTAGACAGACAACTTTTATGACAGCATTTACCCCTACT
The DNA here is from genome assembly GCA_013399945.1 of Ploceus nigricollis. Lineage (NCBI taxonomy): Eukaryota > Metazoa > Chordata > Aves > Passeriformes > Ploceidae > Ploceus > Ploceus nigricollis. The sequence continues at coordinate 1,119,920 of VXBC01001034.1, forward strand.
GAGGTGGAGATAGGGAGCAAAAGGAACAGTCTGCGTGGACAGATGAACGCAGTTGTCAACACCAAGCTCTAGACACTTTTTTGGCCATTGTGGAAAAACCCCACGGCGATGAGAAGAACCATCTTCTTGTGGGGAGAGATTGTAGACAGCTGAGGACAGGTCTGATGATACACTCAAAGTAAACAGAATGGCTGAGGGCTTTTTATTGTAGGTGAATTGTTCTAAGTGCTGAAAGCCTGGTGACCAAACACATCAGACTCCTGTAGTCCAGCCAGGAAGCAAGTGAAGCATGAATAACTGAGTAACGTGTCATCGTCTGCCAGCATGGGATGGGATCTTCTAGCCAATCAAAGCTTATAGAAAGCATTACTCATGGGTAATGCTATGTCCAAACTTAGCACAATCAAGGAATGCAAAAGGACTTCTAAATTATAGATTCAGCTGATCAATTACAGATGTGCAACAACTAACTCCAAAGTAGACTGTACTCTTTAGAACGGCTTTCCTCACATCATGATTCTTGCACGGGTTCAGTTTCACACAGATGTTTTTCATCCTTGGGCTAACTTTGTCCAACTACAGAGCCGACAAGGCAGAAACAGCAGCACAGTTGTATGGAGTAAGTAACAGACCAGTGTCTCATCTACCTTTTTCTAGTACTTGAGTCTATGTCACCTGATGAGTTTCACTTGATATAAAAGATCCAGGAGACACCCTTCTTGAACACCACATGTGAGTAGCCTGATAGTATCTAGCAATTATTCATCAGTGCAAGCCTGCAGAAAGGACTCAAAGCAACTTAATACGTTCTCCAGCATCCTGCCCTTTCAGAGGAAACAACTCATTTTCATGGCTGACCATCTTGAGTGCTGTGGATATGGAAAGGATATGAGAGGGTGTGAACACGCTAGCTCTCTCTAAGTAGTCCTTTCTCTTCATGTTCGTGACATTTAGCCACTCAAGCTCAATGGCTCTGCAGGTCAGTGTCCAGATCTCAGATCAAGTAACCTTATTTGTTCTGTAGAATAAGTACTTGCTTGTGGGAACTCACTGGGGACTGAGACATCATCCACACCTTAGCTCTGTAATGCCTGACTTTTCATTAGTTAATTGAACACAATGAAGACTGAAGGTTTAGTATTTAAATATGAGTCCGTCAGTATTTCCTTTTCCTAATTCTTTCCAGTCATGACAGTCCTTTACTTTCTTATTCACACCACAGAACAAACTAGTGCTTAGTCAAAACAGACTTTCTGTAGTATTGCTTTATATATTCCACATCTTCATTGCAATGGAGTAGGAAAAAATAATAATATCTCTTTACTAATGGGTAGTTACCTCTGCATAAGGACTCGGGAAATTTTTGATGGTGAAATGTAAGTTCCATCAGCATTATTTCTTGACTGAGGAAATTGTGAATGGTAGATGTGCAATGCTGAAACTCTATCAGAAGATCATTAAAGCAGCGCAAACAACCCAAGTCAATTATATATTCCAGAAAGATCTTTTTTTCTGAATGGTTTCAGGTGTCCATTTCCACTCATATCATTCAATGTATCTCTATCTATACTTATTATATGTCTTCTGCAAATGACTGACACCAGAAATAGAGAATAAATGTAGAATTTAATATACTTTAGGAAAGCTACTGCAATTGCTTCACAGATCTATCTCTGAAGTAACCAAGAAGCCTAGAGACAAGGGAGAAAAATTTAACAGTGTATACAGATTCAAAAAGACATTTGACAAGATTTTTAAAAATTACACTGAAAACGGCTAGCAGGAAAACCCCTTGTGCTATTACAGTTGTTAAAAAAAAATAGGAGTAAATGCCAACTGCCACAAACTGCATGGTGTTCTGATCCAAAGTGTTCATCATATCCGAAATGACCACAAAAAGGTGTGACTCAGAAGGAGACATGGTGTGCTGCTGATGTGGCTATTCAGCATCATGAGGCCTGAAAATGAACCAAAGAAAAGCCTCAGGAGATTGAGTGACTAAGTACAAAAATACCAGAGGAAATCACTTTCATGTAAACAAATGTAAAATGACACATGAAAACACAGTCTTAATTTTGCAAACAAATCTAGTTATGGCCCCAACTTGGCTACTACTATTAGAGAGGTTTTATAGATATAATACATGGTTACGTAAAAACAACACAAATACAAACATCAGATGCCACTGTTGAATAAAGATTTTCTAATAAAAACTCAGGAAAATGCTACGAATTATTAGGAAATGAATACTGAAAAAGACAAAAGTGTCATTATGCCACCAGATAAAATCAATTATGTGCATTATGAATACCAAGACCATGACTGAAAGGGCATAGCAGAAATGAAAAGGTAGAGAAAAACCTAGCAAGGGTAATTTTGAACCACAAAGTGGCCTTCCTATAAGGAAGAGGTAAAATAGAGTAGGGTTAATAAACCTGGTGAGTAGACAGCTAAGAATATAAGAGGTCAAGAAATCAAGGGTGGCATGAACACAGTGACTAGAGAATCTGTACTGAAACATCTGGGAAACATCAAATCGTACTAGCAACAAAATCCACTGTAGATACAAATGTGTAAATCGTTACCATTTCTTTTCATCAGAAGAACAGCTGCAAGCCCTTAAATAATCTTAGACACTAGATGAGCAGTTTTTACGGTACTTGAATTTACTAGCAACACTTCAATGTTTGCCACTGACTGAATCTTCTTTATGTCTAGTGAGACACCTGAGAAACCGCAATCTCTTATTTGACTCCTCACAGATATATAAAATCTTTGACATTTTTATGTTGCAACAAATAATAAGATGTCTAGTCACTGAAGTCTACAAACCTAAATTATCTTCTCAAAAATGGGTTAGCCTCAGTGAATGATCCCTGGCCTGTACTGTCCTCAAAATGACCATGCACAGTTTAGGAGAGGGCTGACTGAAAAGGACAAAACCCACTAATAATGGATGAAGACGAAAACCAAGGAGCTGATTAATCTTCTCACAATCCCAAGGGAGCCAGGGAAGTCTGAGGTGATTGATCACTTCTTTCTTATGATTCATGGGCCACTTGCTGCAGAACCTTTTTAAAAACTCACAGTACAGAGGTGCTCTCTATTCTTATGGAGCACACACCTGCAAATAACCTGGGATGAGGACTGTAGGGGCATCATAGATATTTCTGTTATAAATTTGTGCCATGTAGACATATACTGACAGCCAAAGAATGATAGCAAAGATTCTGTGTAACCATTGTACAATCCAGAGCTGTGTGAATGATGTCACTGTGTTTGGAATAATTCCTAAATCACATGAAAAATACTCATGGGCTGTACTAAGCACAGTTGAACTTTGCCAGCTTTCATTTCAGACAGGCAGAATTTTCTTTTTCATAAGACTTATCACAGAATCATAAGCACATCAGCTGGAAGGTGTTGAGGGGTTTCTAACCCAACTTTCCACTCAGCACTACAGGGTCAAGCCCTGTTTCTATTTGAAAACTGGAAAGAGATTTCTCCACCTCCCTGGACTCATTTTCTAGTGCTACAGTACCAGTGTAGTAAAGTTTTCTCTAGTGTCCATCCTGAACATCCCAGGCTTGTGGTTATTGCACCTTATTATTAGATGAGCAAAATAACTTCCCACAATTTGCTGGCAATGTTCCTCCCAGTGTAGCCCACTATGCAATTGGCTTTATTGTGTACCAGAACACAGTCTTGGTCCAAATTTGACTCCTATTTGTCCACTGTAACAGTCACATAATTTGCAACAGGACTGCTACCCAACCTTTAAGCATCCCTTTGCTGAGAGAGGAGCATGTCTTTGGGTCCATGAAAAAGGACAGGTTGCTTTTTCCACCACATATTCAAACAATGAATGGGATCCAGCAGTGGTCTTCAACAGCATCACTAAAACCAGAACATCTGAATTTTATTTTCTTGGGAAGATAAAATCAGTCATGTGCTATTTTAGGCCACATATATATATACACCAGAGTGCATGGCAAGATAGAATAACATCAGACATATTTAACAGTTTTATTTCTATTCTAGTATTCCTGTAAGAATTTTAAAATGATTAATCCAAAAGTACACATTATTATAATGTGTGTTATAAATCAATTAGAATTTACTTATGCAAGGGACTCTTCCTTAAATTAAGAAAACAATACTTCAATCTCAACATTCATCTTTTAAATGCATAACCTCTTTTGGAATGAGTTTCTGCAGTTTACACATGAAAGTTGGCCTAATAAATACTAGTTTTATGAAAAAAAAAATTGTGCCAATGGCATGAGAAAAAGGGTAATTCTAATTAAAAAAAACCTTCACAGGCTTCACTTATTTTTGCTAAGTACATTTTGGGAAAAGTTTTTGTCTCCATCAACACTTTATTTTTTTTTGTAAAACTGACTGCATATCAGAGCCAACACATGACAGGTGAGATCAAAGACTATGCGACAAAACAAAATCTTATTTCATGAAAAGGCTTCATATTTGACATGCAAATGCTATATTTCAGTGCAGAAAATGATCTCAAAATTATCAAATTATCTAAAATATGAATAATTTTGAGATACAATGGATCAAATGCAAACACTAAAAGCAGAAGAAAACTGCCATGACTGGACTGGAGTTCTTACCTACAACAGCAATTTAAGATATTTAAGATGGTAAACCTTCCTGCATAAGTGTCTGCATTACTTTTATTCAATACTACTTGCAGTTTCAAGGTGTAGTTCCCAAGTTTCTGAAGATTTTCTACAGAATATATGAATCCAGCTCTACTACTGTCTTTTTAAACGAAGAATGAATTTACCACATAAGCTGTGTGAAGTGGGATATTCTCAAACTGTACAAATTTCTGGTCTCCTTACAAGATACCAGACAGTTGTTCCCTGACATGACAATGTGTGCTTCACCTAATTCAAACAGACAAAAGCCACTCAATTGATATTGTGAGTATATTTGATTATACTGTATGGGGTTGTGACTACATTATCACACTGATAATTGGTTCCAGAAATACCAAGTAACACGTATGTTGAAAGCTAGACTTGCTCTTTGCAGACCAGTCAAAGACCAGCATATTGTTTTCAGCAGGGTAGAAAACAGAAGAACTTGAATACATAATCCATTCACTAGGAACTGGAAACTTTTCTGAAGAAAAAATAGTGCACAAAAGATCAGCAACATACTGAAGCCAGGAAAAAAATTGAATACATCCCTGCAATTCAGAAGCCAAGCTTACCGACCATAAATCTGCAGTGAAATGCCTGGGAAACCACATAGCAGACTTCAGCCTTGACAGTGCTTGTCCCTGATTCTGATGTTTCAGCATCAGCAAGCACATGACACTGCTCTGATACTCTGGGTGGCAAATGGAGTCTCTCCCTTATCACTTGTCCCAACAGTATGCATTTTACTCAGAATTCTCTCCCCATCTATATATAACACATGCCTGTGTTGTTGTATTTAAGTTGTGAAATAAGCTCTTGAGCTCTGAATTCTTCACTTCTATTTAGTTACAAAACAATCAGAAGCAGAAATCATAACAAATGAGGCCAAAACTGTCCAGGTTCTTACTGGAAAACCAGGTGATCTCTTGCCCTGTCCTACTGGATGGCAAGTCCTCTTGCTTAATCGAGTTTTTCATATCTGACTGACTTGTGCATGTAGACCAAAAGGAGGGGATGCATTGTGCTCCCTCCAGTGCCATTACCTGTGGCAATCTCACCAGGTAGGCCTTGGCCAACCCTGTCAGGAAGGCTGGAATTTCTCATTTTCCACAAAGTTCAGCTCTATTTCTTTTCTAAATTCCGTCACCTTGTTTGTATTGATGTATTCAGCAGTGGGCCAGCCTGGAAGTTAACTTCCTTTTCATCCCATTCAAAACCATTTTTCTCAAAACCTACAAAGCATTGCCTGCTTCTGCTTCACCCTCTGACACACCAAAGCTCATCTCTGACACTCCAGATTCCTCTAAAACCTGGTGTTACCATAAGACATTTATAATAATTAGTTGCTATAGATTGGATTTATACAGGTGGTAGCAAAAGTTCTCTGCTTAGATTATGTTGCACTGCGAATTTTGCACTGAAATCAGTGGCCAAATTTCTATACATTCTTTAGTCATTCACACTTTTCCATACCAACAGAGGAAAGGGCTGTGGAAAGTAAAAGAAGTGAAGAAGTGCCTAAAAGATAGGTATCTTCTGGTGATGGCATTCCATCTTCCAAAAACAGCTCACTTCTTAGACAGATTTTTGCAAGTGGCAGAAAAGATCAAACATCGACAACCTTCAGCTTGTATAAATCTTTCAGTCTTACCATCAGGCTACACATATACAAAGTTCTGCTGAAGGCATTGCTGAAAATGTGTTAGTTATTCATACTCCCTTGACTGCATGGATATTTCTAGGGTGAAAAGACTTTCCTGGACTGATAAACTTGCTCACAAACAGTGCTACCTTAAAGCTAAAGAATAAATACTAAATTTGAGGAAAAAAAATTTATTTTAACAGAATTAGATAAGAGCAATGTCTTTTTACAAAGCCCAAGCATGCTTTTACAAAGCACTAGCATGCCAATTTTACTGCCAACTTCTTCCCAATGCAACTTTGCTTTGCATTGTCATTAACAAACCCAGATACTAAGTTCACTGTAATGAATAAGTTAAAAGTAATAACATGGGTATTTAATGCTCATAATTTCTAATATCACACTTCAAGAGATAAAAATGCACTTTTTCTAACATATAGATATGCTCTACTATTTGTTTGAACAGGACTAATTTAAAGCACCAGAATGAATCCTTTTACAAATGGTGTTCTATATTCCTTTATGAAAACCTACTTCGATTTTACAAAAGAGAAAGATGAAGATAGATGATAGCTAGGATGGAAGAGAAAGAAGAAAAGAAAAAAGAAAATAAAAAAGAAAAAAGAAAAGAGAAAAGGAAAGGAAAGGGAAAGGCAAGGCAAGGCAAGGAAAGGCAAGGAAAGGAAAGACCCAAGAAGTCATCCCATTACAAGTTGTTTCTTTTTCTTAAACTTCTTAGAGAGAAAAAAAACCCCAGAGCTTCCAAAATATTGACGTTATGTATTTTTTTTCCTCTTCTTTGGGGGGATGGGGGTTTCGGTTTTTGTTTTTGTTTTCGTGATTTTTTTTGATTAGTCTTCCTCTCCTCCCTCCCCTCCCTTTTCTTTTTGTGTTGGTTTGTTTGTTTATTTTTGGTTTTAAGAGCAAGATAGTTTTCCTGCTTTGTTTTGGACTCCTGCCAACCGAATCTGCAGTTTTTCTACCATTTGTTCTGCTAATTCAACAATACCCAGTAGGTGGCCTCAGTGTATAACCTATCTCTTTACTCTTCTTGCAGTGATTCTGCTTGCTTTTTTCATTGCAACAATTTTATCTTAGTTAAAATCTCCTGTGTTTATCCCTTATTTTCCTCGAGGCTTAGAGAAACATTTTCTTAAGAGAATATGAATATTATCCAGGTCCAGACAGACACATGGGCTGAAAAATACAGCAATCTTAGAGTCTTCAGCTCTGCATCTTTCAAAGAACGATTGCTGAGTCCTGTGGTTCTCCTGCATCTCCACCTTCAGAATATAATTGACTTCTGGGAATCATTCAGTCCCCAACTAGGAACAAGGTTATCACCTTCATGTGTCATCCTATGGGAATGTTCTTTCAGGTAAAGAAAGGGAAGTCCTGATACAAAAAGTGTGAAATGAACCCTTAACCTGATTGACTGTCTTAATTATCTTATTTATTGCATTTAAGCACTTAAGACATATTGAAATTCATGTATACAAAATAGGAAATGCTGACCTCTGCCAGTTAGTGGCGCCTCTTCTATAATATTTTACTTTGACAAGTTTCTGTATTCAGTCTGCCTTGTTAAACATCATGTAATACATCCTGCAGACAAGACCAGTTGACATTTTCCCTGTGACTTCCTACACTGAAAGAAGTGCCCATGCCTTTGTGAAAAATATTTATCAATTAAGTATATTTGTCTATGATGGAGTCCCCAGATTTTCTGACCTGATTTTTGTAGACAGTTGATGTGTAAACTCAGTCTTTGGCAATTGCCAGTAAGCTAATAAGACAGACAGTCTTATAGTTTCCCCACCATAATGAGGCCTGAAACCAATTTGGCGGGGATCAAGGAAATATGAAGCCTCCAAATATTTCCGGAATTGCCTCACTATAAACTTTGTCAAAAAGGCAGATTGAAATGCCCTATAATAGATGTGCCTGTCTGCATCAAGAAGGAGATATTTTTACATTTGTGTTAACAAGAGCTTCCTATGGAGAAGTTGATGGTCCTATCATACCCTAACACCACTTTCAGCTAAGCTGGTGACCTTTGTTGCCCAACAATGTGACTCCAGTACTGTCTTCTCTTAGGGCTTCATTCATATGGGGCACTAAGGAAAATGTCTGCCCAAGACAAATAACCAGACGATGTATGTAAGCAAGGCTTTATTACATTTTCATTTAGAAGAAGGGTAGTTTAATTTTTTTGGTAGGCTACATATGGTGACCTAAGTTACAGTGATTGAGAACATCCACACAGAGTTTAGTGCAACTTAACATATGTGCAGTAATTTATTTCATTTTAACATTCCAAAGTGTCCTGGTGTAGGCAAGCCTTGAGAAAACAACATTAGCCAAAATGAAAACTTGGGTTTGCATTTGTTCCCTCCATAGCCTGCTCTGCTACCATGGAGACAGACAGCTCTGTCACATCTAGTAATCTCATCTTCAAAGAAACAAAAACATTCTTGGTGAAAGAGCCTGCAAAGCTGTATTATTGGTCCTAAATGTGATCTTGCACCCTTCACTGAAATCCCATTTCATCACAAAAGAAAACAGAACTATTCTCTGCCACCCTTGTTTTCTTCTCATCTCTTTCTCTCAATTGTAATCAGAGCTCCCAAATTGTCCCATGGGCAGCTCTAATAATTGGCCCTGCACAACAGCTTACATGACCCCAGCAACACCATCACAGCACCCCTGTCCACTCTCTCATATCCCTTCCTAACCCTTCAAATTCTTCCCCATCAAGGCAGGACCCTGCCACATCTTCAGTCAACCCTTGCATGCCTATTTGGTTCACACCGTTGATGTCTCCTCTCCATAGCTCCTGCCGGCTTGGCTGGGGACTGAGAGCACCCTGTTCAGACAGCACTGGAGGACCAGGCAAGCGTTGGTTGCCTCTGAGCAGGCAGTGACTCAATTCTTCCTACATTTCTCTCCGTTCAACTCTCTTCTCTCCTACAACACTTCACAAAAAGTATGGGAATGCAACTTCTATGCCATTCTGCCAAATGTTCCTGATGGTATCACTGGCAGAGACATCTAGGTTAGTAATGTGTCATTGTGGTCAGAAACCAGGATCATGAGACAAGGGTCCTGGGGTCTCAACACATTCTAAAAACCAAGTTTCACTGTGCTCCCTACAAAGGAACTTGACCTCACTCCTCGTTTCTTTGTCTATTAACAGAAACATGAAAGAGCCTATTAAAACTAAAATTCAGAAAGGTGTCGGGAGTTTAAGACAATGGTTATACATTGGCATACTGACGTTTTTAGCACTGAAGAAAGAACAGACTGGGTCTTGTAGTTCTCAAGAAAACACTGAAATAAAGAAATTAAAACTACATTCAAGTGCTTGGGGATAATTGTAGTTTGGGGATATATTCTGAATACCAAACATAATTTTGAAGGAACTCCAACTATTTTTAAGGAGAGAAGTGACACATGGAAGTTATTTTCATGTTAGCTGGAGAGACATCGAAGGAAATGTAAATTTAACCCTCAGACTGGGAAGGGCAAAACTGCAGCACATTCCACTTTCATGAGAATTAAATAAGTCTCTTCACTACAGACAAATAAAGCTCTTACAAGCAAATCGCAGATCTCAGCTCTGCTCCTTCCAAGAGCTGCTGCCAGAAAATCTTGACCTCTTATTTCTTTTAACCATGTGGTTATACATGATTTGGGTGACTACAGTAATCACAAGCTCTTTGTTAACATACCAGTGCTGTGCATAAAGTACTGAGGAGTCAAAGACCTTGGCTCATCTTCCACCCAAGGCAGTGATCTATCCTGATCAACATAGTGATTTAACTGCTGCAATGCATTCACTATTTCAATCAGATCTTGGTATAAACTCACTAGGCTGAATTTAAGAGGAGTCTCACCCTTTCGTTTTCAAAGAAAAATAATGAACCTAATCACACCATTATAAAGAGGCACCTGCAGGCACAACAGATACCTCAGGTAACCCAGAACTCCTGAACCCTAAAGTAAACTGACATTTATGGTGTGTCCAGCAACATAAAATGTGAGATGGAAAACACCAGCTTTTTACATACTTACATTGCCACCTACAAGACTTCAATAGGAATTAAAGAGGCTGAGCTGGGAATGCCGTCTGGCATAAAGCTGGTGTCTTTGGGGGAAAAATGAGCAGGTAAGTGGAAAGGTGAGGGATGTCCCTAATATGCTGCAGGGATTTGGCAGTTAAACCAATTTTTTTGTTTCTCTCGCTGACCCAAACATATTTTAGCTATTTTGAAGTATGAGCATTAGTCCACTTCTCCTGTAGAGTGGTGTACAGGAAGAGGAAGGCTAAGAATAAGGTCATACACCAATCATGCACCATGTTCACTGTCACTCAGACTTTTGAAGATAAGCAATAATGAGTTAAGATCTACACCAAATCACCCAAATTCTGCTCTCTTTGAGCATCTGTAGTTTAACATTAGTATTATTAACATTAGTATTATTTTGCCTGTGAAGATATTGTTCTAGAATTGAGGCTCTGATACTGATTCCATCCCATTGCTAAATCTAAGAACATGTCTACATGAGACATATTAAACCAAGCATCCCACATAGCTGTGCACTCAAACTTTTAGTTGTGCACCTAGAATTAACCCTGTTAAATTTTATAAACTGTTATTTTGTTCTCAGCCACATCAACCCTTACACAATGTTATCCCTTCACAGGCCTACCACAGACCCCACATATGGACCCCTGTACATCAGAAGCCCTGACAAGAACACAGGAATTAACCACTGATGCATGCTATAAAATTTGGCTCTGGCCATTCTGGATAAGGGAATCTTAGGAACCTCTCTTGTCTTCTTTTGGTCATATAAATGGAGTGGAACATAGAATCATAAAATAGTTTGGGTTGGATGGGGCTTTTAAAAGTCACCTAGTCCAACTCCCCTGCAATAAGCAGGGACATCTTCAACTAGATCAGGTTCTCAGAGCCCCATCCTACCTGAATGTTTCCAGGGACTGGGCATCCACCATCTCTCTGGGCAACCTGTATCAGTTTTTCACCATCCTCATTGTAAAAAATTTCTTCCTTATATCTACCCTTAATGTATCCTTCTTCTGTTTAAAATTTTTGTACCTCCTTCTATCATAACAGGCCCTGCTAAGAAGTTTGGTCCCCACCTATTTTACAACTGCTACTTAAGTATTCAAAGTCTGCAGTAAGGTCTCCCTGGAACCTTCTCTTCTCCATGTTGAACAACCCCAGCTCTCTCAGCCTTTCCTCATAGGAGAGGTGTTCCCTCCTTCTAAACAACTTTGTGATCATCTGTTGGAGTGGGTCCTGAAGAGAGCCTTCATCCTCCATCCTGTACTGAAGGATGAATCATCTCATGACCAATTAACAGCTTTCTCAAGCTGTTCCAGCTAATCCCCTAATCTCTCAATTCAGCATCCTCTAAAGATGGGGACAGCATCAGGCAACTCCAAGTGATTATCATCTGTTCAATGAGGAAGAGCTAAGGTTACATTAGCATGTACCTTGATTCCATATTCTGGTTTTCAGGGACCAGAATGTTATTGAACTGCACATCCTAAAAGAGCATGAGACATTACAAAACAATTTTGACAATGTGGTAACACATTTTTCTGCAGTGAAACCTGCAGGACTATTGAGCTAATGGCCAAGCTTTTTAAATCACAGGGTCAACCACTTCTTCCTCATCCCTCTCTTCTGCCATGTGGTCATCAGGTTCAGAAAAATTAAGACAGCTTATCTCTCGTAAGTCTTTGATGCAGCGCTGGCCCTGTTTTTCTGGTTTAAGAGCTTATGAATGGTGTTATACTGAGCTGTAAACTTAGTCATAAGCCTAACAAACTTGCATTTTACCTACGTAAACTATTCCCTAGAGTACAAACAATGTATATTTTCTTTCCACAAAAAGAATTATGTTATGATTATTTATTATTTTAAAAATATATGAAACTGATGTGGAATAGTGGAAAATAACATCCTGCAAAGATTGTGTTCATTTTACTTTTGATCTGCAACTGTGTTTTTAAGTGTTGCAAAATAGACAAAGCAAAACCTGAACAGACATAGACAAACTTGAAAAGTTCATGAGACAAACTTAAAAAGTTCATGAGATAAATCTATCTACTGATGATACAAAATTATCTTATCTGTATGAGGCAACATACTGACTGCTTAAAATCTAAGGTGGCCTTTTGACTTCTTCCTATAGTGAGCTCCAGTCCATATTCTACTTTTGAGCCTTCTCATCTCTGATGTCCATTCAACTCCAGATCTTTCAGGCCTTGAGAGATGGTCATCAACAACTCAAACTGGAGTGAGGTCTTACCTAACCTCACACAGCAGGATGATAATCATTCCTGCTCCATCCCATATGTGTGTAATTGCTCAAATATGAAAGCCCAGGACTTCCTTATTACAGTTGTCCTATTTTTCTTGGTAATAAATCAAATTAAGGTGTCATTTTATTATGTATCAAATATCTTGGTGTGTACCTTTTACTGTGGTTGCTACAGGTCCTAAACAAATGAAGGAATGCATCATTACATCTTCACAGGATCTGGCAGGACACACAAGGAGAAGTTCACAGGATACAGTGATAAAGAAGCAAGAGGAGACACAAAATGAAGGTGGAAATTTGCTTCAAGGACTTTCTACAAAGGGACATCAGCAAAAAGAAAATTAGAACATTGAGAAAAATAATGGCTCCACTGGAAGGACTGACTAGTGTGGGCATTAGATCTGAAAACCAGGCACCACTGGTTTGAACTCAGCTGTTCAGGACAGTCAACTGCTGGCTCAACTGTTCAAGGAGTTGCATGCCCTCCATTGCATACATTTTTCCTTCAAGATTCCATGGTCATAAGAGATTTAGCAGTAATATTAAAATTACACACAGAGGAAATTTCTCTACTTGAGCATAAATATATCTACTTTAAAATTATATTGTTCTGAGAATCGTATTAACCTATTAAACCTGAAACCTCTGTACTGCACCAAACTTTGTACATGCAATAGTCCAGTAACTTCCAAAAACATCTAATGGCCATCACCTCTTCAAACATCTACTATGTCTGAATTATGACACTCAGGAAGTAATTTTATTTTTTTTAATTATAGGGCCATCAGGAAATAATGTTGAGTATTATAAAATTTTCTATGGAGCATGTTAAATAATTCTGAGGAAAAATTAGAAAGATTATCTAGTTTCAAACTGGTTACAGCGCAGTTTTCCACATGCAAAGCAAGTTTGCAAAACATGAATGAGGTTTACAGCAAAGTATATGAAATAAACCCCAGCAGGTTTCATTTTCTATCACACCTTATCACTGTGATGGCAGAATAAATATCCGGCAGACAAAGAAACACAGATCTCTTTCTGTAAAAGAAACAAAACCAACCAACCAAACACCCAAAGAAAACCAGCAAGCCACTGAGTGAATTGTTCTTGAGCACTTTGCCTCCCAACCAAATTTAATTCACAATTCATTACATGCAGAAACAGTTCTATGGTAGATACAGCAAAAACAGAACTGATGAAGAAGTGGACAACAAACATCAGCAAATTGTGGAGATACACCTAAATATTTGAACATTCAGCAAGATCTAGAAAGTATTTAAGTCAGACATTATTTGTATGGGTTTGGAAAGAGCTCTGCCTGTGGCCAAGCTTGTGGCCATAATTTCTTGTGAGAGAAACTTTGCATTTTAAAGTAATCTTTTAGTAAGTTACAACAGGTAATTTACCTCATGATTGGCATTATTCAGGCCAGCACCTTCCCAGTGCCAAGGAAAAGAAGTCAAGGAGCACAAGTGCCAATATAACACTACTGCTCCTCACTAGCTTCAGTTCCAGCCCATGCAGCAGAACCTCTCTTATACTGCAGTCCTAACCTGTGTAAGCCTGGCTGGCAAAGCACATTCCCATGTGCTTCACTGTCCTGGCTTTGACTGCTGTTGTTTCACCTCAGAGAGGAGGCTTCTCTGAGGGAGCAGCTGGTGTGTGCATCAGAGAGTCTCCTGTCCCTGCTTTCCAGACCTAGCACAGAAAGAAGAAAGAAACAGACCCTGTGGGTCATTAACAATGCATTCTCCATTCTTACATCCCTTACGCTTAAGAGGATGTAAGAATGGAGAATTCTCTGGCTTTGCTGTATGGGGAACTGATCTGTTCACAGCCTCTCATAATCTACACATTTCTGTGTCTTAATAGACAAGTGTCTGGGCAACCTCCTCTGTGGAAAGTCTTTCCTTAGATTTCTGAGGTCAATGGGGAATGACTGAAACATGGATACTATTTTAATGTTGCAAACTGCAAGTAAAGGATTGATTTTTAAGATTTAAGGAGAAGAAATAAAAACAAAATTTAAGAGAATAGTTAAGGGTAGAAAGAATAAAACAGCGGTCAGCTGGCTGAGTAGGAAGTACTGTATAGTTTTAGGAGTGTTGAAGTTAGTAATGCACAAAAAGGGAGTGGTGAGAAGAGCTAAGAATCTGGCCATAAAAAGGTATGTGTATGGCACACATCCAAATGTCAAAGAGGTGATACTTGGGAGACTGATAGGATTACAACATGTAGTAAACATGGACTGGCTAAGGTCCTCCTCAGTGGAACTAGATAGGATTCTCGTAAAGGAGAGCATGTGATCTGTTTCTGATCCAGAAGGGTTGAGGAGAGCACACCACCACCAAAAGAAAGGCTGTGGGGAATACAAGGCAAGCCAGGAATTGCGGATAACTTGAGCTTTTAGCATCATGGATATGCAAAAAAGAGATTCCAGACGTGGTGACAAAAAGCAGGTGTGGTTGAAACACAGCCTGTAACACTGAAACCTGGCACAACTAGAACATGAGCACAGGGTACAAACCCGCTTGCATGTAAGCGCCCAGGTGTGTTTCCCACCCATGGAAACGTCGTCACAGGGGCACACCTAAGCTCGAGGCTCAGAGAAAACATTTCGGGACCCACGTTGTTGTATCAGGTGCCTATTGCTCTATCAGACCTCGTTGCTTAAGTGCCGCCATTGCGGCAACGGGGCCCATCGTCCTGAGGGACGGGGCCGAGTCGTGAGCGGCGCCGGACCGTTCGATCCAGCAGGTGCCATTTTGTGCCACCACAGGCCCGATCTGCTCCCGCGGCCCCCGCGGGNTGGTTCTGCGGGGGAAGCGGTTCCTTCCTCTGGAGGGCTGTGGCACTTCAGAGGTCGGATTTGAAAATCATTTATTTAATTTATGGTTTCTATAATCACTTCGCAGGCATCCTGGAGACTAACAGCTGTTGGGGGATCGTGGTGGCTCCGGGCTGGGACTGTTTGTAGGTGTTCGTTCGAAATGCAAATTCAGGCCCTGTGAGGCTGTGGCTCTACCCCACTGTACACCTTGCTAGGAAAGACCAGGAATGTGAGGTTGGCATCTGGGCCATCTCTTTGGCCCTACCTTCCTGACCAATGTTTTGTTTCCCAGTGTTATGCCAGATGTAAAAGTTTATGTCTATGAACTTGCATAAATATGCAAAACAAAATCTACCCACCAGTATTTGGGAGTGCACACAAACAAATGCAGACAAATTGAAAATAAGAACAGAATCGTTAAAGCTCGGATTTGGTTTTTGTTCCTTCTAACTGAAAACTGGTGCCCGAGCTGGCCTGTGCATTTTCTTTGCTCAGAAAGTTGATAGATCACTGTTTTTCTTCAAGAACTAAGGGTGACCTATCAATTTAAAAAAAAAAATGGAGGTCTTTGTTGAACATGATAGAAAGCTTTTTCCCACCTTTCTTACTGACCTTCCCTTCCTAATATATTTTTCAATCTCAGTTTTCAGATGTCTTGAAATTTTCCAGTGGAGCCCCATGTCCCCATATGGCAAATTTAAGCCCAATGAGAAGAGTTTTAGTTACTATTGTCACATGTTGAGCATGATCCACAGGTTAAACAATCCATGGATCACAGTATTGATCAGATTGATCAACAGGTAGGCAGATGTGCATTGTTTACCAGTTCAGTGGTACCTTCAATAATTAATAGTTCTTCTAATTGCACAATATAAATATTATGTGCCTATTCTCTAATACCTATAAGGGCAGGTAAGTGAGATAAACTCCAAGACTTTAATTATAGTGCTATAGTTGACATACTAACATGGACATACCAAAAACATGCACCTTACATACAAAAGGTCTTTTTCCTAAGGGAAGGTTCACAGACATTATCTAGAGATCAAAAGGCATAAAAGCAACATTTCTATAATTATTCAGAAGCTGCTGTAATGCACAAGCATGGCAATTATATTTTCTCCATTTATCCATTGGGAACATTGAACGCAAAACTGTTTTCTGTGGCTTAGGAAGTCCCTGACTGAATGTGTCCACATGCACTGAAAGAGCACTTGTTTGCTTTCCCTGTTCTTACACTGTTTGCCTAAGTACGTGCTGCTGGCTGCATGAGGAGTAAAATACAAGGTTAAATAGATGTTTTGACTAACACAGTATGGCTGTTCTTCTGCAATGAACAATGTTGCTGCCAGTGCTGTACAGGTATCCGTCGTGTCAGATCAGCTGTGTAATTTAGCTTTCTAAAATTAAACACTTCTTTCTTTAAACTGCTGCTCTGAGCAATAAGACCATTTTCCACAATCACTTTGCAAAGTGTCCAGTACTTATTACATACGTACATAAAAGACTGTTGAATCTCTGAAATGGGACTTCTAGTGGCCAATCATTAAAATACTGGGTTTTAATACACTTTTTCTTTTGTATTCATTTATAATCAACGTGCATAAAATAATTACAATTTTCGCCATGAAAATCAGTCTGCTTTCCAGGACTAAGGGTGTAGAGGGAAAGGGCAGTTTCTTTTCTTTCATTTACACGTTGAGGATGCCAGTCACTTGTTATCACCTGTTTATTGTGAGAAACTGAGTAAGCATTCAGTTCATCCACAGCATTTGAGATGTTATATTCCTCTATCACACCTCTCCCCTCTCAATTCTTCTAAGCTGTTGAAATGTCTCTTAGGCAAAAGCTATTGCACAGTGTGAGAGCCTGTTCACTCTCTGGCATACCTTCCAAGTTGTTCTAGATCTTTTCTGAGATGAGAGTAGAAAGCAGGGGAATTAGTTTGCACTTAGCATGGAAGATGTGGCTGCTTGATGGATTCATTGTGGTGTGACTATTGCTTTATATTTCCTTATCCTTTCTTCCCTGAAAAACTATTATGTCACTTTACATGTTATTCTGATATACTTCCCAATGCTTTCCGAACTCTTTCCCTTCTTTAGAGACCATTGATTTGGATTTAAAAAGCAAGCAATTTTCAGCCTGACATATTTTGAAACAAAATCCAGTCTAAAACTAGGTTGTCTTGTGGTCTTGTTTTCTCCAAGTGTAATTTTCAGGGAACAGGAAGGAGGCTGAGGAAGATAACGTTGGTGGAACTCTCCTTCAACCACAGGAAATTAAATGGGCAACAGTAAAGCATTTTAAAGATGGCTTTCTTTTCTTTTTTCTTTTCTTTCAGCTGTGGAATTAACATGTTACAGATTTCAAGTCTAGTACAGCAAAATATTTTAGAAATTAAGTGAGCAATATTGAAAAATACAGACCTTTCAGAAAATTTAAGGAACTTACTTTATATTCAGATATATGAGAAGTGACACTGTGAGTGCTCAGGTAATATCCTGCATTCAAATGGAACAAAAATGGGGAAAAAAGTTCTGTCTCTGTAATATTGAGATTATTTCATAGGATTTCTGTGGGTGAGGTTCCACACTTAGCAAGTGATGTCTTGGGGGGAAAAAAAAAATCACAAAATCAAAATCTCCCATAGCTATTCACAGTCAGCTGTGGAAAAAAGTTTTCATTTCTCCATTTCTAGTATAAAATACAGTGACAAATAAAGGACTACAAATGCAGTGATACATTTTTTTCCTTAGGTTAGCTGAGAGTAAAGATCCCCTGGACAGGTTTCCTTTCTTCACAAACTTCCTTGAGACTTTTTCATCGTACCACTTTGTGCTGCTGTGGCATCACGCGCATTGGCCTTTTGCCACCAACCAACATGATGCTCAGTTTAGTCCATCAATAGCCAGCTACTACAGGCATTACAATCAGAGCTGAAATGGGACAACAGTGAATTTTAAAATAAGAATCTTACATATAATACTCAAAGAAATAACAGTTTATTGTAGGGAAAATGTATTAACAAATGCATTGGATGCATTTCAGACAAGTGTAGGCAAATGGATGTAACAAAATCCTCAAAGTGTAAATATAGTAGTAAAATACAACAAAATGTAGTACAACTTAAAAAAGGGTTGCAAAGTGTGACTAAAAGAGCTGGACAGGATTTTTCCATCTGCTTTAGGATTTCAAAAGTCTTTTTTCTTATACTCTCTAACTTTCTAACCTACAGAGTACTGCATAGGTCAACAGACTCATTAGTACTCAAGACCTCAAAGCCCTGAATACAAATCATGTCCCTAGTTTAGATCAGAATTTTACATGATGAAAACAGCAGTTCGCACTGCATGTTGTGTCATGTGTACCATGCAGCACAAGCATGTAGCACTGAGGCACATCTAGAACCACTGTGTGGAAATCAAGCCTGTACACTCTTAGCTTCTTTTGGGGAGTTGTTCAACTTAAATATTAAGTGGACTGTTAAGTGGACCACAGAAATCCAGATTTGCAGATGAGGGAGAATGACATTTAAGTTTGAATGAAACCTGGCAAAGCAGAGGTGATTTGATCTCTGGTCCCTCTCAGAAATCAGCTGGATCACTCCGAAGGTAGCAGGTTTGAAGTAACTCTTTTGAAGTAACCAGGGGAGCACAGTGAAACATTGTCCAAGCCAGTACACTCCTGTAAATGTAAATACTTCATGCTCAATGTTCATGAATTTATATGTTCTCTGAGAAAATAATTTCACCAACATGCTTATGTGAGTAGTTCCTCTGTAGCTGAAGACCTAATAAATTAGAAATTGTAGAGAAAAGGGCAAGTTAAAATCCAAAAGCAAAACAGTGCTGTGATTTTGCATGTACCAGAGACACGAGGGTTAATGTCATTGCAGCTGGCAGCTAAGTATGATATCATGGACATAAAAGTTAGCATAAAAATAACCATCAATTTTTCCTTTCATAGCATTTTTTTCCAATTTACAGGCCAACAATGCAGAGGAATGTATAAGCCTTTATTTTCTTCACAGACATTAGCAGCATTATCTCAGCTTTTGAGAAATACACAGCAAGCCAAAATCAACCATCACAAGACATGGCAAGTATATTCTGGCACTCACAAAGTTTTACTGAGGGACAGAGGGTACTTTCTGTCTTATTGAGAGGCACTTACATGAGAACAGGCAAAAATCCTGATACTTAATAATCACATCAGCTGATACCGTAGAAAGTATGGTGCAGAGCTGGAAACCCCCATCTCCTTTAGGCCTATAAATAGCAAGGTAACAGAGGAGCAAAGGAGCAATTTTTTTTTTCATGGTAGCTTACAGTGATACAGTTATTGAATGAAGCTGAACACTCAGAGAATTAGTGGCCACACGTTACAGAGTGCATTAGAATACACTAGAAACTCTGCATCTCACTCTCCCCAGACTGTTTAACATCTAAAACAAGACAAAAAGCAACAGAATTTGAAAAGAAGGAAAAGCAGAGAAATGAAGATTTGGTCTGGCACAGAGCCATTATTCATTTCCTTCTCCTCCTTTCATTTATTTTCACTTCTAGGCCCTACCTGCATGTAAGGCTGCCCTGGCTTTCCATCTGGGTACAGATCTGCAAGCCCAGATGAGATATTCATGACTGCCACACTTGGAGTCTTCCCTCGAGCACATGGAGGTTTAAATTAGTTCTTTGGTTATACCTTGCTGTTTCCATTCTGTGTTCTCCTCTAATCCCTACTTATTCCTGTACTAGAACACACTCTCCAACCCACTGCTTTCCTAAATATTCAATTAATAAATTAAAACTTTGCTAACTTTTCTTTCTGTTATCTGATTATCAAGCCTTGCTGCATCATTTCCCAGACCTCAAACCTTTTTTTGCTGGTTTTGCTTCTCTGCTGTGTCTCTAATTTTTCCATATCAGAAACCTTGCATTACTCTTTATTAAGAAGCATTCAAGTACCAAATGGTAGGAAACTGCCTCACTCTCTTTACTATTCAGTGAGAATTATGAATTACCTTTTTTTTCAACTTCTCCCTTTCAATCAATCCTGACAGCCTGTACATAATAAATGATGTTTTAGCCCAGACTCCTCCAGTAACTATTCACAAATTTTTTTTTCCATGAAGAAAGGAGAAAAAACCTCTTGTGGGACACTTCCTCCTGCAGTACAGGCAGGTACTCTTGTAAGTAATGATGCTAATAAGAACATACCATAGGCACATAGGGGAGCATGCAAAAGCTCTGAGCAAACAGCTAAACAGCAGCTGATTGTGACAGCCAACAGACTACCTGTGTTCATTGTGCACAAAGTTACAGCTTACACATTGGCAAATAAAATCCTAGTGCAGGATCAGAAAACACATGCTGCTAAACAAAGCTCTTGGATGCATAATAATATTTTATATTTAATATTTAAATATTTAATACTTGAGCATATGCCATAACATTTCTGCATCACACTAGAATGCACCTTTTTTTTTCATTCATCTAACTGTTCAGAATAAAGTGGGCTAACTCTGGAGATGGGAGGTCAGCCAGTGCTGCCAGATTATGATTATTACTGATTTAACAGGCATTCCTGCATGGGTAAAGAACATAATTTCACACACACTCCTGTGTATAATACTACCTGTTGCCATGGTTAGAGGCAAGAGCACCCATACCACACTTTCTTATGGCATGGGAACCCCAATTAAGTAGTCATGTTTTGCAAGCTTTCACTCCTCTTGCCACACAATCCTCTGCACTGTGTAAACATATAAATTTCATCACAGAGCTGGCCCATATCAACACATTTTCTTGTTCTAATGAGGTTCACTGCCAAAAATGCTTGGGGAAGTTAAAACAATCTATCAGGTCCTGACATTGGAAACACATCTTAACAGGCACTGAACTATATGACCTGAGCATCCAGTGGCTAAGTCATGGTGATACTTAGTGCGGGCATATTCCTCTTCCAATGAGAATTTGTCCCTCTCCTAATGTTTGAGGAACACCAAAGCTGCTGGTTATATTTGCTGTGTAGTTTGTAAATACTTTGAACAGATGTTAGTGCAGCACATCTCACCCCCTCACCCTCACGAAACAGGACTTGTCACTTTTCCCAGATGAAATGAATGGGGCACCAGTGGGTAATAGTTTGTCGCTTTTACAATTCCTGTGTTTTCAAATCTGCTAATACTGGGAACTAGAATTCCATAAACCTCCATTAGATAGTAAAAATCACCCAAAGGAAATGCACATAGTAAATAAAAGTTCAGAATGTCACTTAGTCATCTGTGTTCAGGATGATAATCCTTCCTCTTGACTGGAATCTCCTTTGCCCCAGCTGTTTTTCTTCTGCAGGAGTAAAAAAGGAAAAGTCAATTTTGAGGAACTCTGGCTGAGTGGTGTTTGCCCTGTTTCCTTCAGAGGCAACACAGGACACATATGACTTCTATGAGCAAGGCAGTAGGGTTTCTATGAAGACCCACTCCTCTCCTAGAAGTTGCAATGTGTGACTAAAGACAAGTTTGTGCAGGCTGCAGTTGCAGTGACATACTTACAATTGCTAAAGCAGCTGATACTGCCAATGAAAACTTAACCATAGAATTATAGAATACACTGAGTTGGAAGGGACCCATCAGGATCATTAAGTCCAATACAGGACAGGCCCTGCACAGGACACCTCAAGAGTCACACCGTGCGCCTGAGAGCATTGTCCAAACGCTTCTTGAGCTTGGTGCTGTGACCACTTCACTGGGGAGCCTGTTCCAGTGTTCAGCCGCCGTCTGGGTGAAAAATCTTTTCCTGAGATCCAACCTAAAACTCTCCTGACTCAGATTCATGCTGTTTCCTTGAATCCTGATGAGAGTGAAGAGATCAGTACCTGCCCCTCTGCCCCTCCACCTCCCATCGTGAAGATGTTGAAGAGCACAATGAGGTCATTTTAGAATTCTACAGTAAGCATTCAAAGAAAGCAGAAAGATCAGACTGTTTACAAGCATATCACACTATTCCACTTCAACAGCTGGGATACAAACTGATGCTTTAATATCAAAATATTTATTGCATTTTGAGTGTTCTGATAAAAAAAAAGAAATAATACGAGAGCTTTTAAGAGACTATGGCTCCAACAGCATGACAGGATATTCTGGTTTGTTTTTTTACTCTAAAGTGAGGATGACTATTCTAATCACCATGCAATTGCATTTATCCAGCTTAGACCAATCCTAACTCTCTATTTGCTTTATCCATGCTTCTTGTGACACATCTATGATCAAGATTAAGTGGTGGCGAAGTCAGGTGAATGTAATAAAACATCTACCACAGATTCACATGAAGCATAAACAGCACTCTAGTGTGCTACGGGGTACACTGTTCTAGCAGAGGTGCCAATATCTACCCAACAACAGATGCCAAGTGCTTTCTTGAAGTTAAGGTAGGCCAAAATACAATACAGCCCTCAGTAAAAAATCCTACAGACTAGCAGTACACTTACACAGCATAAGTACTGTAGACAAGCAGAAGTGACAGCACTTACAAAGTTCTTCAAACATGTTCTTACGACTTGAATGACCTTCGGTTCCTTTGAAGACATCCATCCAGTGGGACATTACACAAAACAAACAACGCCAGTCCCAATTCTACATTCCTGGAATTCTGGCAGCACTCAAAAATCAGTCCAAAAGTAACATGTGGCAAGATCCATTTCTAGACTAGAATCAAGAATAATGATTCCATTTGTGTCTTCTTTGACACAAGACTCTGAAAGATGCTAATCTGACAGTCTTAAAGTTTCTCTACAAACTAGTTTTAGTCTTTCATAATGTAGACTACTAAAGTGAAGCTATCTGGTGAATTTTGTTTCAGCAAGTTTCTTACGTGCCCGAAATTTTCATACAAGGAGGGGAAAGGGGATGTGTCTCCCATCTTCTAGCCTCCAAGTCCAATCATAAGGTCACTCTCAATGTTAAATACTATTACTTTCCAAGTATTAATGCAAAGCTCATATTTAAACCTTTTTAAAATTAAATAATCGGGGTGTTTTTTAACACTTTCTTGATGTAAGTGAGCCACTTTTAAAAGAAACTTTTCTAAAAAGAAAGCAGCAGCCAGTGTCACTGTTTGACTATCATTAGTCTCCTAAATGTACTGCTTTAATACAATAATACTGGAAAGTAGGCATATTAATGATCATGATAATGATTTGCCAAGCAAATGCCTTCAGTCATATTTTTTCTGGTGGTACTAAGTATTCTCTCATCATACAAACTTTCCTTGAAGTTGTAAATGTTCAGCAACTTACAGTTCAGAGTTCTGCTGCCTACGGATGAGCATATGGTTAAAAAACCCTCCAAAACAATGCTGCCCTAAGGAACTTATGTGTATATACAGCAGTAAACAAAGTGCATTTCACTGAATTAGCAAACCAAATACTCTAGTCTGGGTACAGCCAGAACTCATTTTTTAAACTGAAGTGTCGTTCATTCTCTCAAAAGGACACCACCCTGAAAGGGTCACACTCAACCCGGTGAAACCACTTCCATGCAGCATGGCTTCACACAGGCCAGGTGACCTCTTTACATAAACCACACCTTTAGGTGCAGGTCTCAGCACGGAGTGACAACCACCTCGTGTATAAATACTTTTTTTAAAACAAAAAAAACACAACCCCAACAAACAACAAAGAACCCCAGGGAAAGTGCGGGGGTGTTGGGGCGTTGTCCCGAGAGCCTCCGCTCAACAAACTACTCCGTCCTTTGAGCTTTTGACCCTACTCCGGCCTCAGCGAAGAGCCCACGGAGGATAAGCGTCCTCACAGCCGCCCGGGGCCGCAGCTCTCCTTCCCGGGGAGGACCCCACAGCTCCGTGCCGGGCCCGCTCCCCCCGCCCGGCTGAATCCCACCCTAGCGGCCGGCAGCCCCGGGCGGAGCGCGGGCAGCAGCGCCGCCGCAGTCCACAGCCCGGCGTTCTGCCGCTGCGGATCGGACATCGGCCTGGCCCCGGGCATCCGCTCAGCCC
The DNA here is from genome assembly GCA_013399945.1 of Ploceus nigricollis. Taxonomy (NCBI): domain Eukaryota; kingdom Metazoa; phylum Chordata; class Aves; order Passeriformes; family Ploceidae; genus Ploceus; species Ploceus nigricollis. The sequence goes on from VXBC01001034.1 coordinate 1,144,427, forward strand.
CACGCCGGGGCGGGATGCCTGATAAAGGCAGGGCTGCTTGGCTCCGCCCCACTCTGCTCTCTGCTCCCTGCTCCCTTCGCCCCGCTCTCGCCCGCCCGCCCCAGAGCCGCTGCGAGACGGGGGGAGGCGGAGGTGCGGTGCCTGTCCTTCAGGTCGGCAGGCGAAGGTAGCTCGGTGCTGGGGCGATGTGGGCTGGGCGGGCGCCGGGGAACGGGACAGGGTGTGCGGGTGCTCGGTAGGAGGATCGAGGGCCGTGGTCAGCCGGGCGCTGCGGGGCAGCGGGGCAGCGGTGCGTCCTGGGGAGGCGGCCTGAGTTGGGTGGTGAGCTGGTCGCTACAGCTGAACGCTGTTCGTGGGGTTTGTTATGGTGCTGATTGGGTTGGTAGGCGTGCTGTGCTAAGTGAGAGTAAGGTTATCCAGCATCCCCCGGGGACTGAGGAGTTTACTGCTGCGCTGGGGCAGCCTTAGCTACAGGGCTGCTGTACTTTTGTGGGATCGCAACTCTCCCGGTAGTGAGAAAAATTCATGTTTGCCAAATACTGCTCAGGTGATTGCGTGATCAACCTTTAGTCCTTCGACTAGCAAGGGTGGTGTGCCGTTCAGCTGCCAGCCTCAATCCTGCCGTTGTGATTCGTGAGCAGTGATGGGCTTTAAGACCCTGTCAGGTTTGCAAGAGCCTGTGTGTGGTGAGCGTTGGCACACATACCAACGAGCTTTTGCGGGCCAAGTTATCTGCACTTGAAATCGGTCTGATAAAACATTGTAGAACGTCTGATACTTCTCTACTGCATAAAAGCCCTCCACACTTAACGTCTGTGTGGACATAGGCACACTAAAAAACAATACAAGGCATCAGAAGTGATCTGAGATCTTACATGTGCCAAAGTCCGCCTTGGTTAATTCACTTGTAAGTGCCTCCCTGCTCACTTTAGTTGACAAGCCAGAATCGGCCAAGTGAGTGGCAAATTTAATTGTCTGTATGAATATGCTTGGTTGCAGTAGCTGGTGTAATTAGCAATACTAATGCATTGAGTGGGAATGGAGGCCCAATCAAATCTGGGTTAGGGGAGAGATGTGTCTGTGGAAATTAAGCATCTCGTTGAAGGATGCAGAGTTGGTCTTCTAACAGGAAGTCTCCTGTAGTCTGTATGCATAAACAACTCTACTTCATTAAGTGAATGTCATACTTTTCTGAAAGATCTAATGTGCCTCTGACCTATACAAGCCTAATATATTAATATTTTACTTAAAGAATTACTGTCATAAATTTTAAACTGAGTTTAGGTCAAATTGTGTATTGCCTCTGAAGGCAATTGCCTCGCTTGGTTTTTTTAGGGATTAACTTTAACATCTTTATCTATGCCAGAGATACCAGTCCCCTTTTATGCAAATGGAGGGTTTTATGTCAAGTGCATTAAATCAGTGCAATCAAGTCAGCAATTCAGCAGCTGCATTTATTTTAGAGACTTGTTGCTTCTGTTTTAGACTCAACAAAGAACTTGTACTTCCAAAAACTTGCACTTTTTTATGTGTATGAAATTTAATAACATTTTTTCCTTTATAACTCTGTTTTTGCTTAGAACAGTAATATCTCTAGAGATAAGAGAGCCTATTACAGGAAATGCCAATATTGGCTCTAGAAAAATGTTTCAGTGCTGTTTTGATATTTGTTTCACTTCTTACTGGAGTTACTGCCTCTGCACACATTTTGTCACATTTTAGTGAGAATGAAGAATAGAAAGTACTCAATAGAAAGCATTCACCCCATGACTTTGCCAGAAAGAACTTGTTTTCCTACCCACTATGTCTGTGGCAAATGTTTTTCTGTTATCAGAACAGTTTTAAGATGTCGCAATGTTTCTGCCAGAAGACTTCCTGAAATAACTAGCTCTGCTGTAGCAGAGGCCTGTTTCTTTTCAAGACCAGCCTAGTTTCCCATGTAGAAAACCTGAGACTCGGGGTAACACATGTATGTTCACATACTCAATTTCATGAACTTTGCTCAGAGTAGCAGAGACCTAAGTTACTTATCTCCTGGCATTTGTCAAACACGATTACCTATACACATAGATAGCAAAGTTAACTAAGAGATGTAATCAGGCTGGCTATGTCTAAAGGTTGCTAAAGGTGCTAAATGTCTAAAAGGGCTAAAGCTTGAAGTGTAGGTGCCAGCGTGCTCTACCTCTAGCTGAGAAAGAAGATGTTATTGCTTCATAATGTTGTTAGTCAAAGATTAAAACCTGTTTTAACCAAGGATTAATTTCTTGCACAGCTTTTGTGTACTGGAAAATAAAATAACATTCATCCAAGGACTTAAAGGCCTTCTTGTTGTCAGCCTTACTGGGATGTGTACAGATTGTGAGGTTAAACACATACCTGAGATGGTATGATTCAAGCCTATGATATTTGCATAATGCAGGGAGGTGAAGAGAAGAAACTCAACAGCTTTGCATTGCATTCTCAAAGAAATGTGTTCAACTGCAAAACAGGCTCTCCTCAATAATGATAGTACAGGTAGCTGACAAGTCAGTAGTGACAGACAGGTATTTACCTAGTGTGCTTTGGAGATTTGTAAGCATATTGGCTTCTGAAGCTCCTTATGCTCCTGGTTTTTCGGCACAATTGGGACTGTGACTTGTTCTGCATATGATTTCATGGTGACAAGGAGTGCCTACAAAGCAAAGATCATTGTGGTCCTAAAAGCAGAATTTTTCCTGACCTATAGTACTAGTTTGTGAGCACTGAAGTTCTTTGATCAAACCATAAGTTTTGATTTGTAATTGTCATGCATTTCTGTTTAAGATGCTCAGTGGGCAGATTTTTATTATTAGTAGTATGTATTTATTTATTTTAGATTTTTATCCACATTCTGTCAGAGCAGAGAATGAAACCCATGGCATGAGGGATGGGGAATTTCTAAAGCAGATGAGAGCAGGTGTTTCCTATTGCTGCTGAATGGTAAATGAATTGTATACTGCATCCTGGAGGAAAGTGGAAGCAACCTGAAGATGAGACAGAAACAGGACAAATGGATTAGATGCAGGTGTAAGCCTATATATTTCTTTGAAACAATACTCAAAAGCAGGGTAGAGAAAATATTTAGAATGGATCTGAAAATGCTTTTGCAATGTTGATGTTTGCATTTTCTCTATGGCTTACCCTATCTGGTAAATGTTTTGGGTTTTTTATCAGGTATCTGAAGAAATAGTCTGAAGATGAACTTCTTCCTGGAAACATTAAAATTCATTGTACTTCTTGTTTACCACTTACTGGAGTCACTGGTGTTCTTGGTTGTTCCTAGACGGAAGAAGAATGTTAGTGGTGAAATCGTATTAATTACAGGAGCGGGAAGTGGCATTGGAAGACTCTTAGCAGTGAAGTTTGCCAGCCTTGGAGCCACGGTGGTCCTATGGGATATTAATCAAGAGGGACTCAACTGCACAGTTAGACTGGCCAGAGAAAATGGAGCAGAAAGAGTACACTCTTATGTCTGTGACTGTAGCAAAAGACAGGATATCTACAGAGTAGCTGACCAGGTAAAGTATCTTATTTGTGGCTTTGACATTATTCTGAGTGCAAGCCTGGGTGTCAGATGCATGAGTAAGTTTTCTAGTGGATTCAAAGCAAGAGATTAAAGTTAATTCATTCTGAATGTCTTGCGCTTCCTATCTATTTCAAGAATTCTAGTTTTTAGAGTTGACTTGTGTATCTCTATTCCTTAAAAAATAAAAAGAGCTGGCTCTCTTTTTCAGTAGCTCATTTTAACTGGGTAGCTTCTCATTCATTCATTCAATTACCGAGCAGGCACTTAATCGTGAAGTGCGGAAAATCAATTTATTGAAGCTAAAGAAGTATTTCAAGTTCTGGCAGCCTTTTACCAAAAGACCGTACATTGTAAAAAGGATTAACTGCTTAGGCAATTTTCAAATAATTCCATTGCTGTGAAAAGATTTTGGCAGACTTACTTTATCTAAATTAATAAATGTATCTTGATGTCTTAAATATTTCTTTCATTTCCGAAGAGCTTTGTAAACATAGCATGTGGTTGGATAATTTGGGCAGACTAGCAGTATTGCCAAAAGCTAAAATTGTTAAACAGTTTCAAGTCTAAGAACCTGTTCTCATTCACTTAAAATTTGCTAAACTTAGCTGTTGAACTAAGAGATTTCCACGGTGAGTCTTGCCTGGGGATGATTTTTTAAACAAAAAGTTCAGCTGTCTTCAGAAACATCTTTTGGTTGAAATAATGTTTTGGTGCTCTTTAAGAAGCTCTAGCCTTCTGTCTTTTTCTATCTGTCCAAAAACGACTATGACAGGCTTTCTCATACATGAAGCTTGTGCATGAATCGCAGCTTGTTAGAGGCTGGTGCTATTGGTTTTGTATTCCAGTAATGCTGATCAGCCTTGGTCCCCCTTGCAGCTGTTACACCAGCTGAGCTGGACATCTGCTGTCCTTGCAGAGAAGTTGCATGTCTCTCCATAGGCCTGTAGCTGTGCTTCCTGCTGAACTGGGAGAGCTAGAGGAAGAATATTGTAGTGTGAAGGATACTGGAATGAAGCAAATGAAAATTAACCTTCAGGTTTGAGGACTTGAATTGAGGGCTAGCACTCTGGGCCCATGGAGAAAAGCAGTGGCTGAGTCATGCTAACGAAATTTAAGAGAACAGGATGTAGATCTGTGTGACATGGGTTCAGGATGATGCAAACAGAGCTTGCAGGAACAAAGAACTTGCAGTAGGGTCCAGTGCATGGCCCCTCACTTAAAACCTTCTGTCAGCAGTTCAGCAATTGTCAAATTCACTAATAATCCTCATGCTGATCTGCACAGAAGAAAACACCTTACTACCATTATTTCAGAAATGTCATGTCCTGCTGATTATGTAGAATCATCCTATCTTACCGGTTACAAAAAGAGTTTAGTATTAGGTGATGCTTGGTGCCACAGTTTAATTTATGCAATGTAGCAGACTCTGGTTCTTAGTGTTCAGCATCAGCCTTTGGAAGATATGACAGCATGGTTCCAGGTCCTTTTTCCTCTTCTGGTGATTCAGCTTTATGCAGGCTTGGAGTTTTGCAAGACTATGGTGAACATAAATTTATGCTGGCAGGGCAGGATATGTTTGAAAATTTTGCTCCCAATAAAACAATCTTAAAGCCAAAATGAAATGTATGTGGATCTTTAATATGTGCTTCATCAGCCACACAGAGACAGCATGGAAAAGTTACTGTGGTAGGAAGAAAACCTGAAGGCTCTGCATGTATCAGGTCGTTGTTTCTTGCCTGTACCAACAGGATGAAGGACAGCCCTTCAGCTATTAAAAACTATAGCTTAAAATTTATTTCTAATGTCTCTGTTCCAGAAGTACACAACTCCTAAAGCTTAGTTTAAAAAAATAGACAAGTTAGAGCAAGTTTAAGGAATGCGAGGAAGTTAAGCTAGAATAAAGGATAGGTGATAAATAATTCTTTAATTCTTCACTGTGTTACCCATTTCATTTTTCCCAGATAGCTCAGATCAATGACTTGTATTTCAAATTCTATATTAAATATTTTCATTCTCCTTTGGAGAGCTGACACAATATCTTGCAATCAGCTGGCCTGCAGTTGTTCTCTCAAATGAGTCTGTTCATTAAGGTTCTCAGTCTGGACCTAAAATGAAAACTATACTTCCTCTTACTGAACTAAATGTATAGGTTTATACCTATATATTTAATACAGAATTTTTAATTACAGAATAATTTATTACAGAAATTTTTCGACAACTTAATTTCTGGGGTAAAGTATACCAGATTCTAGTCCAGAATTGCTCTTTAGTTTTAAGATGTGTTTACTGTAGAAAAATACTTGTTGTATTAGCTAAGCTTTCTGCATTAAAGACTTAGCTGGAACATTTGTCCTCAGAAACAGAGGTGCTGAAAGCAGAAGCTTGTGTGGAGCTGTTGGGCTCCACAAATCTGAAAAATCTGTTTGAGAGCTCACCTTTAAAAAGGCATCAGGTGAGACTGCAAGAACCTGGGGTGTTTGGATCCTGAACCAAAGGTTCAGTGCAGTTCCTAAGGTGCACTGAACAACTGCAGTTCACTGCAGAACCTGAGGTGTTTTGAACAAGCATAAGTTCAACTTATTTAAATGTGTAATATTTCCGTTTGTTAAGTTTTCATATATAATACTTGGAAAGAATGTTTTGTACTTACTGCACATTCTCTTGATGCTTTTTGTTTTAGGTTAAAAAAGAAGTTGGCGATGTCAGCCTCCTAATCAACAATGCTGGTGTTGTAATTGGGAAGAGATTTCTTGATTCTCCAGATTCACTTGTAGAAAAAACCATGGAAGTGAACACAATGGCACACTTCTGGGTAATACCTGTATTTTGCATATACATACTAAGACATCCTTTTAACATGTTTTCAATGTTAATTTTGCCTTTTGGAATTGAGGAAAACATGCAAGGATATAGAGCTCAGAAATGATACAAGAAATTATTTACTTTGCTCTGGAGTCTGTAAAATTAAAAAAAAAAAGTGTGGAAGAATGGTTCCTTTGGCAATTTCTAGTGTAGGCAGGTGGAAGCACTTCACATTTAGAAATTCTCTTAAGAACTGAAGTCTACCATCTGCTAAATTCTGAGGCTAGTCATAAGTTATAGTCTCATTATTAACTGACATGAAGCAGGCTCACCTTAATAGCTGCTGCCCCTAGTAACAGAGAAGTGTTCAATTCTACTTCAGTTCTTCTGTTCTGTTAGTGTTCTAGTTGTTGTGTGGCTGTGATAATTTCAGTAAGAAACACCACATGTTCTGATAATCTTCTTAATAATAAGTGGAGCTTTTGTCCAGAATGAGTAACCTGGTGTGCTTTTTCTTCCTTTCAGTGAAGGCAGGTCACCTATATGGTGTTTCTATCATAAAGAATTGTAAAGAGAATATTAAATCATGTTTCAGTTTATTTAGAAATAATTTTAATCACAAAGGTTTAATGAATTTAAAAGAAGGAAAACATGAAATGAAAATCATTGCCATTTCACAAAATTTGCAGTGAGCACTTAATTCTCATTTGAAAGAAACTTCATGACTAGATTAAGCTATATATTTAGCTTTCATCAAGTTACCATCTGTCTTTGGTAGTGCTGGTGGGGTGGGAACTCCCCATTTAAACAGCTGAAGGTTAAAGTTCCAACAACAAGCTCCATATACATACACACATCCTTTCCATAGTGGAAGGGGGAAAGCTTATTTAGACTGTTGGGAGAATTTCTCTAAAATCAACAAACACCTTCAAAATATTATGGCATGTAGCTTACTTAGTAAAATGTTACATTGCAACTAACTCTGATTTACTTTGCAGACTTACAAAGCCTTCCTCCCAGCAATGATGGCCGCTAACCATGGACACTTGGTTAGCATAGCAAGCTGTGCAGGACTGTGTGGAACCAGTAAGCTTTCAGGTAGTGTATTAAAGTGTATTAAAGCTAATATTAATTGAAGTAATTAGTTTGATTTTAAACTCTGCAGTCAATATCCATGGGGGAAAAAAAACCCTAACTTATTTTGAAATTCTGGATCTTTCTGTATAGTTAAAGCAAGTAGTCAGACTTTCAAAACAGCTGACCTTAAACAGACCATTTCTTTACAAAGTGTTTTCCAGAAGCTCAGCAGTGCTGTGAAACAGGTTTTTCTGCCAAGGCAGAAGGATCTAGAAGCCATATAGAACTTTGGAAGCTGAGAACCTCAGCGCTGTTAAAATTTAGTTGCAAGTTTTTGATAGGGAAGAGGTCACTTTAGATTTAGAGGAAGCTCAGAAGAAGTTTCTGAAATATGTATACAAAGAGGGAGGAATATGAAATAAGGTGACATAGCAGTAAAAGAAATCTAGCTCCAAGAGAGTGATCATAAGTACAAACTGAATTTCAAATTGAAACCACATTAGAGAGTCTTGAAAACGTGAGTTTGAGGCATAGTGAGTGCATGGATTTAAAGAAAAAATGGTATGAAAAAATAATTTCATTTACCATTGTTCATTAGAGAGTGGAAAAGTGGTAGCAGGGATGTCATGAGAAGCTCTCTGTCTGCCAGTCTAGAACAAGAGTTGATTTAGGAGAGGAAAGAAAAGGAATGAATCAGATCAAAAGCAAATTTTAACCTAATCCTGAAAACCATTCCTATTCTGATGTGAAGTGGTTTAGTATTGGACAGTAAAGTTTAATTTGTAAATTTAAATATTTAACTGCAATTAATGTTTTATTTTACAGATTACTGTGCAAGTAAATTTGCAGCAGTTGGTTTTGCAGAGTCAATTGATCTAGAGATGAGAGCTCTGAGAAAGACTGGTGTTAAAACCACAATTGTGTGTCCTTACGTCATAAACACGGGAATGTTTGATGGTGTTGAATCCAAGTGAGTAAACTCTTGTGAAGTTTTTATGAAAGTTGCATTTTTAGCATGTTATAAATCCCTATTTCCTTTATGAAAATCATGAGCCAGGCTTTTTTTTTTTTTTTACTTGTATTATTTTTAAGGCTTCAGATGGGTGTTAACAGTGCTATCCAATGACTGGGCAACTCAAAAGGCCTAAGTACTTCAGTATTCATTTAAGCTGAAATGTGAAACATAATTGGTGTCCTTTCCTCTGCAGAAGCCAAATGCTCCATTTGTCCTCTCTGGTTTCTAAACCCCCATTCTCCTCCTGAAATTGATGGCATAGCTTTGTTCATTATGCATGTGTAATGACAAGGTTTAGGAGCCGAATAAAAGTCTGGTGTGTCTTAATATGAGGTCTCTGGTTTTGTCTTATGAGAGGTCATAAGAGGGGGAAAATAACGATGTCCACTCACTCTAACATAATGAAGATTCTGTTGTTCTTAGGACTTGTGGTATTTATTTCTTTTTTTAGTTGAATAACTGTAAAATTGAGACTTTTTTTAAGAAAATGTGAATCCAAAGCAATTTGCATTATAACAATAAGTATTTTCTTTTTCAGGTGGCCACATATGCTTCCTATTCTGGATCCAGAGTATGTGGCTGAGAGGATAATCAGTGCTATTCGGCAGAACCAAGAAATGTTGGTTATACCACGCATCCTTTATGTTTTATGTTTTTTGAGAAGGTAAGTTATGTTTCTTTTCCCCCTCTCTTTTCTGTCTGGGGATGCTTAAAGTACAGAAGAGGCTTCTACTTGCGGGTTTGAATTTTCATTAAGTTACGCACATTTTTGGAAGGGTTTTGTTTGTTTGTTTGTTTCTATGGGTTCAGTCTACCCTTGGGCCACAGAACAATGACAGAAATGTCTAACTGTGCCTTGCTGACTCCACTGGGGTGCAGTTTTACTGGGGGCTGTAGAGACAGACTGCTTCTCCATAACTGCATGTCAGAGAATTATTGGTTGGAAAAGACCTCTAAGGTCACTGAGTTCAACTGTAAACCCATCTGGTGTCTTGCTCTAGCATTTGGGCACTTTTGACTCTGTTGCAAGCCAGGTTGGAATACTGATCTATCTATAACTCAGGCTGCCAAATGAGTATAAAGGATATTTTGAGAGGATCAGTGGGTCTATATTCTAAAGAATATACCGCCTTTGCCAATATTAGTCAGGTTAAACTAATTCTGTGATAAAACTTTACAACTCTTCTGATGTGTGTTTGTTCCTTTTTATCTTCTTCCATGTCCCCACCTTACAGCTTCCTACCAGTGAAAGCAAGTGTTCTCCTTCTAGAGTACTTTGGAAACTTTGATATCATGAATACCTTCAAAGGTCAACCAAAGAAGGAGTGAAAAAGCACAAAATTCAGAGACCAGCAGCTCTAAAGTGGATGTTGTTAAAGGTGGTGGTGGGAAAAGTTCGCTTCGCTAGCAGCTGTGAACTTTGGGTGCCTCATTTCTCAATAGCAACAAGATTTTTAAGAGTTGCTTTTTAACTGGCTCTTAATCAACCGCTTCATCTGAACTATTGTTTGTAGTCCAGCGAATAGTTTTCTTTTCACCTCATTATGAAAATACATTAATTGAATTTAGTTGCTTTGGTTTATAATGCCTTAAATGGGATCCTGCATCACAAACCAATAATTGGCAACTTTGTGGGGAAGAGCAGACCAAGAAATCACATGTATTTAGCAGGTAGTCAGAAAAGCCTGTAGTGGATCCAACTTCTTGCTGCCATTCCGTGAACCATGAGGATGGGCTGTACTGCTGGTGCCATTACCATTCCCTGGTAAGCTGAGGAATTCAAGAATTTCCTCAAACAACAGATTCTAACTCTTACAAATGAAAGTTTTGTGAGATAAAAATATACACTGTGTTGGTGAAAAAAACAATTACATTTGTTAATTTTTGGAGGTGTGAACTCTCAACTGACAGATGACAATGGATGTTGGGGCAGGGACAGGGAAGGATATGTAAATTAAGCAGTTGTGCTGCTAATCTACTCTGTGCCTAATTTATTTTAAAAGCTAATACTATGACTGCAACTTTGTAACAGAAGTCTTTGTATCTTTTAGGTACAGTATTTTAAGAACTCTTTTAAATTGTCATCTCCTAAGAAGAATAAACTTGTGTTTATAAAGCATGAGACGGCCAGTCTAGGTGGGCTATTCAATGTCTCTTCAAGAGAGACAATGAATTACTAAAAACAAGGGCGTTGTGTTGTATAATAGGGGTTTCTCTTGGGATTATTTCAGAAAGGAATGGTGCTGACAGAACTGAATGGTATCATTACAGCCATCCTTTGAGTAACAGCATAATGTTTTGCTTCTCTGAGTTGGGTGACAGGTTGTCTTGTGTCTACAGAGACTTGTTTTACTTTCCCTTTACTCTTAGGACTGTCCATTTATTTTGAGCATATGCTGAGGAGGCGTTGCCCTTTTTGACAATGGATGCTTAGAAATCTACTTTGACTTTTTGTAATCCAAAACAAGAAAAAAGGAATCTTATGGGTACATCACTTCTATACGTGCTAAGTCCACTTCATCTCACAGTTCTCTGCTAGTAATTGATATAGTAATTGAAACAGTATGGAGAAAAGGGGGACTTTTTTAATGGGGAGTCTTTTTTTCTTTCAATGATGACCTAAAAACTACCTTCATTTCCCTTGTCTATACAAATAGTAAGGGTTATTAGCAGAGAAAGGTTCACATAGAACTACTTTACTACTGTTATGGATAAAGATTCAGCAAAGCCAATTTCATAATTAATAACAAAAATTTATTTCGCGATCGCTAACAAAAATTTAAAGTCCGAAACTCCACAACCGCAACTCTGTCGAGAACAGCCACAATCAAGGAGCAGAGCAGGCCCTGGGATCCGGCTCTGGGTGAAACAGTGACCTGACAGCGTCAGAGTCCCCCTTTGTTCACACCAGTGTCCCGGTGCAGTGGGTTTTTATACTTTTTATTTGGCCCTGAGCAAAGTCTTTACGGTGGCGCGCATATTCATGTGGTCTCCCTTCCTGTGCTGGGCTGAAGAAACTGTTTCTGGTCAGCGATGATCGCCGGTGGTGGTCGATCACGGCTCTGAGTATTGTCCAGGTGTCCCCTGAAAGGTGGACGATCACCATAGTGGCCCCGCTCTTCTGCTTGTAAATGAAGTGGATCTGTCTGCAGTTTCACCATCGTATGAATCCATCCGTTTCTCGGCGGTGGTGCTGAGCAAAGCCTGCTTTTGGAAAGTGATGAATTTCTGTGTTGGGACATCTGCCTCCCAACCACTTAATGGCTTGGCTGTTTCCCTGATTGCAGGCCAACGAGCCATTCTCTTGTGCCTGCGAAGCCTGTTGCGATGCTAATTAGGTGCCCCCTCTCAGCTTTCTGTCTGCTTCCTGCAACCTGGTGAAGCAATCCTTCCTGGCTTCAGTTTTATATTTCTATAATTTCTAAGAATCTCCGGTACACCCAGTTTGTCACATATATATACCGAAAACGCACGAATTACAGCAAACATATATTACACTACTGATGAGCAAGAAAAACTGAGTAAAACAAGTGTGTTAAAAATCACCTTACCTTTATGATGGATTGATGACAGCTAGAATTCAGACTGATGAAGAAGAGATTTGTTTCAATCTCCTTTCAGATCTTCAGCTTCCTCAAAATTTTTACTTGTTTTACAGTGTACCTCAGGAAACAGAAGTTAACCAAGTAAAAAAGAGATTGTCTCAATGTGGAGTCTATACACACATTGCAGTGTTTACAAATTCTACCACTAATAACTATGTGGTGTATCTGTGTCTTCAGCCTCCTCACCTTTTTATACTAACAGAACATACTTTTCCCTCCTGGCTATGAAGTACTAGATATGCAGAATTCTGCACCAAAGGGGAAAAGTGAGCTCTGTATATGAACACTATGAGTATCAAACTCCAGCTCTAGTGAGAGCAAGTAGCTTTTCATTTTTAGTGTCTTTGTGAACACCTTCTGCTGAGGAAAATTAGAAGCAGTAAGTCTGGCAATAGGATTTGGGGATTTTCAGCAGGTTCATGTTTGTCACAGCCCTAGGAGGATTTTACCTGATTTTACCTGATAATTTTGCCAGATAAATATATCTCCAAGGACTTTTCCTACTTCACAGAATCAGTGGAAAGGACCTGTGCTCAATTAAGCTTTGTATATCTCTAAGATTGGAAACCCTACAACCTCTCTGGGTAACCTGTTCTAGTATTTGTTCATGCTCTGTTTAAAAACAGATAAATTAAAATTATGTGTAAATTGAATGTACTTTATTTCATGTCCTTCCAGAGGATACCACTAAGAGTCTGAGTTTGTGTTTCACACCTTCCTTTTAGGTACTTAGACACATTGGGGCTCAGCCTTTTCTCAAGACTAAGCGGTCCCAGAAATCTCAACCTCTCCTTGTATGGCAGGTGCTCCAGTGTCTTAATTATCTTTGCAGCTCTTCACTGGACTCATTGAGTATATGCAAAAACTAGTTATGAGTATATTCATATCTCTTAGAGACCAATTTCTGTACTAGACTGAGCATGCATATGTCATACAGAGCTTCAGTAGAAAATCTCTGCTTGCTAGCTGTCCTAGTAGGAGTACACAAATAATGGCTTTTATATAAATGTGCTGCTACCACATTGAATATTGTGGTCACTGGTAAATTACATCATGTACCTGGAGGATAACAGCCTATCCTGTAATGGTTTTTATCTCCCCCATCTCCTATGATGGCATGACAGATGTGGAGTTGTATCCTGGAGGTCAAACAGCACACATCCTTCCCCTGTGTTCAGGAGGTTGCATGGAGCAAGAGTTTGTATCTTCAGCTGAGATATAAATGTCTTGAGATAAAAGGTGGCTTACTTCCAGCATAACAATGATCTTGACTGATTGCTTTCCTCATGCCAAAAAAGAGTTTTTCCTTCAGCTCTCAACAAGAAAACTCATGGAAGGATCACTGTGACACCCAAACAAGAAGATAAAACTTGAAAAGGAAGAGCATTTCATTTGTGACAGCATAATGTCTGACTGCTGGAACGTATACCAGGCAGCTCCCACAAAAGAATTGTTGGTTTCATGGCCATTGCCTGAAATTTTAAATAATCTCTGCCCAAAAATGTCTGTCCCAAGTTTGACTGGGATGGCTGCATTGGCCTAATAATGGTTATATGGTGATTCAAATGCAATCCATGGTATTTTATTGCCTGCTGTATTTCTTTTCCATGTGAGATCATATTCCTGTGGTAGCAGAAATCTTGCTGTCCCCTAATGCTTCAAAACGTGGAGAAAATACTGCCAGGAAAAATTAACTTGATTAAATCCTCTGAACAAGATTGAGAAGGAAAACAGACAAAAAAACAGCAGCTGAGATACAAGCTCCGTTATTGTTTTATGAATTCAGAATTCATATCCAGGAGCTATGTGTACCTGCTTGGAATCTGGTGTTCATGGTGGTCTGGTTTCGTTTTAGGAAGGAGCTAAGCAGGTACCTCTTCGCTGGTAACTTTCCTAGGGGCAGTTGATCTTCCAAAGACACCAGTGTGGACTGCATACTTTGCTAAGCAGCTGTTCAAAGCCATAGGCTTTGTAAAATAAGCATTTTAACAAAGTAACTTAGCTTCTCTCACTCTCTTTTTCTTTGCTGTGACAATCAAGAGAAATGGGTTTGGATCCACAGTTATCACTGTCTCTCAGGTGACACTTAAAAATGTGTTATCAATGCCTAGGTAGGTGGGATAGCACTACAAGCAGGGACTTTTTGTCCATTCACTGTATGACGCACTTTCTCTCCAGTCTTAGGTGTCTCCAGCTTGATAATATTTTCTCTGCCTTTCAAAGCCACCAAGCTCACAGCCTGAAGTTCTGTGAGAACTTCACAGACAGCCTGTGGGCTATGGCTGAGGAAAACATAGCTCTGTCTAGGGAAGAGAAGTAGAAAAAAACCACGCCTTCTTCCTTTGCCCTTGGCAATATCACATTAGGAGGAGCGCCCTCAGGATTGCGACAGAGATGTTCAAGACAAAGGTGTGACAAAGGCAGAAGTTCTATGCCACGTGCTCTGCGTTGTTGCATGTGCTGGATAGTTACTGCTCGATTAAAACAGACCGTGGTTCTTGGTACAGCTGTGTTGAGAAATTTCATCCCTTATCCAAGGTCAGGCATAGCTGCATCTAAGGAAACATTGTTCTGTAGAACTTGTAGTGGAGTAGTCTTCCACAATCCCTGCCCAGGAAGGAAGAGCCCTAAGACATACTGTTACACTTTTGCCTCTCCATGTCTTGCGGTCCAGAGGCGGCAACCCTGGCTTTGGCACAGAAAGAAGAATCAACAGAGCCAGAACACGAGCAGCGACAGGAACACTGTCAGCACATGCAGCCCACAACAGTTAAAGAGGTTTTTGCTGAACAAATTTGGCCTGTTGACACCCTAAATTTCATGCCTAGAAGATGCCAGGTCTAGGCTATGGAACCTGGGTGATGGTGCAGTTCCCCTGGGCAGGTATCTGCATCACCTCTATTAACTTTATTGCTGTGAAGGCAGCTTGCTCAGAGACTAATGCTAGGTGATGTATGATAGCTGAGGAATCTGTTGAGCACATGGTCTTTGATAATTGTTCCTCAGAAATGGGAATTCTTGTTGGAAGGTTAACATGGAAGGTCTTCTCGATATTAATTCTAGAAAACACACTTTGCATTATTTATTGTCTGCATATTTCTGTCATGATAATGATGATTAACCCTGAAGCACACTCACACGATGCACCATGCACAGCTAATAAAGTTACAAAACTGATTTGAATCATGCTACAGTTATTGCAGAATGTCCTACCTGTGTTTTGCGGAGCTTCTAACAAATTAAGAGAAAGCTGTCAATTCCAAGTAATCACATCTGTAAAGCGTGTTGTATCCAGAAGGAGCAAATATCACTAGAATAGCCAGATGAGGTTCTTGTTTGAAGTTGTTTCCTTCAGCAATTAGTAATTTCTACCCTCTGGTATTTAGTCGGTCTCTAACAGAGGATGGGAGTAATTGACAGTGTGCCTAGTTGAAATTTCTGTGTTAAAATTTCCTAAAAAAAGGAATACCACGTTAATTCCACCAAAAAGAAAATAAAAAGACTTGAAGCAGTTAGAGCCTGCTGTAGCAATTATCTCCACTGGCAGCAAGAGGCAGAAATCTGTTTCCAACCTTGCTTCTGAGCCAAGGGCTTGGAAGACAGCTATGAAACTAGTTTATTCAACCTTTATTTTTTCCACATTGACAATGAAATGTCTGACTGCCCTCTTTCATGCTTTTAGATCCAGACGTGGATCTAAATGCAATGACATTTATAACAACATTTTAGGGATTATGGATTGGTCCTTAGCATTCAGATAATTGAAAAAACAAAGTATCTTTGCTTTTAATTTGTGTGTGATTGTAACTCTGCCCGTCTAAATGGGTCAGGTTTTCAGCTTCCATTCAAAGGGGAGAGAGCACTTAAACAATCACTTCACATTCAACAAATAATGTCCTGACATCTTCTTTTTCCTAGATTTGGAATGAGGCAGCTACATTTGTTGGAAAAGAACTACAGTATCCAAAGTGGAAAACCCCCCTTAGAAAAGAAGACTGGAGGAGGGATGAAAAAAAGTGAGGAACTTTAATTCACCGGTTCAAATGGGAATCCACTAAATATGTGGAGAGTGCAAGAAAAGAGGGAAGGGTGATACTGATGATGTTGTTGATGAGTTAGTATATGGTCTCCTTGTGGGATGTATCAGACGACTTCCTTTTGGTCCACAGGATTCTTGAAGGCTGGATCAGCTTCTACTGTTCTAGAGAATTTCCTGACCTAAAATTGGAGTAGGTTTGCATTATGTCTCACAAGCAAGGTATTTTGTAAAAAGGATAAGCCCTTCAGAAGAGTGGAATATAGGATATATATAAACATACATATATATATTTTTTTCCACACTTCAATTACACAGATATGAAGTATAATGTTTCGGTTTTGTTTTGATTCTGCATGCACAGAGGTATAAAGAGGCAGACAGGAAGGTTTCCAAGCCTATCCCCTTTTAAAACTCTCTTCAACTAGTTTTTGCAATTTAGTATACTGTAGCAGGTTTGAGATTTACATCTGAAGCCAGGTAGTGACTTGTCTGTCAGATTAAATAATCTCTTATCACAAGCATTTTATGGGGTAGCACCCCTGACTGCTAGGAACCTAGACTAAGGAGACAGTGGCATGTTCACAGCATTTATTTTTATTCAGCCATCTACAAGCCTAGCCATTTTAACATTATTTTTCAGAACATGGCACAGAAACAATGGATTTTTCACATCCACAGGAAGAACTGTTGCATTATTTCCAGTGTGAAGGCCTGTCCTGTATTATTCTCTTCTACATATATGCTTTTTTGTTTTGTTGTATTACAGCAGAAAAAGCCACAGAGACATACCAGGAATATCTACCATGTTCTCCACCTGAGTTATAAATTGATTTGTTTGTTTTTTTGGTTTTTTTTTTTCTTTTTAATAGTGTTGTCTTAAAATCCAGAAAGTAGCAGTAGAAGTCCAAAGAGATCAAGAGAACAAGCTAAGGGATAAGTTCAGGGTTCACACCAATTCTTTGTCTGAGGGTTTTGAGGGAGACAGAGCAATAAATTATGCCTTTACAACAAAATACAAAGTCTCATAACTATGTTGAAGCATGTGATCTTGCCACTTTGAAATCCAGGAAATCACTCCAAGGAAATCTACAATGTCAATTCTTACATTCCTGCCTGTAAACCATTAGAGCTTCTGTGGTGGCTAATGAAGTTCAGAACTCATTAGGGCTTCACCCCTGTGTATTCCATTAAACCTGTTTTGGGAGACATTCTGCTACAGGACTGGTCTCCAGATTTTATACACCTACTAATATTTTTTCGGATATTTTCACATCAATAGATGCATTAATCTTTTAAACTGTAAACCAAATATAATCTGAATAAAGAATGACTTGAATTGAGGAAGGGACTTAGAAAATGTGGTAACTAAAATAGTCTTTTCCAGAGACTGGGGTCAAAGAGTGCTAAAAGCTTGTGTTTCTTCCTAAATGGGGAAGTAAGTATCCTTTTTCTTTCCCCACTGTATGCAGGCAAGGTTTTTTTACTTTTTTTGGGATGCATTGATAATATCTGCTAATTAGGGGCAGAATGGCCCTGCATCTTTCAAGCAATTAGTCAGGGCACTGCATCAGTAGTGACTTAGTAGCACTTCAAGATTTCTGGAAATTCCTTGGCTTTCATCCTATTGCCACTCCCTAGCTGCACTGTAATGAGACTTGGATGGAAAATTTTAAGAACCTTTGTATTTTGCCTGCATAGAGAAAGGACTGCTATAAATTGATTACTGTTACCTTGGATATTTTTAGAGATTAGCAAAATTGATTGATTGTAACTGGACTATAGTCTCTTAAAGTAATTGTCTCTTAACAAAAGTAATTGTCTTAGAAGAAAAAGATAAATACCTATAAACTTGCACACACATATGTTATGCTTAACTTTGGATTACAGTTAAGATAATGGTAAATAGTTAGCTTCAGTGGTATGGAGACTTCCAACACTAAAGTGACTGATGGTTTGAAAAGAAATTGAGGTAGAAACACAAAACAAAGGCAAATCACAGTCAGTACAATGCTGATAATAATTGTTTGTATTTAAGATTTGTGTATACTGTCATGCAACTAAGCACACACAATTTAGCAATGGCTTTCCATTGAGGCTGGAATGGGATTAGAGTAGGCAGCACTTGGAGATGTGTGTGCACCCTTGCATTTACTTTTCTGCATATATATGGATATTTGCATTCTGCATGAGGTGATGTTTTGGATCACTAGTTCTGTGTGTAAGAACCTCAAATAGCACCAAGTTCAATGTCTGCTATTCCAGCCAATGGAATATTTTTTAATATTACTAATTTGGAATACTCATGGGATGCCTGAGTAAATCCCCTATCTGTTTTTCAAACATGCTTATCATAAGACTAGTTTGAAGGCTTATTGAGAGATTATATGAGCAAACTTGGCTTATATTGGGATTCTGCCACATCCTTGGATCTTCCCCCACAGAAATGTTAATAATATCAGACTTGTTCCAATAATAAGAATTGATAGAAATGGACTTGTTTGTTTACCTTGGTCCTGCCAGGTGATGAACCCTCTGTCTTTGCCACAATGAGAAGTTACACAGATATGTAACTTTGAATAATCCTTTTTGGCTCTGTTTTCTCCACCCTACATGACAGGGAATTTAACCATCATTGTGCAGCTGTTGGTTTGAAAGAGGGTTTTGGCTCAGAAGATGGTAACAGAGATGATGAAACGAAATATCTGTTGGAGAAGAGTGACCTGGATAACCAGCTAAACAGGAACCATGACACTGCTGTTCTCTACATGCTGGTTCTTCTTAGGGCCACAAGAGTGGCTTGGGGATGATCTCCTCACAATGTCTGCTCATCAGCAGGGGCAGTTGGGGCTACTGTTGCTGAGAACAGGCTGCTGCCATATACACTACTACTATACACTGTACACTACTACTGCCTGTACAGGCTGGGGCAGAGTGGCTGGAAAGCAGCCTGGTGGAAAACAACCTGGAGGTGCTGGGCAACAGCATCTGACCATGAGCCAGCGTGTGCCCAGGTGGCCAAGAAGGCCAATCGTATCCTGGCCTGTATCAGCAATAGTGTGGCCAGCAGGACCAGGGCAAAGATTGTTCCCCTGTACCCAGCACTGGTGAGGCCACGCCTTGAGCCCTGTGTTCAGTTCTCAGCCCCTAAGATCAGGAAGGACATTTTGGTTCTGGAGCATTTCCAGAGAAAGGCAACAAAGCTGGTGAAGGGTCTGGAGCACAAGTCTGATGAGGAGTGGCTGAGGGAGCTGAGTTTGTTTAGCCTGGATCAAAGGAGGCTCTGCTGAGGCCTTATCACTCTCTGCAATTACCTGAAAGGAGCAAGGTGGGGAATTGGCCTCTTCTCCCAGGTAACAAATATCAGGATGAGAGCACACAGCCTTAAGCTGTGCTGGGGGCAGGGGGGGTTCAGGCTGAACATCAGGAGGAACTTTTTAATAGAAAGGGTTGTTAAGCATTGAATGCCCAGGGAGGGGTAGAGTCACCATCCCTGGCAGTGTTTAAAGAAAGATTGGATGTGACAGTGCCGTACTCTAGTTGACATGGTGGTGTTTGGTCATAGGTTGACCAAGATCTCAGAGGTCTTTTCCAAGCTAAAAGATTCTGTGATCCTTTGACTATTAAGGTGAAGAAGATGCCAACACTGAATAAAATAGTCAAAAAGGCACATTGATCACATAAGTAAAAAATTATTGTAATAAACTAACATTGGTTTGTATCTCTCAAACAGTCTCTGTTTGTAAAAGACAATTAGACTTGCCATATAGTGACAATAAGTTTCCCATATTTTTCTACTAAGCAGCTGGTTGGACATGAAGGGATGTAGAGCCTGGCAGTCTTCCATATGGTTTTTAGTTTTCCTTCTGTCTTTCTCCACCACCACCAATCCAGAAAACAGTAATTTGAAATAGCAAGATCTCAGAAGGATTTTCTAGACCTCATATATTTTTCTGGAACAATCTCCCTGGTTGGAATATTCCCTTACTTTTCAGGTTACCAATAGGAAAACAGTGAAACATCCCTTAGGAGCATTTCTCCAGTTACGTTGTACATGAGCCATTCACCAACCAGTTGTCTCATGAAGACAGCTTTTGAGCAATGCCTGTGGAAAGCCCTGTCATGAATAAGCAGTTGCACAAGGAAGTTTTTTAGCAAGCAGGATTTCAATAGGCATTTTTTTTTCACAGTAGTATCTGTGCAACCTCTAATAGCAGCAAATCAAGATGTGCAAGCACAAAAATTCTCCCAGCTGCAGAGGATTATTCTCTTGCCAGTCTGCCTTGACAGTTCACTGTTGCTTGAGGAACTGCAGCCAAGCCAGCACTTTCAGCACTTCAGCAGGTGATTCACCAGCAGCTGAGTCATCCCTGTCCAAAGCTAGCACATGCAAAACCCAGGGAGGGGTGGGTGGCTAGGGAAGCACAACGAACCTTTCTCCACTAATTCATGCCATCTGGGAATGACAGCCCGTAGGCCTGCGGCTTTGCTTGCCAAACATTGTTTACAATTTTTATTATGAAGTCCATAGGGAAGGAGATTTAATTTTATTTAACAGTTCATCATCATTACACAAACTTAGCTTCAGAAAACAGGAAGCAATACTCATGATTAGTTAGTCAGACTTCTTTTTTTTGCAGGCTTTTGTTGTTAAACAATTAGATGGGAAAATTGGAATTGAAGTCACTGACATGCAACTAGAGCCTTTCAGTGTTAGAGGTCTCTCTGGTGAGCCACAGAGGATGTGAGCTGTTGCAGCTTTGACTCATCACTTTGGTTGGTGGTAACCCAGGCTTACATGGGAGGTCACTTGGCTTAAAGGTCCATAACTGAACAGAAGGGCAGCAATCACAAATGGTTATCTGTAAGCAGATGCTGCTTTGTGCCCGAGGCTCATGTGTCCCAATGCTTGCACAATCACTTTGTTTAAGTGTGAAATTATGTAAGATCAGTCACTGCCCTCAAAGAAGCTCCTCCCTTTAAGTTGCTTTGTTAGCAAATGTGAGCAGTTCAGTGAAGGACCCAGCAAGTCTAAAATCTGATGGAAGGTTGAAGATAAACTGTTCCTAGGCAATGGGACAGGGTAAAGGGAGCAGGGTCTCCTCAGTTGACAATGGTTAGCTGTTAGACAGC
The DNA here is from genome assembly GCA_013399945.1 of Ploceus nigricollis. NCBI lineage: Eukaryota > Metazoa > Chordata > Aves > Passeriformes > Ploceidae > Ploceus > Ploceus nigricollis. The sequence goes on from VXBC01001034.1 coordinate 1,165,639, forward strand.
TCAACCCTTCAATTTATCTCACCTTATAATGTTTTGTCTACTAATCATGGGCATTACTTAAAAAAAAAACAAACTAGTAATAATTAGTTGCTTTTAATGTTCTGCTATGAACAATTAAAACACCAAACTTTGCAACATAAAGGTACACTGTTGATTATTCATTAACACACAGTGCAGAAAAACCAAATTCACAGACTGTGTAATGCTTTAGAACACTTGGTTACATTCAAGTCTCAATAATCACTTTGTTCTGGAGCTTCCACAGAATAGGAGCATTTACTGCACTTCCACTTTGACCATGCAGCCTAGGTTGAAAACAAGTTCAGCCATCAAGGGTAGAGGTGAATAAAGTGAACACATTTGTCTTCTCAAAGGCAAACTTTGGGTTTACCTCAGGACAAGCAAACTGGACTAGAACCAGGCTCCAGCTTCCCAAGAAAAGCTGTTTCACTAAGGGAACATGAGTAGAGGCAAAATATTCCCATATCTTCTTTTTTTGCACCAACTTCTCCAGATGGGAGGAGGGACTTGAATTTACCACGTAGTGCAATTTCTTGAGGAACTTGGCTGAAGGTATAAGAACATGAGGAGTGTGATTAAACTATTGGTATAGGTACAAACGACCCATCTTGATAATAGGGTTAGAGATGGCCTATTTGGAAATGCCATTAGCTGCCATTACTTGCATATTTTTTGTTTCAGCCCAGCTGGTAGAATATGGTCTTTGTGAAGAATATAGATACAGTTAAAGGTCAGAATTTAAGATGTATCAAGTGGTTGGGCATTTCAACACCACGAGTATAGCCTGAGACATACCCAGAGGGCCAACAGACATGAGGAAGAAACACTGCCTAAAATCAGAGATTTCCATTCTGAAAAAGCTTGTCTGAAACTCATAATGTCTGGGCACGGGCCTAATACTACAAGAGTCCTGTGGGGATGCCAGAGGTCTACAACAAATAAGGCACAGGCTGCACTGTGCCCCATCCATGTGCTCTAATTGAACATATCGTCATTGGTGATCGAGGCTCCAGACTTGGCCACTTGCTGAGTGGGGAACTTTGATACTACAGGTGCATATGAACTTCTAAAAGTTATTCAAAAGAGTAATGTATCGATGGCCTAGGTCTCCATTTTGTAAAAAAACCAGATTTTACATTGGCAGTAAAATCCCTCTTGTAGAGGACTTTTTTTTTAACCTAAGAACATTCGGGTTAAAACATTTTATTTCATACTAAAACAAGTCTGCAGATACTCTTAAATATTCTTTCTACCATTCTCTTTCTTGAATTATCCTCACAAATGATACTTAGCTTAATAACATTCAAATATTTTAAACAGGTTATAAAGACAGCAAAAATTACATTTGTCAATTTGTAATTTTGAGAACTAAAATGTGATGGCTTCACAAGAGGGCCAACATGCACATGATCACAGATATGCAGTGAACATGGATGTGTAAATGTCTACTTAGATTTAAGCTGTTTTCCTCTCATGTTTGGGGGTTTTTTAAAATTTTTTTTTTTTTGGGTGAGGTTTTTTTTGGTGTTTTTTTAGCAGAATGAGGCGTGGAAGTCTGAACAATTAAACTACTCGTATAGGTACAAACTACCCATCTTGACAATAGGGTTAGAGATGGCCTATTTGGAAATGCCATTAGCTGCCATTACTTGCATATTTTTTGTTTCAGCCCAGCTGGTAGAATATGGTCTTTGTGAAGAATTTAGAAGTTCTTTTTCTGCTTGTAGTTAATTAAATCTTAGCTGTCCTCCATAGCAGGGCAAAATTCAAGGCAGATGCATAAGAATCATCACCAAGCTACTGCCAAACACCTTTTTTTTTTTTTTTCTCTCAAGAATTACGGATTTTTAGTACCTGAGGAAAAAAGGTACCAGTAATATGATCTGCATAAATACCACATTTCTTTAAGAAAAGTATAGGAGGAAAACTTTGTTTATATTACCCTGATTTGTAGCACAGGCACTCTTTATTATGTCCTGCTGTTTCTGGGTAGGTATCATTCTCCCAGTGTCAAACAGAGCTTACTAGACTGCCAGAATGACAGTTTCATACCTTATTATGAAGGCAGGTCCTTATCATAGCTTTTCTCAGAGTAAGGCATCCAAAAGCCTTTCACCACCCATGATACCACTTTATTACTTCTACACTTATTACATTATCCAGCATATGCTGACTACTGTTTTGTTAGGTAGGGTCTCTCGTGACATTATGTGAAATAATCTGGCAAACCAATATTAGATGTCACTACTTCAGCTATTAGAATAGGGTGTTGAGGTAGGAAAGGCTACCTTCGTAGGTCTACCTAGGAAAGACCTTTGTTTTGTTTCTTTGAATAAGTCATTTTAAGGCCATTTGGATAAATACTGTGGGAGTCAACACTATCTGTGAGCTATCTGACAGGCTACCTGTTAGGCAAAATCCAAAGCACATGATCTTTAATCCAAGATCCATTGTGAAGAAAAGCATATCCCAAATACCACACATATCTTCCAGTAGAGAAAAATATACAGGGAGGCAACTTCTGATAGAAGAAAAATTTCTTTTTCCTGCAATCATCTCTCTTTGGAGAAATCACAATTATAAAACATGGCCAGCTTCTGTGGTACTTGGGGGATATAGAAAGATAACTTCCTGTCCAGATGTTGAAATCTGTATTGAATATGGACTTTTGAAAGAACTCTGCATATGCCAACACATTCACTACCCACAAAAGGGTTTATGCATGTGAATATAACACAGTGAATGGTTCCCCTTGTTAGAAACCCCAGAAATAATTATGAGACTGGAAGCAGAGTCCTAGGATGCCTCTGGTATTCTGACAATTTCCTACTTCAGCCTCTCTCTAGTGTTTATCACTGATGAAATGAAAAGCAGCAAACAGGCTACCAAACAGCTCAGCTTTCTTTGGTTTTCATGTCAAGTGATTTTTTTGGGATGGGTTTTGTAGCAATATGTTGCATCTCTTCCTTAAGGACCCAGAGGAGGAGCATCTCTGCAGCAAGCACCGCTGTGCTCCCAGCAGTGCTGCCCTCTTCCAGCAGGAAACCTCCCAACATCACCATGCCTTCCCCTCACCATGCCTGAACCAGAGAGCTTTGTAAGCACCAAATCATACTGCACTAATAAACAAAAATTTCTCAGCAAAGTACCTGATTTGGCTCCATCTAGTTTGATGAAAAGAGGTTTATTAAGTCAATTTCCTTACCTAGAGATTTGCTGAATGTGTTCCTGCAATGCCACATGTCAAATGTCCTTCTAAAGGCTTGTGCAAGAACATCTGTGAACCTCCTGTGTCAGGCACATCTCATCAATGGTATTAATCCCTTACTGAACAGCAAATGTTTTTTCTCTTGGGTTGGTGCAGAATCTAGCAATGTGAAAGCTGAACTGGAAATAAATCATGAGGAAAAACTTGCCCAAAGAATCATTTTCTACAAGTAAACAGCAATTCTAGACCCAAGAAAGGATGTGAACAAAACCAAATTAATCAATTAATATTTTAAATTAGCAAATTGCTCAGATATTGGAAACAGTGTCAGCTTCTTGGGGCTTGAGGCCAATTGGTAGCAATAATCAGCAACAAATGACCTCACCAGTACAATCAAAAATGACCAGCCTGCATTTCCAGACCTGTACAAAACTGGTCTGATCTGTACCCATTTGGGTCAGAGAATGAGATTTCCCTGACTCAAGGAGCAGCTGCCTGTTTGCTAACATCCAGCTTTATAGCAGCTTTTCTAGCAGGTTGATTCCCTGCAGCTGCCAAACTGGAGGAGAAAGAGATACTGATGCTTTCTACCAACTCCTGGCTGGAAATTTTCCTATACCACAGAAAACTAAAGCATTTTGTGAATTCTTCTTGTCTCACAGTGATGTTAAAAGAACTGAAGTGTTATTTATTATTATAATTGATTCTCAGGGTTTTGAACATTAAAATTTAAAGGACAGAAACCTGAAAACTGCTTTTGATGCAGATGTAACTAAAGACCTACCAGTGAGCCTTTTCAGTGGTTTTCTGCTCCTCATACACATATGCTTGCAGCACCCAATTGCAGTGTGAACACATCTAGGACAAAATAGATGAGCACACTGTAAAGACTATTTAGACTGCCTAGCTGAAGGTGCTCGGAGACCATGGTTCCTTCTAGGTTATATCTACTTCTAGCTGCTTGCCACCTCATAAAGCACAGCAGAGAGAAAACAGCCCAGGATATTCCTGGAGTTTGGAAGAAAACTTCCTAACACAGCTGATGAGGGAGCCAGCTAGGGAAGACACCCTAGTTGTTTGTGAACAGAAAAGGACTGTTGGAAACCATCTGGGGCATGCAATCATGAAATGAGTTTTTGATTCTCAGAGAAGGGAGCAGATGGAGGGGTAGAAGGGAGATGTGTCCAGCAGAACTGCCGCATTGGACATCCATTGGACAGATTTTGGGCTGTTTAAGAGCCTGGTTGATAGGCTGCTTTGGAAGTAGTCCTGAAGGGCAAACAAGTCCAGGAAGGCTAGACATTCCTTAGGAAGGGTCTACACCACAAGTTTTATGAGAAGCAGCTAATGGAACTGGGGTTGTTGAGCCTGGAGAAAAGAAGGCTCAGCGGGGGACCTCATTGCTCTCTGCAACAACCTGAAAGCAGCTTGTAATGAGGTTGAGAGTCTCTTCTCCCAAGTAACAAACAACAGGACAAGAGGAAAAGGCCTCATGTTTTTCCAGGGGAGCTTTAGATTGGAGACTTGGAAAATTTCTTTACCAAAAGGGTTGTCAACCATGGGAAGAGGCTGCCCAGGGGAGTGGTGGAGTCACCATTCCTGGAGCTGTTGGAAAGATGTGTAGATGAGGTGCTCAGGGACAGGGTTTGATGGTGGACTGGGTAATGCCAGGGGAACAGTTGGACCCAATCTTACAGCTTTGAGTTTAAGAATCACAGCCCCTGAGTGCTCACAGCTTTGAATAGCTAACCCCTTTTTCAAGCACAGAAAGCCTCTTCTGATTGGAGAGCATCTGTGACTTCAGCATTTGCTTCCTGCATTTTGCTGCTTACTCAGACACCCTACATTGTCCCTTCCAGCCCAGGGATACAAGGGTGGCTGCAGCTCCACAGAGAGGTGCTCAGAGGTCCAGCTGGGCTGAAGAACAATGGTTATCCCCTTTTCCCTCTACTATTGGGCAGCTGGATACATGCCCCAGGGTAGAGGTCTGTGTTAGCATTGAAGCTGGGGATCACACAGAGGCACCTGCTGGAGGAAGAAGGGACATGGAACAGCAGTTGCTGAAGGGAATGACTGTAAAGATGGCCATTCAAACAATGTCTTGCAGAAAAATAAATTTCCTTCTGTTCAGCTACACCCTAGCAGACTTCACAGTCAATCCTCAAGGCTGATGAAATATTTTTTCCATAAATCCCAGCAGTATTGAGGTAGGAACAAGCAGTCTGTCAGCACCAAAGTGCAAAGTAGAACATAAAGCATCAGAGACTTCTGAGATCAAAGTTTCTGTCACCCATAGGCTTTTGATGTCTAAACAACACAACAGCCAACAGGTATAGAACCCTCAAGACCTGTTTATTTTCAATCTGAGAGTCAAAGGGGTTTTTCCAACATCTTGAACTGTCACCTTTAACTTAAGAACCACTTTAGTTTACCTGTCACGTAGATAAATACCGAAACACAGCATTTCTTAGACTGTCAGTAACATCCATTCAAATCCATTCAGCATTAGGAAAAATACAGCCAGAAGGTACTCAAAACTGATATTGCAGGATATGGTAAATTCATTGTGTACCCCCTAAGGATTTGTCTTGCTAGCTTCATTCCATCCTTTTCTAACTTATGGATTGAAGCAAGCACTGTATGTCTGACATATTCCAATTCAGCAACTTCATTCAATTCCACTATTTAATAAAAATAGGAGAAAATGCCACCCTACTTGTAATATGCAACCATATTCACTGACCACTTCAACAGCTGCATGCAACCCTGCAGACAAGGACTCCTCAGGGATCCACATGTTTCAGGGAAACAAAAATTTGAGATCCATGTGTGACACACTAACAAAATATTACCAGCAGGCTATTTCCATAAAAACACTGCAAAATCTTTTTTTGCCAAAACAATTGCAATCTTTTATCATCAATTAAAATTTTTTAGATTCTTCAAAGTCAGGCATGACCTGATGGCCCCTATTTCTATTAGTGTAAATGTGTCTTAGAGCTGTGAATTGCTTTTAGAAATGAGGTATTGACTGAATATACTATTTAAGCATAATCTTTTTTGTCATTACACATCACCTTGTTACAATTGTTTTCCATTTTGACAGACACTAGCTCAGTTTTGTTCTATGCAGAATTCTGTTGTATTCTGCCAGTCACTTGATATCAGGAAGTGTTTGTAGTGCATAGCAGTTTATTGAAATAAAGTAGGTAAAGACAGCTCAAGGATAGTGAGACTTTTAAGAGCAAGTAATTATTGAGGATTTTCAGAACCTTCTTCCAAAAAAGGATTTTGAGATAGGAGTCATCAAAGTAGAAACCTAAAGGATAGAGAAAAATTACTTATTCACAGTCTGATAGCTTGAGTTATGACATATATGGTACCATATATGTCATAAAACAATTAAGTTTAACTGATCCATTGCATTTAGTTAACATAAATGCAGCACTTCCCTCTTCTTCTTCATATCAAACAGGTGGCAATAAAAATTAAAATATTCTGAAGTAGTCTGCTTGTTTTACTTTTTATTACTTTAATACTTACAGAACTATTTCTTCCAGTTGCCTCAGATTCTTCCAAGAAAACAAAAGCTGCAATGATGTACTGTTTTTCCACACAATAATTACTTCTTTCATGGTTATTTGGGAAGACCAACTTTAAAGATGTAGATATTTTTAACACAAGTTAAGGGCTGTCTCCAAATGCATTAGAGCAGCGTAACATTTTGTACTCTAAATTCATCTTATCTGTTCTGCAAGTTTTACCAAAAGCTCATCTATGCACATGTTCATGATCACTTGAGTGCAAAAGTTTCATTACAAGACCATGAAGGAGACTCAGAGCAGCAGCAGATTCAACTCGCTGCCTTTCAAAATCTTCAGCTAAATCCAAAGAAATTTTCAGGACTCTAGAGCTAGAAAACTTGGACTCAATGATCCTTGTGGGTCCTTTCCAAATCAGCATACTCCACATTTTTTGAGCTTCCTTTGAACATCTTCAAGAGCACAGACTCATCCCAATTGTGGCAGCAGAAAACTCTGAGCCAGACAAGGCCTTGCACTGTACGGTAACAGAAAAAAGAGATGGCAAAAATGTACAGATGGGAATCAGGATATTCACCTAGACCTGGGAGAAAGCTGACAGCTGCTGCTCAGTGCCTAGTTGTGATCAAATAACCACAGTGAAAAAATCCATCAAGGAATATATTCTAAAGCTTCTCAGGCTGTACAGAAATCTCCTATTTTCCAGCAATGATTTAGACTCCTGTCCTCCTTTTCTGTTTATAGTGTAGACAGGACCAATCTTTCCTTTCTACTGGATTAATTCTGCTACCTCTGTGGGAAGAGACCAAAAAAGCTTGAAAGAGTCAGTAGTGGGTGGAGTGCTTCTGTTTTCAGTCTGTTGTACAACAGCACCATCCAGCTGTCAAACAAAAAAATTATCAAACATTAATGCCACTATCCAGACTTGGTCCTTGTATCACAAGCAAAATGAGTAATTACATGTATTAAAAAACCCCAAAACCAAAACCCAACCCACAGGTCACTTCCCTAATTAATTATATTGATCCACTGTTTTATGCTTTCTGGGCTATGTGCAAGAGTGTGCTTTAGGGAAATTAAGAATGCAGCCCAGTTTTTTTTTTATCCAGTAAGAGTGGCAGACTGCAGCTTACCTCTGTTTCAGTGAAGTGTGGCATGTAAGATCTCAGGTATGAGGAAAAGACCATTATCTTTGGCTCACAACCAAAGGTAGTTAATCACAATACAAAAATTAATGGAAAAATCTCAAATGGTAAGAGCCTATGTTTAAGTTATCACACTTTACCACTTGAGCTTCAGTAGTGAAAGCAAGAACAGCAACCTCAAGTGAGGGATAAAAATAATAAAAACTCATGCTCAAGTAACAGATCGCTCTTGAGAGATATTACGACATGAGGAAGAAAACTCCTTGCTCCCCCGAGATTTTTCATAAACTTGTGTTATTTAACAGTAAGGAATATGCAATGGAAATAAATGGCATTCCCTATAACAGATGACTAACTACCTGAATTAAATGTACAAAGTCACTGCTTAAATTGCCCTCAGTTCTACACTAAAATAATTTTTGTTGTAGCGTCCACAGGGAGCTTACCATGTACATCCACTGATGATCAGAAGTCTAATGTTAGACTACTGTTCCTGCATTACATGTGCCTTAGCCCATCCTGTGATCACACATTCTTGCATTGACACCTGAAAGCAGTAATGCATCTCCTTCTCATTTTTTGAAGACCAGTACTAGTTCTTTACAAACACTTTACAAAGCAGCACAGGGTACCTATCAATGCCAGTCATCCTTTAAAAGAAAACAACATTATTGGAAGCTTCCCAAGTAAACACTGTCAGGAAAAAAAACTTGTAAGTGCAACACTTAACCTAAGAGAAAGAACATTCCTACATGCAAAGAAAACCTGAAAGGAAATCCTAGGATAAATGAGATAGCTTTAAGGAACTTGAGCTTATGCAAAGAAGAATCGGCATACCCACCTCAAGAACGAGATGATGTTTTTCTTGCACATAAAATATACTGTAGATTTTAACATAAGCCCAGAATTTAAGAGCACAGCAACAGAAAAACAGCAAGCACTAGATTAGTAGCTAAAGCCATAGGAGCAAAGAACATGTCCAAAGATACAGCAGAGGTGGCAAATGACAAAGCTGTGCCAAGTAGGAGAGAAGGTGCCCTTAGACATCAAGGGAGGCAAAAAGCCAGAAAGGCAGCAAAGGCAGAAGAGTCTGAAGAGACACAGCCCTAAGGAAGAGGACAACAGCTCCCCAAAATCTGCAGATGAACAAGAAGATCAAAGAGAGGCATGGTTAATGAGGAAGTATTATGGCTAAGTTTAATGAAAGCAAGAAGTTCTCTCACTATGAAAGAGAACAGAGAACACATGAGCTTCAAAAGGAGCTGTATTAGAAAGTCATTGCAAGACTACACCATTAGATCAGAGGCAGAATGAAGGTACTAGAAAAATACTGCAATGAGAAGAGACCAAAATGTTAAAATCAGTCAAAAAAGAACTGACGCCAAATGGGGAAAAAAAAAAAAAAGAGGAAAGATTGGTATGTAGGAGGGTATTAAAAGGTAGCAAGGATGTGGCAGAAAAGACCAAGCCCTTGAATCAAGGTATCTTCAGCTCCACACACAGGGGAACAAAACAAACAAAAAACAAACAAACAAAAAACCACAACCAACCAGACAACAACAAAGAAAAAAACCCAAAAAAACCAAAAAAACCACCAAAAAAACCCCACAACTACAAAAAGAGGAAAACATCTAAGTTTGCACTTTAGGTGAAGGCAAAGTTATTTGAAATAAACAATCTTATTGTCTTGATGGAAGAAAGTAAATTTTCCTTGCCAGGAACTGACAAGAGAACTTGTGACATGCTTGAAGGCAGCACAGCTTTGCTTGCAGAATTGCATACTCAAAAGGCATAGGGTTACACACTCATTCCAACAGAGAGGGTAGGAGCAATCAATTTCAAAACTCAGATGTAGACAGAGAGCAGAAAGGAAGAGCAAAAGCAGATTTTGTGGAGTTACTAGTCAGATCAAGCAACAAGGAAACAGCATAAAAATCTCAGCAAGCATAGAAATAGGCCTACAGTGGAAAGAAACAAGACAAGCCAGACAGGAGAAACAGAAAGCCATGAAGTCTTTCCAAAACAGTCTAAATAGAGAGACAACATTTTTACACCATCCTTCATGAGGTCAGCCAGAGTTCTGCCAAGTTGATCCCAGTAAGAACTAAAGGATTTCACATGGAACCTGAGCTCATGACAGTAGTTTTTCTGTTTTATCAAAGGATACAAGCTTTTAAGCCAGGACACCAAAAGGTAAAAGGTAAAACCCACTGCTTCCAATAGACAGCAACCTGTTTACATTTATTAGTTGTTCAATTTAGCTAAAGAATCAACCTTATTTAAGATTAGAGTACCTGTTTAAACTGAGCTTTGTAATCTTGTATGAGTAAGCATTTCCAAACCCCAGGTTTCAGCTGTCCAGAGTCTTAGATAGATGTACTATAGTTAAACCTGCCATGTCACTCAGAGGATCTGTTTACATGTCTGCAAGTCCCCCCTGCCTGCCTGCTATCAAAGTATCTATTTACTATCCACAGAAATTACTATGCAGCTCAGACCTGAGGAGTTCAGTTTTATCTTCACCAGTCTCTCTAACCTTCTAACTAGCAAAGCTTGCAGATCTGATTTACTGCAAGCTTCTGCTGTCACTGACAAGTGCAGTGGCAGACCCAATGACAAGCTTGATGGATTTAGGACTTTAGTTCATGAACAGTCTTATTAAAACTGAGGACACAGAATTCAACATGTGAAAATAGTGATAAAATCACACACGGTAAATCCATACTATTGAGCAGAACAGCTGACTGCAAGGAACATGTTGCATGTACCAGCTTCTCAACATGCTCCAGTCTCAGAACCACACTGCAATGCTCACCAATCCCATCTTTTCAAACAGACTTTCTGCAAGTCCCATTAATTTTATATTTAGCATTTTACAGCAAGGTAGTTTCTACTTCCAAAAGCTTCTACACAAGTTGCACTGATACCCGTATCTTCCAATAAAAAGAGGCCAGGTTCCTATGACAAGAAGTATGAACAAACCCAGAAGTTTTATCCTGGAAAGCTCACACATTTCAAAATTTAAGATCTTATTTTAATCCAGCATATGGCAACTGTAAAATCCAGTTCATAAAATGGATGACTTGCTGCTGCTAAGTCTTCATATGTAGTGACAACAGTCAATCAATTCAGGTTTCTAGTCAGTAGGGCTTCCCCATTGATTCCAAGATTTTCTTTCTTTCTTCTGCTGAGGGCATCTCTGGTTTCACACCATTTCTCTTCCTTTGCATCATAATTCCATGCTGAAAATAGAACAAAGTGACCATGAGAACAGGTTTCCCAGAATCTCTGCTCCTGAGCTCTGAATGAACAAGATTCTTAAATAGAAAAATGCTTTGTATATCAAGACCCAGGTACTCTAAAAGCCTGATTAGCTGATAACTAAACGTACTAGTAGTTAGTTCAAGATACCTGATAGTTTACCACGCTGCTTCAGAATACAGTGCAATCAGCATTCCCATTACTCTATGCCAGACTAATGCACGATTGTCCGTAAATAGGTTTTTTTTGTAATTTGCGCAAGTATTTAAAGGCTAAGCTAAAACCTCTTTACTTCAATGGTATAAGGAAACAGCAGAAAACAGCTTAACTGCACATAGATCCTCGTGATACTTCTCTACCACCAAATAAGTTTTATATCAGGTTAATGTAAGCATGATCCAGGCCAGTGGGAAACCAAATAACCTTACCCTGCCTCAGAACGTTTTCACTGCATCAGTTTAAAAGAGAACTTATTACTAGAAATATGTGACTCAAGTTCAGAGGAAAACATCAGGTACTGCAAGAACACTGACTCACAATCTAAGAGAGTAAACCCAAACTATCAAGTGAAGTACTATGATGTGCATGTGCTTAAGTCTTCCAGCAACACATACTGATACTACCTGGGGCTGGTAAGTTACTGTAAAAACATCATTAGCTGAGTTTGAAGGGTTCAGAAAGCAGTATGTCAGAAGTAATGTGCAAAGCAGGGAGTAAAATTTAGAAAGTTTACTGTGCTTACCCAGAATTTTCTACAGTTTTTGTACTTCAAAAAATAATCAGTACACATATCCTTGTTATAGTTGTTTTCATCCATACATTTTGTAGTGGCATCTGTTTCCTTTAATAGAGGAAAATATACTTCAGAGCTGAGGGAAGTTACTGTACTTAGTGTTTAAATATTTTAACAAGTCACAGAATATCTACGAAGATAGGAGTGAGCTCTTCCGATGAAAGAACACTATCAAAGAGAGCAAAGGAACACCTATTACAGAAGATCATCAGTACTTCCAAGCAGTGATTTCACTTCGAGATAACAGAGAATAGTCCTCTTCAGACAGTAAGTGCAGAGTCCACAGAATATTTGTTTACAATGATGCTTGGTATAACTCACAAAAGACTTTTAAAAAATAACCAAGCTTGTCTAATCAGCATTTCAGGCTCTGGTTTTAGGGACAGAAAATTTAAGAGACTGCTATCAGTTGTATTACTCCTATTTATGGGGAATTAACTTGTTATTTCATGCTTATTATACTGGATGATTTTCAGCTTTTCCCATCTTCAGATTCTTAAAAAACTTTTAATGCAAAGTAGCACGGTAATGCCAGTGTGCTATCCATAAAACAGTCCTCTAGAAAGTGCATTATTTAACATTGAAATGTACAGACAGAAATCTCAATTTGATCATCTTACCGCTAGACATGGATTTATATCGTGATCTCTAAGCTTTTTTGCATGCCTGGACATTCTAGACAGACACTCGTACCTCGGCTAGAAAGGGAAAATAAACAGGTTAAGTATCTACTTTTAACAGTAACTCAGGATTAAGTGTGAATTTCAGGATGCAATAAAGGCCTTCTAGTAACACACAGTTTTGTTATCTTTAAAAAAAAACTAAACAAAACCCAACCTCCTTTTGCAAAGTGTTATATCAAAAGCAGTAACAGCAAGACAACACTGGCAAGTTTAGCCCATTGCCAAGACTGCTCACTTTCTGATAAATTCCTGCAGAGAACAGAGTCACTGCAGCAGCTCTCACACCAGCCTGTGTATCATGGAGGAAGTGACCACGTGTAGGAGAAACAGCTCCATAGAAGCTGTTCACAGCCAACACACTGTAGACACTTCAATTAATAGCGTGTGGGAGGAATGTACAAGTAAACTTTTCCAGATTTGTTCCTACTCCTTAGCTGGATCACATCTGCATCGTCACTGAGCTTTCCCAGGTACGACAAGCGCTCAACTATTCCCTGTGCTGCTATAGCAAATATTTAATAGAAAAAGAACTGGTTTCACCGCAAGGTGGGACCAGACCCACTTACACTGTGTACGACAGCTTGAATCACATTTTCTACCATTTAGTAGTTTGACACTGACTCTGTAAGCTTGAGACACACAGAGTTCAGTGCCAAGACTCTACAATGATCCAAGATGATGACATCAAGATGAACAGCAGACCCTCTTTCCCTTTACAGCTTCCTATACATTGCCTCTGGCACACATCTGATGATACAGGTATGTGTTCCAAACAAATACTAAATCTAACAAAAAATAAATTAAATGTTGACCAGATGACTACTTGAATCAATGCCATCAGAAACACAGGAGAGAGGGAGCAAATTAAAGTACTGCTAATGAAGGACACAACTTAATCCTGTTTTTTACTTTCTCAAAAAAATCGGTGCTAATTCTTAACTAAGACCTGTTTCTGTGCGCATTAGGGAATGGTAAGTGCAAGTCTGCAGTAAAAAGCCTGTTTTGCTTGATACAAGATTAAAAAAAATTCAAATATTGCTCTTTGTAGCTCCTAGAAAACCATGTTTTAGATGGGGTTTCCTCTTTGGGTAAGAGTAAACTATTCCCAGCAAAAAAGCCTTAGATTTTACAAGCTGTGCATGTATACTTTCCTGGTGCTTGGAGTACTCTTTGCTTTCCATATGACCATCTTCTGCAAATGGGCCTTTTAATTAACACCATGGCGGGGCGGGGGGAATGCTTTCATTTTCCTTTGAGAACTATCCAGTGCTTAAGTTAATTTCACAAGCCAGGCAAATGTTCTCTTTTTTGATGGGTGGAAGTGCATTTTTGATCAGGCATTTCCAACTCAAATGGAAACACAAGCAGGTATACTCACATCACAGACTTCAAGAAAGGGGAAGGGAAGGGAGAAGTAGGAAGCAAAAGCAGCCTACCACAATGCCTCACCTAACTCATCACAACAGATACAAGATTTTTAGATGTTTGCATGTGTCTGTGTCATAACTCTGCATTTCATTGATATTACCGCCTAAGCAGACATGCCTCAAGGTGTACAGTGTCACTCCGACTTCAGACTTACTCTCTGAAAGAATACTTGTGAGTCATAGGATGGGCCGTCATAATCAGCATTCCTTATACAAACTGCACTTGACACTTTCAGTTTGATTATGCTACCACAGTCTGCAACCGTGCCCAGCCTAAGGAACAATGCACACAATCCATTAAACACCTACTTAACGAATAAGCAGTTCAGGTTCTAGTGAAGATGCTCAGAGCAGGCAAATGCTGAAACAGTCTTAGTACTACCCAAAAGGTCTGATAGCTCCTGCGCGTGTTGCTCTCTCCCCGTCTCCGAAGTACTTCAGACTTGAAACATTATCAGCTGGAAGGGCAGGCAGGTCACGCCGAAATGCTGCTGTGTGACTGAATGAGCAGTTGGGCAGGAAGCGAGCTTCCCCCTCCTCCCAGGTTTTGCACATGTACGGACTTCCCTTCCTGCTTTCAGATTACAGGTCAGAGCACAACCACAACCGAAGGCTTGTCTATGCCACAGTTCTTAATTATGCTTTAACACATTAACAGTTGTAAACCGTACCACAGAGAACGAGAGCTGTTGCTGGCACTCTTTAACCCTAGGGCTTTTTCAGTTCATAAACCATCAGGGCACTTTGCTATAGGCTCCCGCCCATTGAAAAGCATTTGGTCTGCTTTAAATGCACACATATAGACACAAATTCGCTAATTAAGCTGCAATGTAGACCAGCTCATTAAAACTTTGAACCCTAGAGCCAAGGCCGTACTAAAAGTCCTACGGCATTTTGGGCTGTTACGGCGGCGGAGGCAGGAGGAAGCAGCCGGCGGTCCCTGACGCTCAGCACCGCGGAGCTGCCGCCTTGCCCAACACAGCCTCCCGGGAAGGGCCGGGGGCCGTCCAGGTGCGGAGGCGAGGCCGGCGGCCCCCGCCCGGTCCCTGCCTTCCGCCGGCGGCGGAGCGGCCGGAGGCGCCTGGCGACCCCTTCCCCCGCCCCGGGTCGTTCCCCACGGCCGCTGCCGCCGCCTCCCCTCGGCACCACCTGCCGCCAG
>VXBC01001034.1:1182174-1230910 GCA_013399945.1 Ploceus nigricollis
AACAGTATAAAACCCGTGTCTTCCCGAGACCGTTTTAAAGTTTCAGGGAGCAAGGAGTTAATATTTATTATTTTTTTTTGTTGATGAATTCTTTGGAAAGGCAAAAGCCTCTTATAACTCGCCACCGACAATGAGAAAACGTGAAAATCCCTTTCAGGACAGAGAGGTAGGGGGAGATGATGGTGCAGAAAGTGTATAACTTGGGGGTAATGTGGAGTGATCCTAGATAAGATAAATGCTGGATGTGGTGCTTTATAACTTCCTTTTTTAATGCTTTTTTTTGTGTGTGTTTTTGGGGGATTTGGGGAGATGGGGGCTCCTTTCTTTTCCTCTGTCTTTTTCTTTTCCTTTTTTTTTTTTTTTTTTTTTTCGGACCGGAATGTAATGCTTTTGTAGTGTCACTTTCCTGATCTAATTAGGATGTGTGAGGCAAAGAGTAAACCTTTCCGGTTTATAAAGTGCATTTTCGTTGCCTTTGAATTTCTAGTTTTCTTGGTGGCTCACTCCTCTATTTGAACTGGATTCTTCAGAGTGGTGTGGGGTTGAGCTAATGCTCCATAGGGAGAGCAGAGAGGGCTCGGGGGCAGGGCACCTCTTCTGCGGGTGGTTGCTGATTTCCCTGGCACGTTCAGTTCACCTGTTTGTCTCCTACAAAGAATGTATTCTGCAGTCTCCTCGTTTTATTTATATGAAATAATGATGCCTCATCTCGCCTCACATTGAAGTTAATGCGAAAGTGCTGCTGATGTTGGTTCCACGTGGGATCAGGGACATAGCAGGGCATTTTAAAGAGACAGCTTCTCTTTTCCTAGGGTTATCATCACCTCTGCAGCACCTCTGCCTCTAGCAGAGGGGTGGTTCGTTGTTTTTTTTTTTAATGGAAAGGTATCAAATCGGCCCTAGTCTGATAAATTAGGAAAGGATAACAGGGGGAAACGTGGAGAATCGTTGGGATCAAAGCAATTCTTTTGTGTGTAGCAGGTCTTCAGGGGAGTTTTCTTGGTGTGTTAATTAAAATGCTGTGTTTTGGAGAGTGTTTTTTGAAATGTATGTTGCAGAAATGAAATAGTCTCAGGTTGTTTAATATTAAGATCTAATGCTGTTCTGGTAGCTGTGAATTCTGTGGGAGGAGATGAATTCCCTGTATGTAGGGCAATTTCACAGACATTTTGTGAAAGTTGTGAAGTGCATTATTTTTACTTTGAATACATTCAGTTTTGTTGGGAACACGTGAGTTTGTTCAAAAGTTTATTCTATGCCTAAATCTCCTAAACCATCCGCAAAGGTTTTCAAAATACTGAAAAATAACTGTAGGTTTTAATTGGCCAAAGTAGGGGCTCTTTACAAGTACACCTTGGCTGTGTAGTTATAACATCACTTGGAAGAATTGTCTCTGGCTTTATTTAAAGAAAGAAAAGTCATCCTAACTGTGGTCTGGTGTCATGTATGTATGTGCATGTGTTTATGCATGCATGCTTTTAGCATGGGTTCTGGCTGATACTGGTTTTTTCCTTAATTTTTAACTTGTATATGTTTAACTGTGATGATGCAAAATGCTCTGCTTGTCCCTATTATCTCCTATGTATTTTAATTTTATTTTTGAATGTCCTATTTTAAAAAATTAGCATCGCCTTTTAACATGGCAATTTGATACCTTTATGAGGAGTTGCAATGTTGCCTTTACACTTGCTTTGTTTTTGGAGTCTTTGTACTTAGTTCTAGATTGAAAACTGAGTACAGGTATGCGGTTCTTGAGAGGGAAGATGGGGTACTGAACTTGGATGGAGAGTATTGCAGCACATGTTTTCTGAGAATTTGTGGAAGTTGAGTAGGAGTTGTGATAGCCTACTGTGTTGAATAGCATGTTCTTGCAAATGATCTGTACCCTTTCTGCAAGTGTGACCAAAGAAATTTGTTGCCTAGGATAGCCTTGTGGTTAAAGATTTGGGAATAAATCTCAAAGTTTTCCAGTGACTCACAATTGTGAAAATTAAATCACATTAACTACTCTTAGGTTAGAAAAAAAGGGTCATTAAAGAAGAAAGATTAATAATTTTGTATAAAGGAATGATATTGAATGTTTTTCCAAAACTGCCTTTTATGGTTTAGAGATCTCTTTTATAGTTAGTAAGAATTCAGACTTTAAAGTTCCTTTCTGAATATTTCTTAATCCGATCTATTATTTTTATTGACTGAAGTAACATTACCCTGGAATGCATAGAAATTTGATAAATTAATAGCAGTTCACCATATGTTGGTAGTTTTAATGTACCAGGGTAGATAGACAGATGGTACTAGATGTGCAGAACTAACTTAAATAAACTAGTTAATGGTACTGAGAACTCTTCAAATGCTGTTTCTGTGACCATCAGTATGAAGTGCTTAACATGTCTCTACATTTTTACCTAATTTGGAGCTTTTTAGTCATTAATATTTTAATGCTGAAAATAGATATAGACACTGGTAATAACAATGTGAAAGAAGCAGTGTTGTGGAGTATCTTTTTTGACTTACAGCTGTGTATTACAAAGTAAATTTGGTGTATCCAACCATAGTACAAAATTCAGGATTTAGGGTGGAGAAAGAGGAAAGGGTGTTCTCTCAGAATTTGATACTCTTCTAAACTGGTTTAATTTTAAGGTGTAATCCAGATGGAGATAATAATAGCAGAAAAAAATGTTGTTTAGGATTATTTTTTTACAAATTTACTCTTTTGTAGAAAACAGAATTCTTACAGTGATGAAGTGTTTTTTTAAAATAAAAATACAAAGTAACTTTCAAAGCTTCCTTGTTCTGAGAGTTAAGATAATCTTCTTTATTATGTATTGGTCTGATTCCATACATGATACAGTTTGATTTTTTCAAGATTTTCTAAAATTGAAACACCTGAGGAAACAAATACTATGGTCTTTTGTTGGTAAAGTTAACCTACTTTTTCTAGGTAAACAGGAGAGGTGTAAATGTATTAAAATCCTTTTTAGAGACTTACCAATCCTATTCAATAATGTTTAAAAATTAATAACGACAGTATTCTACAACAGTACAAGCAAATACAGGAATCTAAAGTGACATGCATTCAGCTTTCCTTGAATGCTTAGCTCAAATGTGTCTCTTGGTGTGTACTTTTAATTTAGTAATTATCCTGAAAAATTAGTTTTCACTGTAGAACTTTTGAGATTTAAATTAAGAAACCTTTAAAAAGTTTGTGTAATTCCAAAAGGCACTGTGTACAAAGTGCAGCCACTTCTAATGGTTGTCCATCTCTGCAGCTGGTTAGTCAAAATGGTGCCCTAAAGTCTCCTCCTTTCAGGGTATTGCATATGTTTTAAAATTAATGGGTTAAGGAGAGCACTACTCATGTTCTAAATAAACCACTGTTTGTAGCTGTTCAAGGTTGTTTTGTAAAATAGATGTTTTCACTTCAGAGTCTAAAGCATAAGTTTTAAAATTTTCTCTCTATAACTCCTTATGTTGTTAAAACCAGTTTTTGTGAACAAATACTTTTTGGTAGGGTTTTTGAACAAATTTATATGTTTACCAAGCAGAAATATTCTGGAAAACATGAAATCTGTTCAAGTACTTAGACCATTCTCAAATCAGTATAGACTTAAAAGGAACTAGCAGTGACCATCACTGAAGTGACAGAGAACTTGCTTTCAAGGAATTATTCTCCAAATATCTGCTACTAGTAAGGATTTAGCTTGCAGAGCTTTTGAAAGAAATGTGCAGTATTTATCCGCTGAACTGCTAAGCATCTTTAACTGATTACCAAATGTTTAGGTAGCCTTAAAAAACTATTTAAAAATAATTCAAATATTAGAACAAAGTAACATTTGTATTGATCAAATATAAAATGTTTAAATTTCTGAAGCATAGGAGTGGATTTTTGCAGTTATCTGGGCATTTTGATAATAGACATATTGTATTTTCCTCTAATCTAAAAAAACCCCACATCTAGAATTTAATTCAATTTCTATTGATTTTTAAATTGTATGATCTTGTAACTTGAATGTAAAACACTGATTAACTCTCAATATAATCACTTACACAGATGCTTTTTTTTTTTTAGTTGTCAAGGAATATAGTGAACATTTATCTGAAATTGCATAGATTGCAGGTACTACTGCATTTAAAATAAACAGTTGTCCACCAAATATCAAATGCAAAAGATCCTAATTGTATGCAAGTTCAGAAAACCTAATATTAAATATAACTGGTCACCATTACTGCAGATTCAGTTTTATTTTTATTTAGTTTGTGTTATTAAAGTGTTTTCTATCTACATCTGTATCACTGTTCACCTGTTATTGTCTCATTTTAGGACAAATAACAGAAATTAATAGAACTAGAGGGAGTTTTTTGACTTTTGAAAAGATACAGCATGCTTTTTAGAGTAGTTATGTGCTCACAGTTTTAAAGGATGGGGCCTTCTCATAGGATGTATTAAAATTTTTAATATTTAAATGGACCCTGCATGTCTAGCAAACGGTTACTGTAGGATCATGGCATTAAAATTAACCACCATATATGTCAGGGGTTTGAGATGACTGTATAAGAACATACCTGACAGTGAAGAGTGGGAAAGGATATATAGTTATTCTCATGTTGAAGGAATAAATCAGTTTCTATTATAGCCTTCTCTGTAGCCTTCTTTTCTCTCCTTCCTGGTTCATTGCCTGTCAGAGTGTAGAGATACCTTGTCAAATACATTAAAATACATGGCCAGAGTGATGAGCTATTCTATTCATGACCAAATCTGGTGGTTTTTATAGACTTACAGGGGGGCACAAAGAAAATAAAATGTGGCCCAATGGGTATTTGTTTAGAGGAAAGGAAAGAGAGGGGAAAAAACCCCATAGGTCTGAACTATTATAAAACCAAAAAGTGAGATTAAAAAATTGAATGCAGACACGTGTGGCTATAATGCATACAACAGTAACTCAGAACTCTGAAGTAAAATACCTCAAATCAGATTTGAGAAAGTCAAGTGGGAGTCAGGAAAGTAAAACCTAAGAATTGCCATCAGATGCAATTAAGAAATAACTATGTAAAGAAACTTGGAAAAATGCAAAAAGTGTCTGTTGCAGTAAACTGAATTGCTATAATCTTCTTTTGCACTTAATGTGCTAAATTCCTCTCTCAAGGAAAATATCCCTAGAAATCAGATTAGAAAGTGTTTAAAGGGAATTATTTGTCAAAGTTGTTTTTTCACTTAAGTTAGGATAACTAATAATAATCTCTTCCATATTGCTGTAATAATACTTTATTTGATACAATTTAGCCATACAGATTGCATGTAGATTTACTTAGGTATTGTGCAGGTTATTTACCAGTAGCCTGACACTGTGTATCTCTAACCCTAAAAGCTTTTCTTTATGGTTGTGAGTCACATCAGATTTGGCAGTCTGCAAGTGTAAAGTATTTCTTAGGAAATAAGATGTAGATTGCTCATTTTGCCTTATGCACATTTACTATGAATTGCCAAATAACCAAAAAGGAATGAGGCTGTCAGAAAACTTAACTTCCCTCTTCATGTATTGAGTACGTACTTGTTTTTGCTGGTGCATGAGTTTTCTAAAAAACCCTGCAAATCATCTGATTCTGAGTTAATGAGATCTCACTATACTATGTGTTTGAACAGCAGAAAGACCCTGTGTACGCAAATCAGATTTTACTGTCTCAAGTGCTTGTCACTTGTAATAAAACTGTTTACTGTGTGGTGTATGTATTTATCATGAATGTTACATTTATATGTGGGATAGATACAGACATGCACACATTTTTAGGAGACATTTAGGGACAATATCATGTCTTTTGAATCAGTTGTGGTATAGGAATATATTTTTTAAAGAGATCTTTTTGAAGGAAAGGCAGAATGAGAGATTCTGGCAGCTTGCTATTAAATTTCAATCAAGCCAGTATAGTTAGTAATAAAACATTTACAAGTTTGTAAATGTTAAGTTTCTTCAAACTCCTACTGTCACGTGTGGAATTTTCATTTATACTATTTTGCATTTACTGCAGCTGCCTACATGCAAGGCTTAGTAATACTGCATTTATCACATGCAAGTATAGATAAAATATAAATATATAAAAGTAGAAATTGCCTCCAGCTGTTCTTATGTTTTCATAAGACGATACATTAGAAAGGTGTAAATTTATGGTGTTAGCTACCTGCTATCAGTTACTGGTGCTCTTCTCCTCACAAGTACTTTAAGAAGAGTATTAAAGTAAAATAAAACAAATATAAAATAGTGTCAGAGTTTTGTGTTCTGTTTAAAAGCTAAACACAATATTGTTCAAGCTTGTTTTGTTCGCTGGAAGTTACTCTGATCAATACTTACATAATTTGTTGCACCTAGGACACTAGGAAATATTGAGCCACCTATCTTACAGAAGATCTTAGTCATAAATGCCAGTTATTTAAATCTTTGGGCTTTTTTTTTTCATCTGTGATTTGAAGTTTTCTTTTATTCTTTTGAATACTAGGATTGTGCTCAGACTAAACCACTCCTAATTATGCCCCAGCACAAACATATTGCTTATGGCTATATTTTAATCAGTTTCAGAAAAAGTAATAAAAATATTATTGCATCTGTCAAAGGATGGTGTTGCTACATGCTATTTTAAATGGTGTTTAAGTACAGTTATAAGCATACCAGTACAATGAAATCAGCTCTATTCCTAAACAACAAAGTTACATTATTTTTTACTTAAAAAGTTAACCAAGAATACTAATATGTTAATTATCCTAATTATTCAGGCTGGTTTTAGTATGTGTTGAAATTGCTTTAAAAAGTATATGTGAAATATTTATATCAAACTTGTTTAATTTCTCATTACTTGTAAAATGTAATGTTTTCCCAGTTATAATTTTAAAGGGTTTTTTGTCTTAGCTGCCCGAGTGTATCCTTTTCTTTTGGATACACTCTTTTCTGAACTCAGCACTTCTTTAACTTGTTTAAAACTCTTTTATTCTCTCAGAATCTATTTGTGTCCCTCTAAGTTTAGCTAATGATAATTTTTGTACTACAAAAATTGTGCCAAGGAGTACTGTAAAATTAACTTGAGCTGGTGATGCTACAAGTAGAAAAATTGAGTGCAGAGTAATACAGGAAACTTGATCATGATGGTGTTTGGTGATGGGAATAGTCCCTAGCTGGATGAATGTTAAACTTATCTATGAGGAAAAGATGTCAGGTCCTGTCAAATATGTGCTATCATTGTTTCTCGTAAGAAATACTCAAGCACACTTCTAGTGTCAATTGCTGTAGAAGGCAAACAGAAATCTAGATTAAACTTTCAGAAATGTTAAACTGTGAAATAAATTTCTTGGGGAGGAAAAAAATGGTTTTGGAGGTCTCTCCTTTATTATTTCACCTTTGAAAACTTGGCCACTTCAGAATATTTGAGAACAAGTAAGTTAAGTCCATATTGAAAAATGCATTTCAATTTCTAGTACAGTTTTTAATCTATGCATCATGTAAAACAAACTTCTTGCTCTTTATTATACTTAAATATTTGTACTGAAAGGAAAGGGCATTTAAACAGTTTTTAACTACATTGATTTCTTGTCAGTTTGATTGGAGTAGCAAGATACTTTAGTTTGGGGAGGTTGGATATGTGTTATTATTTTCAGTTTTTCAGTCGTTTGACTAGTAAAACAACTGAACATAAAAAGAGACTAGATCTTTCTTCAATCCTCAAGTGAAAAGACAGATGTGGTCAAAAAGGTGCTCTGGTGACTTAAATCACTGCCCCTCAGTCCTCTCAAAATATTTAAATCATATGAATTTATGATATCAGTCACATAGTTGTGTTGTAACCTTGAAACTGATAATATATTCCGTTATCTTGAAATGAACTCCATAATTCTTCATTAGCAGATTAAATTTTCCTAAAGGTTTTGTCTGAATAAGAACTTGAGTATTGTGCTGCTTATTCCATTTTTCATCAGTAACCAAGCAATAGAAAGTCTCTCAACTCCAAGCAAAGCCTCAAAGATTTAATGGATGCTCTAAATTACTGTTCTTGTCATAGTTTTAGGTGTTAAACTGTGGTTGAAGGTCAAATAATCCCTTCTGCTAAGCATCCAAATTTCATCATAAAGGAGGTAGTTTGGTATTTGAACATAGTTTTAGTATGAAAGTTTCATGTAGGCAGCTTAACAAAAAAAGCTAAAAGGCAGGCAAAAATTAGCTGTCAGGTTGCAAGTGCTTTGTAACTGTCCTGTGAAGTATACTTAAATCCCATTTCTTATTTTGAGATTGTAAGATTCATAGTTTGAAGAAGAAAGAGCTTAACTTAGAGCAGTTAAGAACTGTTAAGAAAGAGCTTAACTGTTATTTCTTCCTTCCCAAATATATATAAAATTTGCCACCATTTTGGCTGACAACAGCCTCTGGAGAGGGACTTTTTATAAGGGAGTGTAGTGATAAGACAAGGAGTAAAACTGACAGAAGATAGGTTTGGATTTGACATTAGGAAGAAATTCTTTACTGTGAGGGTGGTAAGGCACCAGAACAGGTTGCCCAGAGAAGCTCTGGGTGTCCCATCCCTGAAAGTGTTCCAGGCCAAGTTTGGTGGGGCTTTGAGTAACCTGGTGTAGTGAAAGGTGTCCCTGCCCATGGAACTAGACGATCTTTAAGGTACCTTCCAACTCAAACCCTTTTACAATTCTATAATATATCCAAACTTTTTGTAAATTAGGCCTTTGTAGGAAGGTTATGAGGTCTCCTGGACAAAGATTATATTGCCATTGTAAATTAACTTATTAATTAACTGTTACTTAGCAACTTTGTAATTTTGTGATGTGATTTTGTGTTTGGGGGTACATCTGAGAGAGAATGTAGTCAAAATTACTTCACTCCCTGTGCATGGCAGAGTTCTGACCCACAGAGTGCGTGTTATGTCTTCTTGCTTTGAGTATTTTTAGACTGGTTATATGGGGGTAAAAAAATTAATCCTTTTTTTAACCTCTACTTTCTGCATTTGTCACTTGTTTAGGAAGTTTGTTTCTTGATATTTTTTTTAGTATGTTGCAGTGGCTGGCAAAGTTACTGAATGATCTGAATATAGAAATTCTAAGTGGAAGAGGGAGATGTTTTCCCATCTGATCTTGACCAGATTATTTGAAAGTTTCCTTTTCTTTTCAACAGTGCTTTGCTATAAATGAAAACAAATTAAATTAAACAAACAGTTAGTAAAAATGCATGGCCCAGGTTCCTCTTGCGAAGTTTATTAGAATCCAGTTGGATGCTAACAATTCCTTTCACTGTGGACCTTCGAGATGCGAAGCCTCTATTTCATGCTTTCCAAACATCACCATTTCCATCTCTCAAGTTCTAGGTAGGTCATTAGTAAATGTATAGTAGTAACTGTATGGTCTGTAATGCCAACATAATAAACCCATCTCAGGGTGAGAGATCTGTGTTAAAACTGAAGTGCTTCTCAGGGAGCAAGTGGTATTTCTCCATGAGTTTTTTTTTAATACTATAATGTGCATTTGAGATTGTTTCAGGTGGCACTCATTGAAAGGGGTGGTCTTTCAGGTTGGCAAGAAGCAAGCTGTTCAGGGTTTTTTTTTAGTAAGTAAAAACCAGTATTTTTGTAGCTTCGTTCAGAAGCTGGTGGTCATTGAGGGTACATCATGGAACAGTAGAGTCATGTGCTTCTCGGCAGGGGATGCTGCTTAATGATGGAACTACAGTGTCCTGAATGTGGAAGGAGCAGACCAGCAGTGAAGGATTGGTTGCTTTCTAAAGTGTGAACAGGGAACTGTTAAAAGCTTAATTCTGGCTTTTACAAATAAATTAATTATTTGGAATAAGATGCTTCTTTTACTTACTGGCATTTTAATTTTTTCCTGCAGTATCAGAAATGGACACTTCAGGACAATTTTACAAGCCTGTCAACTTGAAAGGGCAATTAATGTAACCACAAATGAAGTTAAAATGTTCAAAAAATATTAAACTGTCTTGAAAGCAAAGAAAAATAACTACTGTACTAATCTGGTAATATTTTTCAGTGAAGTAAATAATACTTATGTGTCATAAGAGATTAATTTAGCAATAGCTTGGATCCCTTAGTAAGAGAATGTTGCTATATTAGTATATTTGTTAATATAATACATAATGTACATAATTTAGAAGAATATAGTTTTTGGTAACAAAACCATCATAACTCAATCACAGAAAAAAATTACATTGTGTCTACATACATCCATAACCTAGATATGCCTAGGTATTCAGAAGCTTCCATGATGATTTTTGGAAGCTGTACAAACAGAAAGCTCTTCTGCTACATTCAGATAGTGTATGATAAAATGCTTTCTAAAGTTAGTGAGTGTTGGTTTAGGGGGGGTTTGAATTCAGAATTAAAAGTGATACATAGAAAAGTGGTACTGTGCTGACTTAGTAGCACAAATATTTTAGTCCACTGTTGAAAGTACATATTATAAAACCTGTATGTGGGTGTTACATGGCTCAGGAGTTGACTTTCTAGAAGTATGGAAATTACCTAGGAAAACAAGTATTTTGTTTTGTTAGCACTACAGTTTCCCTCTGGTGGATTTGCCTTTAATTGAATTCTGCTCTGTGATTTTTCTTTTTCTTATTACTTGCACAAAATTGTGCTTATGCTTTTTCCTCCGAAAACATACAAATAGTATTGTATTCCTGCTGTGATTATTATGCATAACATCTCTGACTCAGCAGATCAAAAGTTATGTTTACTGGAAAACAGAATTAACATTTTGTAATTTTTTTAAGAACACTTAAAAACAGCTGTGTCAAAAGAGATTATGTTTTTAACATGCTAATCTACTAAGCCATCATGCATCACTCTGTAGGCAATGTTTTTATTCTAAGCAGCTACCTCTTACAAGAGCCCATCTGAGAGATTTCAGGATAGCCCAGAAATAAACCCATGAAGTTGCGTTCTTAAGGAGAGAAACGTCCTCAAAAGAATGCGTAATACCTTCATTATCAAACTGAAGATATTTTTTTCTTCAACTGAACTGAAGAATTGACAGCATGTTTTGGCCTCCTCTAAGGAGTCCTGGCTATTGGGAACAAATTGATGATTAAAACTGGCATATGCAAAAATTTTTTGAAGTGGGAGGGGGTAGTAATTCCTAATTTTGATGGAGAATATTATATTGTGATAACCAAATACCTGAATAGAATACTGTACTGATTAGGGAAAAGACAAAGGAGTATGAGAATTTATGCCAGCTGGATTGGAGACTCTGAGATTCATCTGGATTAGTTTTTTCAATTGCTAATCTTGCCCCATGTTCCTCTGCCACTTTGTTTTCTGAAGTTGTCTTTTCAATGTTTGTAATTGTATACTGTTGCTGAGTAAAGAATCACACAGACGTGGGAAACAGCAGTACTGACTTGGCAGAAAACTCAGTAAAGTGGAAAAAATGCAACAGAAAAATAGAGTTCTGTCTTATCTTTTGACTTCAGAAATCTTAAGTGCTGCTTTTAAGAACAGTACATATATGTATGGTAATCTGATCTACCTATGTGTTGACTGGCTCTGTGTACACCACTGACTAGAATTTTTTACGTAATAAATACCAATAGAAGGAATTTGTGTTTAGTTGAATTACTGTGCAAAATTTGCTGAAACAGCATAGAAGTAACCATTTTCATTTATTTTTTAAATGCTAATTCAGAATGGTACAACATCAGTGAAAAGTTTAGTTAGTTGTTACTATGTGATACTCTATTCTGGTTAGTTATGGAGGTCTATTTAATGTTATCTGACAGATTAGAATATTTAACTTGAAAATGTGCTACTGCCTGACTGGCAAGTTGGGACATTGCCTACTGTGATTTCCTACTGGCAAGAACTCTGTTTTAAGGCGAGCTTGGCCATACTTGAAACTAACAGAGTTAGCTAAGGTTTGATACACTGCTTTCTTCTTTAGGCCCGCTGAAACATCTTTTGGAATTTGTGCCAGTGTGGTTTTGGACTGTAGCATAATGTGCAATGTGTGTAGAATGACTGTAGAATGTAGAAGTGTGTTTCATGCAATGTAAGACTCCTCAGGTTTTGTGGCATGAGCCCTTTACCTTGACGTGATTCTGTGGGGGTTTTGTTACTCTGGTAGTCAGTAAACACGTATGGCCAGAGCACAATACATTGTGGCTTTGATCTCGTCCCTGTATGACCATCTGCAAAGAGCAGTGCTGTAATGAGACACAGGGAGAATATGGGAAAGAAGGTATTATGTGATGCAGAGAAAAATGAAACAATGTCAGGCCTACGCTGGTGATGCAGCAATAATCCAAAGAACTGTCTCCACTGTGCTTTCCTGTAAGGCACTGCACCAAATAGCATGAGAATAGCACTTCCTACATAGCACTTAGGGGTTATGTTAGTAAATAAAGTATTTTCCACAAGGAGTTATATGTATTAGCAGGTGCTGCATGGAAGCAACTATGCCAGTCTTTATGTAAATTGTTTTTAAATATACTGTTGAATATGGTGGTGTTCCAAACAGTCACAGTTTAAAATACTGATAAGGGAGGAATTGTTGTAAAGTATTTTGTTCCGAAGCTGTATACTGAATCGTCCTGCCAGACAGAGTTCTTCATTCTTGCAGGGCTGGATTTTCACTGAACAATTAGATGAAGTTACCTACATTTTAACTGATTGCTGAAGTTAGCTAGCCCAACAGGCGTGAGAGTAATAACACTGAAAATCAGTACATAAATCACTTTGTGGAGCTGGGTTGTTAACTGCATTAGTAAAAAAATATGTTCTTTGACTCACCGATTTATATATAAAAAACCTAAAAATAAATACCTAGAGAGTTTTGTATGTAATTAGGATAGGGTATTACTCAATTTATATGTATGACCAGTGCAGAAACAGAGAATGTCTCTAAATTCAGCAAGTGGTGTGTGTTGCTCTAAAGGCAGCAAGTGACTCATGTGACTGTCTTAGCAGCTGGGCAGCAAGATTAGAGAGCTACTATGTACACATTCCCTTACTGAGGGGTCCAAACTATTGCTAAATGAAGTTGTATTACTGCCAGAAAGTGAATAACAGGCATAAGAAAATATAATAAATAAGTGTGTCATCAGGTTAGTGCAGTAGTTATTTCAGATAGTCATTAAAGTGAAGGAAAAAAAAACCCCAAATGCAGCTTTTCCAAGATTCATATTTAAAAGATGTTGTCCTTTTTTCAGACTCTTAACTTCATATGAGATTACATGTGAAGTGTCCCTTTCAATTCTGTGTTTTGGAAAAGTCAACTTGAAATGGCTGTTTCTGACACTGCAAGGAAAAAAATGAGAATGTTAGTGAGTGAAGGATCTTATTCCAAAGAACTCATTTATTTGTAAAAGTACTAAAAATATGCTTGTATCATGAAGTATTTTGATTTGAACTGAAATTGGCAAAGTGTGTACTTCTTGGTCACTTGCTAATTTGAAGACTTATTCATGATGTTATTCCTCATGTATTTCCTAATTGTAAGAATTTGTGAAGTTTGTTCCAAATTGTCTTTAAGTTTTCCTGGCATGCCAGTATGGATTAGTGGAATATGTATTCTTTTTATTTTATTTTTTCTTATGTTTCCCTAATCTAATTTTGGTTTGTTTTGTTTTTTTTGCTCAGATACTTGCTTTTCTTAAGAGAGTTGCTAAACATTTGTGAATGCTTTGTTCTTTAGACATAATGTGTTTACAGTTACACATTGGATTTCAACTATAATTTATGGATTTAAACTGAAAACTGTCACCCTGTCAAACTTATCTTCAGGATTAACCCTTGGGAGAACTCCTTTGAGTCTTGAGGACCAGAGGACATACACTTGACTGTTGCAATCAAGTAAATTGATACAGAAATCAAGAAGATGTAAATATGAAGCTCCTTAGTGCTATTTTTAGTGTCAACTTTCAGACCATAATTATGTTTTAAAGATGAGAATGTATTTACTGAAGAGGAGCTTTTATATTTAAAAAGCCAAATCAGACAAGAAGTTGAGCTCATGATAAATTCCTTATAGTAAAAGAGGACCAGAAGAATGTGTGTTCCTAGTTATCATCACTGTGTCCCGATGTCCTCAACAAGGTTAAACTGTTTGTTTGTTATTTTGCTTCAGGTTTTCCGGATTTCTGCTTCTCTGTTTTTCCGTCTAGCAATGACTTGTTTCTCATTTTGTTATTCTTTCCTGTTTATTCCAAGTTTCTGCAGCTTTCCCCAACAATGGTTTTCAGTTATATCTCTAAGAAAAGATGGAGAGAGCATAAAATAAGATTGCCCAGAGTAGTCAGTGCATCTGAAAACTACCTTCTCTGGGTGGATGATCATTTTAATAATGCTTCCAAATACCTTCATCTGACCTTTTTATTTTTGCACATTTAGATTTCTTCATAATCAAGTCTCTTATTGTTTAGCGTTTTGAAATCTTTGATTTATAGGAAAAGTTCACTTTAGGTTTTGTTTTGATTCATTCTTTCTGAATGTTTCATTACTACTTTTTTTAATGTACCATTTTTCTGTACCAGATTTATTTTGTATTCTGCTTTCATTTTTTACTCCCAAATTACTCATCAGTTGCAAAAGAAAAATGTTTCTGCACTTCTTAGTCTGATGATGGTCTGTGACATAGGATCACTAGGAAACAGGAATGTTTGTGTATTGACAAGTAGTTTATAGATAAAGCACTAGCAGATTGCCAAGGATATACATACCTGCAAAACATATCGATCCTCTGACTACTTGAATGCTTCACTGGATTCTTGCGTGCTGTTCTTAACACATTCCTTGAGATGAACTATCTGAAATATCCATCTGCCAGCAGGGTTTCAACTCCTGGGTCTTGCTGCCCTGTGCTGTGTGCCACAGCAGCTTCTCAAGCTTGGACTTCCTACCCCCGCCCCAATCACCCCCCCTGCCGCCCCTCCCCAGGGAAGAACTCTGCCATACTGCAGTTTTGTTGATTTATCTTATCCTTTCTTCTGCAGTGTGCTTTGTTTTGTTAGAGCACCTTTGCACAGCTGGAAGAATTATATAAAATAAACAGCTGCCCTGAGAGGATTTTTGCGTGAACTTGGACTTCGGCTTGTTTGTTTGTACCTTTCAGAATTACACCCAAAATTTCATAGCCACAAGTTTGTGCTGCTCCACTGAACTAAAGAGGGAAGTATCTTCTCATAGATTCTAAGGAGGAAAATTCTTAATCCACCTCTATCCAAAAATACAGTATTTCTTTTGATAAATGTGGTACTCAAATGTCCAAGGAGAAACAGCTGAACAAGATCAGACAAAAATATCTTGTATTTGTATGAGATTGCCTCTTGTAAGCAGTCATGCTTTAAGAAAGGAATAGGAAAGATTCTTTCTTGATATAGTCCTCCTCCCTCTGCTCAGTCATGCCTTTCCATTCTTAGGATTGGGAATTGTCCTGGTGTTTGCTTATTTGGGCTGTTAGAAAATCATGGATATTTTGAAGGAAGTTGAGATGCTGTTTCTGATGCTATTTGTATCCTTCCGGTGAGAGTTTCGTAGTGTCAACTCGTGGTCGTATGTGCCACCTGCCCAGTATGCTTTTCTTTGGCAGGAAGGCCTACAAATAAGAAGAAAAAATGGTTTTNTCAACCTGTGCTCTCTGACAGCCTTTCTTAGGGCTAGAGTTGCTGTCTCATCTCTTTCCTTGCACTGGGCGGGGGGGGCTGGCAAGTTGTCTGGAAGCTGTAAGTTGATCAGAAGAGACTCTTCAGCTCTTCAGTTTCAGATATGATCATAGTATTTGATTCTCTAAAGAGTTGACAAGCTTCCTGATGAGGAGAGAGAATTTTAGTACCTACCTTTGGAAAGAGAAATCTTGGTTCTGATGTTGGAGAGAGCAAGCCCTCTGGGGCAAGCTGAAAAGTAAAGCATGGGAAGGTTTGGAGGCTAGATAACTGAAGCGCTCTTCTCCAGTAACTATAGATACTGTGGTCTTTCACAGGAGAGCAGTGGACAGGAAGAATGTTTGTTTCCAAGCACCGGAGAAGAATAAATAGAACTAAAGAAGGCTTTAGGAGTTGTGTTGCTTTGTTAATGTCTTTAAAAAAATAGCATCCATTTTTAGGATTCAGTGTACTAGAGGCTGAAAAGGAAAAAACAGCAAGCATCTGTCCTTCCCCTGAGAAACTAACAGTGTTGCTTGAAAGAGGAGAACTGAGACATGTGGAAAGGAAAGGGAAAAAAGCAGTTAGAGTACTTGCAGTTACATGTGTGCACACTATTTAATTTTGTGTGTTAATTTAACAATATGGCACAACAGAGGCTCACAAAGCCAAATTATGTTCCTCTCAGTCATCACCATGGGTACTCCTATGCTATCCTGTTTTTCAGGCTGTGGATCATTGAAGGCAAATACCCAGTGGGATGCTGGTTCTCAGAGCAGTATGTATCCCACAGATGGGAGTTCACAAGCCAGTTTTCTGTCTGGAAACTTATACATGGATCTTGACAATGGAACATATTTATACAGAGTTCTGGTATGCTCTCTAGCACGTTTGATATTTTGCTTCAGGCTCTGGATACTTTGAGAAAACCTGCCCTACAGCCACGGTCCCTGCCCTGGTGAAGTGCTGAGCTGCTTGTACGTTGTTTCTGACTCTTGTGATGGAGAGACACCTCTTGTCCAACCTGCATCATGATACTTGTACTGTAAAGCACCTTGATTCTAAAGGAGGAGTGCCTGCAGTGCATGCACAGGATAAAATACAGTGAGAATAAAGTAAATTACTCCTGTGGGTTTTTTTCTTTAGTTGTTTATTTAAGAATCAAATTTCTGTGGAATTTTTGGAAGAACCTGTTCTGAGATTGCTAGGCAGAGTTTTTCAAATCCATTGTCTTCATAATCTGTTTAGAATGCAGCTTTCACTGCCTTTCACTTCAGGTTCAGGCACTAAGTATTTCTGCAAATCACTCCTTGTAGACACATGCCAAGGACTGGGAAAATTAATGACCTTCTCTGTAGCATTTAGTTTAAATGACACAGAGATCTCTAGTAGAATCTGAGACCTCTAGGATGGCATTCAATTATCTGACTCAAAACATTGATTACTGAGTTACTAATGGGATTGTGGAATAAGTAATTAAAAAACTGGCTGAATTTGGGTAGAGTTCACAGGAATGACAGCTACACCACTATCCCTGTCTAATTTCAAGTCTCCATCTCGGAGAAAGGTGTTCAAAGGAAAAGGAAAAGTAGGAAAAGTGTGCCAGAATTTTTTGACAGAGACAAAACTTTTTTTTCTATTAACCTTTATGTTTTAGAACTGCACTGTTTTGAATGAATAAAAACTGAAGAAACAAAACAGGGAAGCAGACACTAATTTGTAAAATTTCAGCCCAAACAATAGCAGTTTGGCAAAGTTATAGGTTGGCTTAAATAGAGGAGTTTATCATATAATGGCAAGTGTTTGGCAGCATGGTGAAATGTGATCCCACTCATTCTGCAAATAGTCAAGTATACTGGATTTGAGTTCACATTTGTACTTACTGACAGCAGCGTTGGTTCTTGTACAATAACAGAGGAATTGTGCTGCTTTGAAATCAAGGGTGGCTAAAGAACTGTTACAGGAGGGTTTTGCAGCCTGATCAAGGCCTGAGATGACAGTACTTTTATTTAACCTGATACATGCTGATCAAATTCTATGCTTGCATTTTATTTAGTAAGAATAACTATACTTGTGTGTATATTAAAACCTGGTGCTCTGTTTCTGGCACTGGCAAAACCAAAGTTACTTTGTCATGAAAAATTAAAAGGAATAGGGATGGTACTCCCAGAGTATTCTTCTGATCTTCAATAATCCACTTGTCAAAGGCCTCCTGAGCTAAACATAATGAGTTTGTATTTATTAACCTTTACTGGACTTCTTCCATAACTTTTTTGTGTTACCTCTTGAGCTTTTGCGAAGCATCTAAACATGCTGTTGCAAGGAGTTAAGCTGCAGATATGTTCAAAAGGCAGGTGCATTGCCTTCTCAAACCTGTGTCTTTTTGTTTAATTTCACATCTCCAGCTCTTTCATTGGAAGAGCGGCCAAGTCTGTTCGGGTTTCTGTCTCTCCAGCCACTTCAGTTGAGGTGTACTTGCATGCTGTTTATTTGCATCTCCCTTTTCTGCATGTGTATTGATTTCTCCAGAAACTCCACTTGCTTCTTGGAGCTTGACATCCTTTTCTGAACTATGTTGCTTCTTCACCAATATGTTTATTCTTGTGTCTTCCTACCCACACCGCAGTTGTTCATTGAAGTTTATGCTTTCTTGCCTGGTGTAGATGTCAGGCTTACTATAGTACTTCACTGCATATTGAGAATTAATTGTTAGGAGAGAAATCAGACAGGCAGCAATCTGTGGTGTGTCTCCTCAATACAGTACAAGAGCTACAATACAGTACGTAGCATGGCAAAGATACAGGGCAAGGTAATGAATGAAAAAAGTAGTGAAACAGTTTCCATGCAAGGAAGGCCTAAGTTGGTTTAGACTTTTCAGCTCTGTAAGAGACTATAAAAGGAGGAGTACTGAAAACAGAGATTTCGTATTACAGACAAAATGATAAAGGAACCATGAGTCATATTGTTGGGATAAAGGGTGATCAAAATCATTAGCTAAGAGGAAAAAGAAATAGTGGGAAATGGGCTCAGAACAAGCTAATAGAAAGCTGTTGTTAATAAAATGTGAAATTAAGCTGTGGCACTCCTTGCCATGGGATGTTGTTGGTACAAAAGATTACATGGGCATGAGAGAGGGCTGCCAAAATAGTGGAAAAGGGGGGTATTAAATCTGTCTAGATCTCTAAGTCCCTAAATCACAAGTGGTGATACTTCCCCAAAATACTGTGCATTTGTCTTCCTCATGATCTGCTGTTGGCTTTTCCTGGATCAAGGCTGCTGGGCTGATGGACTTTTGCTCTGGCCTGCAAGGACCATCGTTGTGTTGCAATGAGTATTCAGAGACCCCGAACCGGAACAAATCACCCAGAACTGGAACAAATCATCCTGGCTGAGCCAGATGCCTCGCTGTCACAGAAACCACGTCTGTCTCTGTGAACCTATATAGAGCCACTTGCAAACTAGTAAAGTTTTTTCCATGTAAACTTAAAGCCAGTGTTTTGTTGTCTAGAAAGCCTTTTAATTTCCAGCCTAAACTTATTTTGATAAGCTTACACTTCCACTTCTTTGTTCCAGCCCTACTGACTGTCTCTTTGGTTTACTTATTAAGAACTTTAGTCTTTTTTTTTCCCCCCCTTTGGTCAGATGTTTTGTTATGCTATCCCAGATAAATTTTTTGTGAACATGTATTACCAGATTTATACATGGTGTTCCCAGCAAGATCTTGGTAGTCCGCTATGGTGGTGTCTTTATATCCCTTCCTGAACTGAAAATACAGCTGCTTTTTTTGAATCATTATATTTTATTTCTTCTGAAACAGCTTTCTTTAGTGACTTTTACTAGCTGCTTATAGGAGGGTTATACTCAAATTTTTTCCTTCTCTACTGCTTCCAACTAACAGTTCATCACTTCTCAGCAGAAACCACTGTCTCTAAGAGCATTACTCTGTTGTTTGTTGTTCCTTTTCATCCTGTTTCTGTCCTTAAGATTTGTTACCATTTTTCTTGTGTATTGTTTCCGTCTGCACTGTACTTCTGCTACCTCCTAGTTTCATATTTTCTGCATATTTTTGTAGTGCTCACTTAAAGGCATAAAAAAATTGTAAATGAAAGTGTTGAATCAAAAAAGACTAAAGACCAATCTTGGCAGAAGTCCCTAGCTAACATCCTTCCACCTTTTTCTGAAAGAAATCTGTTGTCATCTCCTCATGATCTGCTGCTTTTCCTGTCATGCTATTCTTGAACTAACTCCTCTCTTCTCAGCTCAACAAATTACTGCTCAGGTGGTAGTGTAGAATATTCCTTATGGAGTGAGACTAGAAGTGTTGTGCTTCTTTTATATAAAGACTATTTGTAATGTTGAAGAAAAGCTGGGTGTTTGACATGGTTCATGGTTTTAAAAATCATGTGACATATTTGATTTTTTTTTTCTTTACCTTCATGTTTTCATTCTTTCATTGAAAATGAGCTCCAAGCAAGAGGCCATGCTATCATCATTAGCTGTATATTCAGATAACTTTTCTCCACCTTTCTCAATATTGAAATGAGGCAAAAAGTGTGTACTTGGATTTTATGCTGTTGTGAGACTGTTCCATCTCATCACAGCTTTGCTTCCTGTTAAATCAGAAGATAGTATTTCAATATGAAAGGTAAGATATATAAGTGTGGTAGATGCTTTTTTTAAAAATTCACCTTTCAGAAGGCCCTGTGTTAGCCTCTGTGGTTGACAGTCATCTATGGTGCAGAGTACTGTAAACTTCTCCATTTTTTTCATTCTAGTAGAAGTAGTGAGTTCAAACAGTTGCCCAGTGCTCTCCCTGTTGTGATTGTAGATGTTTGGCAGACTTAGATCGCATCAAGTTTACTCAAGGAGATCTATGCACTGCCAATAATAAAATTAACTTGGTCATTTAGCACCTTTTGTGATCCCTGCTAAGGTGAGAGCATCTCACAGTGCTGTGATACTCCATTAGTCTGCTGTGCTCAGTCTGTTCGATCAGGTTGGTTCCTCTTGGATGTTGGGTCTGCAGGACAGAGCTGGTACCAAATCCCCGTGTTCAGCAGGGTGCTGAAATTGCTGCTGTTCCTGACTCTGAATGGCTACTGAGTACAGTGAGTACCAAGAGACCACAAGAAATCTGTGCATGCTCTTGGGGCTAGAGATGTGGGAATCCCAAACTGCTCATCCCTGTTCATGAGGTGGCGTCTCTCTGCCTCCTCTTGTGCTGGCACAAAACCACTCCAAAGACTTAGGCTGCATGGAAATGGTTGGAATTTTTTCTGTAGAGTTAATTTGACTGTTTTAGCTCTCTATGGTTAACTTGAATGTTTTAGGTGTCTGACCTGGCACAGAGTGTGGAAAGGAAAGGAAAAAGGAAAGGAAAGGGAAAGGGAAGGAGGAAGAAGCACTGAACTGTTTCAGTTCAGTGGAGGCATGCTGAAAATAACTAAGTTCTGGGCAGACTAACAGAGTGCTGACGTGTGCTGTCTTCAGCATGACAGCTGGACAGATGTGTCCATCTCTGATCCCAAAGCATTAGCCAAGATGCTGTGCCAGAGCTTTTACCCCTGCCTCTGAGCTGCTCATGGATGAAAAGCTGAAAAGCTCAGCTGCTTTTGCTGCACAGTCTGGCTTCCAGCAAGGAGGTGGCTTGTGTCTGGCCAGCTTGGCGTGTTGGCTGGACATGATTGCCTCTGCCTATGGTTGACCCAGTAAACAAGGTGCTTGCTTAGGTGGAGCTACCTAATTCTGGAGGTAGCTGCTTTGCTTTTGGGATTGGATCCAGAGATGGGAAGGTAACTGCTGAAGTTGCTTGCCAAGGCAGCTATCAAATCTGATGATGGATCAGGCCTTGAGGTTAACTAACAGCAATTATCTTTACTGTAGCTATATCTATTCTGAGTGATTTTTCAGGGGTTTGTTTTGTGTTGATTTTTGGTTTGTTTTGAAAAGTTGGTACCTCAGAGTGCTGGTTTTGTGTGTATTTCAAGGGAAAT
Source organism: Ploceus nigricollis (assembly GCA_013399945.1). Lineage (NCBI taxonomy): Eukaryota > Metazoa > Chordata > Aves > Passeriformes > Ploceidae > Ploceus > Ploceus nigricollis. Next base: position 1,203,803 of record VXBC01001034.1, read on the forward strand.
ACTAGCCTTCATCTTGGCAAGTACAGCCTTTTGGGTACATACCTCAAAGTTGTGGTGACAAGTAGGGTAGGAGTGAGAAATTAAAATGCAAATATACATTCTTCTATTTTAATTTCTGATACATTCTTTTATTTTCATTTGGGAAAGGCTCATCTGAAAGCATCCCCCTGCTTTGGTAAGGAAGCAAGTGATTTCAGAAAGAAACATGTTGAAATCATCAGGCCATTCACTGTAACTGTTTTGGTAGTGAGTCTTTTTTCTTAGCCATTCATTTGCATAACCCTAGCTCTTTTTGACCGTTTTGTACCCTTTTCTTTAGCAGATGTTTCCCCCCAGCACTAGTCATGGTGGCAGCTTGTGCAAGGTGGCGGGACTGGGTGAGTTTGGGGAGAGGGGTGGAAGCTACAGGTCATAAATAAGTGTACTGTGTGTGGTTGATGGTATGTAGCAAGTGTGGTTTAGTAAGATGAGCTTCCAGCTCTTCCTGCAGAAGGGGATGCACACCTTCCTTTACTCTGGCACATTTCTGTGAGATGATAGGAGGCAGGAAAGAAATGTCATTTTTACAGTCGAGTTTCTGTGTGTTACTTTTTCATGTGTTCTTTACTGATAGAACGCTTGGGTGGGTGCCCTGCTGTCAGACTGTATTACCCAGCATTAGCTGGTCATGAATCCATGCTTCGTGTCCACAGGTATTGCTTTTTTTCTTAAAGACTGCTCATGTGAGCATGAGTCTCCACATCTCCCTTTCCTCCCTCTGGTACTCAGATTTCAGTAAGTAGGGCATTTGCAGTTTGAAATTTGTAATTGTAACATTATCTGTCAGAAGTAAAGGAAAAAAAAACCTGCTAAAATAAGTAGCGTAGAACACACTAGATCTGCTTCAGATAAAGCTGACTATTATCATGTGCTATTAAACCAAGTGTTTTAAAGGATTAGTAGATACTATACTTTAAGAGATTGGTTAGTGGTAGGAAGTAAGGCTGCCAGTGAAATCTTTATTCTAGAGTCGAAATGCAAAGATCTCTTATTAAAGTTTATCCAGTTGTTTAGCTTTTCTTAACAGAGGGTTCATAGGTCACAGAAACAAGCGCAGTATGAAATTTCATACTCAATAGTCACCTGCTTTTAAAGAAAAATAGTTGTATTCCATCATTTCAGAAGACAAGAGTTACTGCTTTTTACTGTCAACATATGCCCGTGTGTTTACATTTGTGTGTATCCTAAACTATTTTGATTTTTGTTTTGTTATTTTTAGCAATAGAAGCCTTTACAGGCTCCAAAGGATTTAACTGGCTTTCTTTCTAGCCACTTTTTCCTAAGAAAAGGTGACTATACCAATGATGTGAAAAATCCTGTCTGCAGCGTTGCCTTGCAATTCATTAACTCTGCTGCTTTGCATCTGCTTGGCTTCCTTTCACTTTTTAGGCTCCCTTCTCCTCTTCATGGGAATCTCTGTTTTGGGGGTTTTTTTTACCAGCTTGTCATCTGCCACATAAAGGGACAGGTGAAGAGAAGAGAGAGGGCTTTCTTATAACTGTTTTATTAAGACAGCCTTGTTGTTCCTAATCCACTGTAATTTGTCTCAGTTTCCTCTTCCTTAATTTCATTTTGCCCCTATTTCTGAACCTCCTCACCTTCATGCTCCTCCCTCCCTCCCTGATCTTTGGGTTTGGACAAAGCTGGGAGGTGTGGTTAGATGCCAGAAGTGCTCAGTTATTACTTACACAGGGAAACTTCATCCTGTCTGACAAGCATACTGTTCATAGCCTTGAGGGATGTACCTGAAGGGCACTGAGTTTCCACTCAGAATTTAAGTAGATTAGATTATGTATACATATTTGTTGTGACTTGGCGGGTATCCCAGTGCCCGAGGTCTTAAAACATGTACTTTGCTATACACGAGGCAAGCCCAACTGCATGTTTCAAAAGATGCTCTGGAGAGATGGGAGGCTGCTGTTTGGAGTCCACAAAGGTGTTATCCTCTCTAGATCTGGTACAACACAGGAATTCTGACTACTGTTCTGTTTAGTCCTGTATTTTGTCTTGATATTAGGTGCTATCAGATGCCTCAAGTGGGGGGTATAACTGTAAGACACAGAAGAGAAGATCCTCTCTTATTTAACTCTCTTCTGATTTGTATTTTGTCCTGGAAAAAGAGTGTTGCTGTTATTTTTTCCTGAAGCCTTCTTGAAATCATAATTTTGGATGATCCAGTTATCTATGTAAATCTTGTCTGTCTGACTGTAAGCTACCTTCTGGCAATTAATCTCACAGGCTAATACTTTGCTGTTAAAAAACAACTTGTAGCTCTTCATTTGTTTAAAATTTGCTATGCTGTGGCTTTATTAAGTGTCTCTGTCATAAGAACAGATGAAACCTGTTACTCTGAATCTGAACAAGTTACTTCACTGCCAATAATTTTAATGGTTTACTTGTTATCTTGTTAAAAAAAAATAAATAAAAACCAAAACAACAAAGACACAAGCATAAAAATGCAGCCCCAAAATTCAGGTGCTGCAGATATGCTGGAGGGAACTGTGAAGTTAAAACAGCTGTATTTTATGAAATTCTGTTTGGTATGGCACTTTTCCTTATAAGGACCAATGACCAATTGTTTTGATTATTTAGAAGGAAAAATTCCATGAGAACTGTTACTGAAAATGACTAACTTGGCATTTGTGATCTGTCGCTCTCTTACAACATTTGATGCAATACTGAATTTAAGATAGCTGAAACATCCAGTTAGCTGCTCAGTGCTTCAGCTGTTCCTATGTGACCTATTTATTTCATTTTCTTGTAAATTGCTAGTGATATCTGTAAATAAATACTCCTCGTTTTTGTAGTGGTGTCTTTTTAATATCCAGGCCTTTGTAAATAAAGAACAGCCTGTGCATCTGATAGAAATCTCCAAGACATGGTTTGCGATGCACAGTGACCTACAGGCTTTGGCAGCAAGGAGCTGAAGTGATTCCTTGGGTTTTGCCACCAGAGCAGGGAAGCCTTGGAAGGAGGAGTGTGACTCTGCAGCTGCTCATGGGCAGTGGAGCTCTGAAAGAGCTGCATTTTAGAAACAGGGGATGGATGGGTATTGTTGGGAGAGGAGGGAAGACTTAACAGAGAGGTAGGCTGGATTTGGTTAAGTAGTTTTGTTTCTTTCTTTAAGCAAGGACTGGAAGTTGATAAAAATGTGTAAGCTGATATGCCTTAGATATGAGCTGCTTTTCTCAAAGTTGCAGAGGGGGATGTGAGAGAGATGGGACCAGGACCTAACAGGTCTGAAATGTACATATCCATGTGACGCATTCCTTTGGTGTCTTAGTGGCTTACAGAAGATGCTTGAATACATTAATTACAAATCCATTTGTGTTTTCTGTTAGAGTAATCTTTTAAAGGTAGAGGATGAGGAATAACCCATTGTGGGGATTTTTCTTTTCATTATGGTATTCTTCCTATATGCTGAAAAAGATTTTTCTCTAACAAACAGAAACTGCATGTAAAATTCACTGCATTTTCTGTTCTTTACTTCTATTTTCCTTTTGTAAATAATGGAAACATAGGATTCACTCAAGCAGACAATAGGTAGGATTGTCCCTTTGTGAACTTTAAAATGGATAAAGTGAGAAAGAATTTCTAGGCTGATGATTATTGAGAAATAATTAACAAATCCAATTCACTATGGCTTAGTCCACAGTAAGATGTTACCTTGAATACAGTGCAGTTCCTCTTACAGCATCATGTGTCCGTGCTGAACTGAATTCTCAGTGTTGCATCACAAAGGACTATTTACTGCAGTAAAGGCTTGTTGTGGTGAGCTGGGTTCCCCTCAAGGTTTCTTTGGGTTGATTGCTTATAATGCGCTGGAGTTCTTATTTCTTCCAACCTGGCTCACTACCCATGTCCTGCTTTACTCCTGGATCATTCTGAATAGAGGTAGATGCTCCGTACATGTTGGAAGGTAGGCAAGAGTGCTGCTTTTTGTGGTGGACATTGTAAGAAAGTTGGTTATAATAATCTATTAGTTTTGAAGGGTCTGCTAAGGCTCTGGTGGCTTTGAGTTCATATATGACTGAGCCTGCTCGGATATGAATTGCTATGGGATGGACAGGTACAGGTACACATATAAATGAAAGAGAGAAAACACACCTGGACCTGGCCTTGGGAATGAATCAGCACAAGGGACCACAAAGGATATAGCAGAAGACAAAGAAACTCAACAGGATTCTTGATCAGTGCCCTCATACGTGCTCAGGGCTGTGGTTTTGCAAGTGACATTGCCACCAAATCCAGGAGTGAATTATTTTTTTTTCTCTCAGATGGTACACAGTGCCACAACAGAGGCCTGAGGTAAATGGGTTAAAAAAAAAAAACAGCAAAAAAGTCAGTAGCCTCACCTATACCATAGTGTCCTCCTGACCTGGGTCTGCTGCAAAGCACTGTGTCTCCTCAGCTGTGAACAATACCCAAGAAACAAATACAGGATCCTGTGGAAGCTGGAGGAGGAAACTGATCTGGTGAGTATTGCATGCCCAATTGCAAAATAACTTCACAGAAGGGTTTAAACTACTTTTTCTGGAGCATCGCCCCATCGCTCAGGTAGCAGCCTTTCCCTTGCAATTTAACTTGGCCATTCTCAAACTTATGTCAGACTCCTGTTTTATTTATTTTCTGTGAGCGCCTCATCCATACAGATGTGCTGTCACTTACTGACCATCTTTAAACTTCTGCACTCCAGCTACTGTCCCTCCATCCTTTCATTTCTCTTACTCTGTCATCCAGAGTATCAACCTTTACTGTCGGTATCCCCTACCACTCTCCCTGGTCTTTGCTCAGCTAGCCTTGCCTTCTTACCAGTCCAGCTGTATGGAAGGACTTCTCAGAAACTTTCCTGTGTCAGCTCCTTCATACCTCCCATGTCTTCTCCTTCCCCTTGTTTTCTGTGCTCTGTACCTTCTGTGTAAAAGACCCATTTCATGAGGAATAGCATCAAGTTATCTTAGCTGCCCAGATCAGTTATCCTCACTGTCCAAATATTTGCAACTCTGTCCCGTACCTACCTTGCCCTATTTGGAAAGCCTGGAGATGTCCAGAAGGAGAGTGCTGACCCTGCTCTTGGTGTTGATGTCACCATGGAGCTCACTGACCTCTCCCTGCATTGGGGACCCTTAGGTTGTGGGGAAGGCAGGAAGCAGCCCAGCCCAGTTAGACACAGCTTGTCTCAGCTGAGCTGAAGCCATGGCATGGCTCACCTCCATGCTGCCTGGAGCTCTGCTCCTCAGGTTGGGTGCAAGGGGAGATAGTTTGAAGGCAGGAGGAGGGAGTCATGTGTTCAGAGGGTGTGCACAGACATAGAGAATGGATAGTGTTGTATGGGACTGCTTTCTCCTGCTGCTGCCTGCACCCCTGCCTGTGTGACATCCTTCAACTTAGCGAGTGTTGGTTTGCCTTCCTCCCAGTCAGTGACTGTCACATCCGTGCTGCTGACTCATGTTTTGTAGTTTGTCCAGTACCAGACTCCACAATTCCAAGAGCTTGTGATCACACTTTTTGATACTTTTGCATGCTTTTTTCTTCACTCTTGTTCCCCTCAGTGAAATATCATCTTGTCATCAGTCTTACTTCAAAGCTTTAGTGATGTATTTTTTGCTGTGTCAAGTCCCAGACATGATTCACACTTTTCTGCCTCCTTTCTCTACTGATTTGATCTGTCATTTCCTCCTCGCTAATCACAGCCTTCCCCAGCTTTGGTTATGCTGCCCCCCTGCTCCAGACCTTAGTCATGCCCAGAGTGTTTATTCATCCTAGAGCAGTCTCAAATACAAAGCTGTGCTGTTGCGGAGTTTCATTACCGTGCTCAATCTTCACCCAGGGTGAAGTACACAAAGAATTTTGAACTGTGTTGCTATTCTAAATCTTCTGTGTAGTAGAATGAGCTTGTGTAGATCTAAAAATTGCAACAGAAATTTCTTACCTTTGCAGTGTATTTTACAGTAATTTTCAGGAGCCATGAAAAGTGTGTAAGAGAGAGGTTTGACACAAAAAGTGCAGGTAAAGGAGGTGTCGGGGTGTTGGTCTTGGGGTTTTTTTCCCCCCTCTAAGGAAATGCTCCTCTAACACTCCTGGATGAAGCTTGTTGATAGGTAACCTTGCAGTGCATTATCACACTTTGCCTGTTGTCTTTATAAATGAGGTCCTTAAGTCTCTCAGGAATTTGTTAGGGAGTGCTGTCCTTCAGCATAAGGACAGTTAGTTTTCCATGTATGCAGTTAAATATGTAATGCATATTAGTTTTTTCTTTAAAAACCAACAAACAACCAAAAGCAGAACCCTTTATACTCAAATTCCCTATCCAACAGTGTCTGACCATTTCAAGTTTTGAAACAATAGCAACCAACTTACCCCATTACGTATGTCTCAGAAAAACCTACAGCAGCATATGTAGTATGTGGAAGTAATTTGGAAAGCATCTTGCAGTTTTGAAGGGCACACGGTGAAAAGAGAAACTGGGAGAAAAGAATCTAAATGAGGGAAGAAACTAGTCAGCAGTGTTAAAATAGACTTTGTAATGAGTGGGGTGACTAGTAACATCTTTATTTTTTCTGATTTCTCTTAGCACATAAAAAAGCTGCAGCCCATATGAAGAGGGAATTAGTAGCTAAAAGATAGCCATCAGATTTCAGAAGATAAACAAAAGGTGGATCTGAACCTTGAAACTGTCAGCTCAGCAAAGGCAGAGTGGTGAAAGGAGGGTTTCTGGAGAACCCCCAGAAGATTGTGATGGATTATGCATTTCTGGAAGGGGACAAGAAACAGGCAGTACAAAGGTGCTAAACCTAAACAGTTCTAACAAAACACTGGTCGAGCATTTTATCGCCAACACCCTGCAAAACATAGAAGGTATTTATTGATACCACTATGTCAGTTGAGCTGAAATGTTTCCTGACTACTCTGATTCTTGTGTCTAGAGGAGCACTCTGTGCAAGACTTGCTTTGTTTTTAAGGTCATTATTTTTCACTGAAAGAAATTGACCATCAGCTAATCAGTAAATAAATCCAATTGTCTAAACACCTGTCTAAAAAATTAATTGAACATACAACTATTGTAAAATTAATCTCTTCATAACTTTTTAAAAATAAAATTAAACTAAACATACCTTTTTGATTGCAAATTTTTTTGCTAGCCTAGAGCTACTTTCCCACAGCGTGAAAGGAGCTTGAGCGTCTTTTTGGAGAGCACTTTAGAGGAAGACATTCTCCGGGATTCACAAAAGTATCTCTATTTCATGTTTCCATCTGCCCTCCAGGATTTTTCCCATAACGTGCATGAAACATTGATGCATACCATACAGTCATAAGACTATTTTTATCCCATCTTTTTTGTCACCATCTTCCTTCCACCTTTCTGGAAGCCTGCCCTAGTAGCAGTTTGCAGCTGTTCAAGGCAAAGTCTTGCATGTGCTTTTCTCACATCACTTAATGTAGGCTTGAAATCAGGGAAGCAGAGTCTACTAAGTTGCTTTAAAAAAAGAGCTTGTAAGTGGCCTGGTGTCTTAGACTGTGGAGAATAAAATTTAAATTTCAGGACATCGGGGTCTTTCATCGTAGATCGCCCAGTGTTGGTGAATGCTTACTGTGGTAAGCTGCATCCAGCGAGATTGAGAAAGTCTTAAGCCAGTGTTTTTGGAAGTGGAGCTGGGACACAGTAGGGCAACACATATGCATTTCACAACCTGCTTCTGTGACAGCAGGGAACCCTGTCACTGTCCCTTGACACAACATGAAAAAACCTTGTGCTACTATCAGCCTTCCTGACTTGCTTGTCCTGCCAGTAACAAGATTATTACCTTGTGATTTAATGGTGAAGTTGTTTGGTGACCACATCGTTACAACATTTCATCAGGCTGACGGGAGCTCCCAAAATGGTTTTCTCTTGGTGCAGCTCCAGGACAAAATCTGTGTGGACTTCTAGCAGATTCTGGCTTTGCTGCCTAAAACTGATCCAGTCATTGCTTCCAGTCACCTGAATCCAAATATTGTAATCCAGGTGGCTATTCTGGATACTAACTGCCTGCCTTATCTCCCACTGCAGTGTTTAGTTGTGTAGCTGTAAATTATGCATGACTGCTTTTAGTTGTTCGCTAATCTGCCGTCAAATCTCAGAATTCTTATGCATTGAGACATGCATCCCAAATTGCATTGTACAGCATCACAGCGCTCTGGAGCAGAATGCTCAACATGCCAAATGGGAAATGGGAGCAAATGCGGAGCTGTGTACTTATGTTGTTCACAAGGATGCTCTCATAGCGACAGGGCTTGTGGGGGCTCTGAGTAGTCACTCTAGTCAGAGTAAGCTATTTAGGTGTGTACTAACAGCATTGCACAAAGCTGGTACACGAACAGAGTCAGAGATATGTTCGGTGTCTGTGCTGTGGAGCTTCAGAAAGGCTCACTGGTTACAGCTTTGAAGAGGGATTTGCTTTGCTATTACCTTAAGTATTCTGCATTTTCAGTTAACCTTCCCTGAGGCTTTTGTTTTTTAGCTCATAAGGTCATTGATACCATCATCCAGCATCACAGTTGTAGCAGTAGTAGCAAAAGTAATCATGGCTAGATGTAACACTTTCTATTTACTGTAAAGCTACAATAATCTCTGAAGTATTTTCTTTTCAGATAGAACAGCAGTTCCTTGACTGTAGGTTGTATTGGAAGCGACTGCTTGGAAATAGTCACTCTTTCTTACTTGTTGCCTTTCTTTGATGGCTGGGATAAGAGGTAGAGGAAACAGGGCAACCAGGATCATCAGCATTTTAGTTGGAATAGCTCCAATAAATAATATGGTTAAAAGAAATCCAAGGTTAGAGAAAAGCAGTGCTAAACTCTGTCACAGCTTTTGCCCCCAGGCAATTTTGTTTTGGCAGTGAGACTCAGGGCAGGACTGGACTTCTGCTACAGGCTTTGCACTACTGCATGGTTTCCACCTATACCCAGGATGCGGTGTTACGTAGTGGGGAGACTACCCTGTCTCTCAGTCACTTTGTATCTGTCCTGCATGAGTTGCATTTTTGTTCCAGAATTGATCTTCTCAACCATCTAGTGTAGCATCATGAGAGAAATCGGCTCCTGTGGAAGGCCTTGTCCTAGCACAGTCCTTGCAGCTTCTATGACATATTGAGATTTTTTCAACCACCAACTTGCCCCTCTTATTTGAGTTTGTGTTAACTAGCAGGACTAGAGCACCAGAAGCCGTTTTACTTGAATGATAGCTGAAGCTGTTAAAAACATCTTTAGTTATGATTTTTTAGGTGACTGTCTCAAAAAGCAAAACTTTGAACACGTATCCGATCTATTTGTGCTCTGCAACCTAATTACATTGTCTAAATGGTGCATGCTCAAGTATTCAGGTTCAGAAAAATCTTCTGAAATGCAAGTATGGAAAATCATGGTTTCAGGGGTAGTCTGGGCCAGGCAGGCCTATACCAGGCAAATCTGAAATCTGTATTTGGTTGGTAGATGCTGTAATAAAGCATAGCATTGGTGGCCAACTGCGTAGGAATGACTGATAATTTGAGAAGAGTCGAAGAAGCATTTATGAGGAAGTCCTGTCTTGGGGAATTGAAGTTCTTGGGAGGATCAGCACGAAGTAAAGATGTTCTGGTTCAAAAATCAAAGTGAACTTTATCAAAAAGACTTTCTAAGGAAACTAAGATGATCTAAGAGGGGAGGTCTTTGCACAATGACAGTTGTAGATGATGAAATAAAAGTAAATGACAGTTTAAGAGGTACAGTCAAAGGGTAGAAGTAGAAGGTCCATTCTCAGTTAAAGGAGGGTCCCAGTTAATTTCCACAGAGATCTGTGAAACATGTTAATGAATGGTATCAGTAAGGGGATGAGCAGTTGGGTGAGCAACTTTGCTGTGAAGAAGAGAGCTAGCTGTGGAGAACAATGGAAGGACGTTAAAGTGCTGAGGACTGTGCAACAAAAGGGGTGATAAGATTCAGTGTAGATAAATTATGATGATAACTAAGAAGGATAACTGGGCAGAACAATCCCTTTTATATATTGGATTAAGAGATTGAGCTGAGTATTATCATTGAGGAGTAAGATTTGGGAATTGTGGTTGGCGATCCTGTGAGATCATGAACTCCATGGTCACCAAAACACAATCCAAATATTAGAGTAAAAATGTACAGAATGAATTTTGAGAATGTCATTAAAAGAGTGTATGTTCCAGTTGCATCCAAGTGTTGTATGTATTTCTGGAGCCTTCAAAGGTATATTAGAACTGGAAGAAGCTTAGAGAGGTTCAGTAAGGATGATGAGCTACATAGGGTTTCTTCCATTAAAGAACATTTCTGTAAATTGGAACTTTGGTCTGGGAGAGGAATTGATTGAGGGCAATGTTGTGGACATCTGCAGAGGAAGGAAAATGAATACTAACCACTGCTTTTCAAAATAAAAGCATGCACAGTTATAGGAGGGAGGGCAGATTCAGAGCCTTCAAAAATAAGAGGTTCTTCATGAAATCAGTAGTGGAGAAACCTGTGGGATGACTTGTTAAACATATGTTGTAGATATTATAAAAAATTATATGGTTTCCAGGAGAATCATGGACTATTGCTTGGAAGGGTGATGTGCTCAAAGTTGCTAAACAGAAACCACATATGGTTCAGAAAGTTCCCGACATCAAAGGAGTGGATGGTCTAAAGAGAATCAGAGAAATATCAGACATCTGTGACCTGTTCTGTACTTTTGGCTATTACTGAAGATAGAATACTGGCCTAGATGTAGCACTAATCTTGCCCTCACACCCACGCTCATTTTAAGGTGTCTTGTGGCAAAGGAAAATACTTTTCCTTAAAAATATCGAATTAGTTCCTGACCATATTAGTGTATAATCTCATGCACCTTTAGGTTGTATGTTCATGCTTGCATGTGCATCTACAGGATTTCCTTTGCATTTTATTATAAAAATAGCATGGGCCTTTATGCAGATTAAATAGTAACCAAAGTTTGTTTTCACAAAAGCATCATCACTTAAAAAATGGGTGCAAATTATTCTTGAGGAGGAGGGGTGGTGGTGGTGGTGTGATTCCAAAACACATGAAAACACTTCCGCTGGTTTGAAAAATTCTAACAGTAATTACACTAACAGTGTTATTTGTATCACAATCTCTCCAAAGTTTTTACAAAAACATCTATGCAGTGCCATAGAGATTCTTAAAGAGTCCATAAAACCACCATCATCAGATGGATTAGCACTAGGCAGCTCTTGTTTCCTTTAATTTAGTATGTAACCAGGAATCCTTTGGGACATTTAGTAACCAAAACTGAGCTCTCAAGATTTAAAGTGGACCTAAGTAATCTGAAACATGGAAAGCCCACAAAGAGATGCTGGATGGTATTGTGATTTTTTTTCTTTTCTTTAAGTTACAGACTATTAGGTCATGCTAAAATAAACATTGGTAGGTTCATGTTCTACTTTTCCAGAAACTTAAGGGGAAAAAAAAGGGCAAGCATGATAGAACTTTTCTTCTATATTTTGAAAAAAAGTTATGTAATCCTCTTTCTAGTGTAGCATATTATAAGAATGAGTTACTTTCTAAAATTAAAAAGCTAGTTGTCCAAATTTCATTACTGTAGTACAGCTCTCAGAATTGTATAGAATTATGACAATGAAAAAAAATTAAACTTAATAGTCATATCTATATAAATACCTATTTTTGTGTAATGATTACTGTCCCACAGGAATCTAGCGCATTTTTTCATCCAAGTGCTTGCTTTATTAATTAGTAAAAGATATGTATATTTAACGGATGTTTACTATTGAAATCTGTGTATTTACTACCCACAAGAAAAGAAATGTGTTTAATAATTTTAGTGCATTTGTTTCCATTGCTACTCAAATTTCAGACTGGTTTGAAGGGATTGGGATTTTTTCTGCTCAACTGCCTGCCATTTCTGTAGGTTTCTCTGTTTTGTGGATGTTAAAAAAAAAACCAATGAAACAGCAAAGACTTAAATAAAATCTAGTATTAATGAATCTTGTATTTTTCTGTCTTCTATATTATATTCTTAGCAGCACAATCATCATTCTGCATGCAGTAGTGCTGTCACTAACAGTAGACTACAATGGTTGCCTGGTTTTAGTTTCAGTGGTTATGTTATTTCATTGTGTTCTAGATGTTAGGCTGTTTCCCTGAGGGGTGAACTCTTATGTGTTATTATCTCTAAGTCATTCTTATGTTTATACCTAAGATCACTGGAGAGATATTTTCACTGTTTTGCCCACATCATTCAATTTTCCTGCAGCAGCTTTCACAGGCAGTTCTCCTGCTGCATGCCTGGATTTGGAGGTTTGGTTGTGTCTTCCTGCAGCCTGTGCATGCTCTCACTGCTGTCCTACCATGCTCCCTCAGCCACCCCTCTGCACTGTAGGCTAGAGCTTGAATCCTGGGAGCAGGATTTCCCTGAACTGAGCTGTATGCTATAAGCAGGTCCTGAAGTTCAAAATAAAATAAATACAGCCTTGTATATATTTTTTAAAAACCCACACAGCAAAACTATCTGTTCTTTTGTGATTAGTTTGCATATGTGTGCATGCTCCCTTTACATGAAGCACCACTGTACCACAGGGCCAGTGCCTACATCTTTGAATGGTCATTTGCAGTACCTGTTGTCTGAAAACGCAGATGGCCAGGTGGCATCACCCACCTCTCAATGCCATCTCATCCCACTGGGGCCTCAGTGTTGGACCCCTTTGTCTTTTCACATCTGTCTGTCAACTTATGAGAGAAGAGAAGCTGTAAAAGCGTGGCTGATTTCCAGCTGCTCTCAGGTAGGGTACCTGCCAGCTCTCCCCTCTCGCTGCCTGCCATACAAAAGGCCACAGTGACAGAGGCAGAGCACTGGTGGCCAAGATCTGTCCCTCCTGCCGTTTGGCAGTGTCTTATTTTTGGACAGGTGTCTGCACATATTGCTTGCTGTTCAGATCTCCTCGAAATTACACAAAAAAGCAGACAGAAAATTGAATTTCACTTTGTGAAAGTGCAGGTGTGAGCCTCTCCTGGCCTATAGTCAGACTTCATGGCCAAACTCACTTTCTGTTGTCTCACCCTAGCAATGCTCATTCTTCCTTTCTGCTCTTCAGCATCAATGCCTCAGCTTGAGTTTCCAGATGTAGACCCACAGAGAGACCTTCATTGTCCCTTTCCCTCTCCACCCCTATTCAGCCAAGAACAAATGGGGGAAGATCAGCATCTTCCTACCAAAGTCAGGATTCTCTTTAAATATGAGCAAAGGTGAGCAGGCTCCCTCAGCTGTCTCTTTTAAAAAGTGACATGCTGTTCAAATAAATGCAGATCAAATGGCCTGCCAAGCACAAGCAGGGATGTAGACCCCTGAATCAGTCAGAAGACTTGATTTTAATTCAGTGTGGAGAAAGGCACCCTTAAATAAGTTGAAGCATCAATACTTCAACATCTTTGCATGGATTTTTCTTACCTGCTTGACTGTTTCCATTGGTGGGATCAGCTTCTCCATCTGAGATCCTCCCTTACGGAAAGTTAATTCTCTCTAAGAGGGGCCTCTGAAACCCATAGGTGGGAAGTTGGATCTTCTGCTGCCTGCAGCTACTCTGAGTTGAGGCTCCTGCTGCAAAGAATCTAGTGTTTTTCTACAGAGCCGGTCAGACCTCCTGCTCTCTCTCTGAGGCCTGTACAAGTGTGCAGTAGGCACGTTGATCCTTGTTGATCCAGGAAGACTGTCTGAGCCTTGCAGGGCAGCAGGTCCCAGCATGCTGTCCTGGAGCAGTGCAGGCATTTTGCCACTTCTGCCCTCAGCCCCTTCCAGCAGCTAAATCAGGAGGAGGATTAAATATGCTCCCCCACAAAATGGAACTGCCTGGTAGAGGCTTGTGTGTAAGCCCACAGCACGGGGAAAGCCAGAGAAGGCTACATGGTGCTCCTTCTTTTATTGCCTTAATGTGGGGCTAGATTCCTTCATCTTCAGGAGCTCTGGCAACATCTGTGCCATTTTAAGAGCCCCAGCTGAAGAGGGTGAGGTTTGTAGTTGGAGTCATAGAACACTTTGGGTTGGAAGGGACTTTAAAGATCATCTAGTACCAGCCCTCATGCCATGGGCAGGGACACCTTCCACTAGACCAAGTTGCTCAAAGCTCCATCTAACTTATCCACTTGAACACTTCCAAGGATGGGGCATCCACAGCTTCTCTGGGCAGCCTGTTCCAGTGACTGGATCTCTACAAATGGAGGTACTGTCTGACAGTTATTTTGCCTCTTCTGAGCTACGATGATGAGATCAGCTGTCTCTTGCTGATGATTTCACCAACTCAGCTCCCCCAGCTATCCCTGTTTGCTCCAACAGAGCAGATTTCATTTGTCAATACTTTTTAGTCAGTTGACTGCTCGTCAGTGCTTTTTAGACTATTAATCACCTGGTACAGGAAAGAGGAAAAATCATTATTTATGCTACGGTAATGGTGGCTCTTCTGGTACATGGGCAATAGAGGCACCAAAAGTCATCTATTGTCCTTTACTCTGAATGGGTCTTTACTGTTGGCAAACCTGAGAGAGGTTGGACTGAGGCATCCTGAGATTAGTTTGCCCCATTACCTCCCTGAGCAGCAGCAACTCCTTGCTTCCTTGGGTTGCATTTGTTCTTCCTCTTTTCTTCCTCAACTAGGATGCCAGTCGGTGTTTCAGCTTTCCAAACCTCACACCACAATTCCAGCTAGGACATCAACTCTTGCCCATGTATTGCTCTCCCATGTCCCTGCTCCCTTTCATGAACCACAGCAAACCTTGCCAGCTCAAGTCACATCAGCACCTAAACCTCAGAGGTGGGACCACAGGTTTGGGAGCAGCAGAGGAGAGGGAGGTTGCCAAAGCAGCACGTTGACGGCAGTGGTGCGGGCGATTGGGTTTGTGCCACAGTGTGAGTGAAGAGCAGAGATGGGAGCTGCCACTGCTGCTGGCCATGCTAGGTGGGGCAGTGGTGGCAGAGCATGGCACTGCTGGGGAGTCCTTTGCCTTGTGCAGAGCTGGGATGGTTCACAGGCACAGCCTGGATGGACATAACTGACTTCAGAGGACTTGGTCCTGTCCGTGTGAGTACGTGCTCACCTGGGATCTGTGCGGACAGCACTTCTTAAAGAATCACAGTTTCCGTAGGGTAAGTAACCACTTTCCATTTTGTTTCCTTAAAGAAATATTTAAAACCCACAATGACTCTAATGCTATTAACTCCTTACTGAGTTCTACCATTATTATGATTCTAATATTTCTAGGACCCTTCCTGTGGTTTAAAACTGATTGATTTCAGGAACTGAAGCTAGATTTGCTGTTTTATATAAAAGGCAAAATGACAAGTATTGTGTTCTCAGTACTGTGTTCTCATTATTGCTCTTTTATTTTGAAAGAAAATAACCGTGAAACTGTTGTTTTCCTTTACTGTGCTTGAACCCTCTTAAGTACGAAATGCAAGTTAGGAGGAGGATTATTGGTTATATTTCTGTATTGTCTTCATTATCCTTTTAGTTGAGATATCAAATGTTTTTAAATATTTTCAAGTGTAACTATTTTATCAGATTTTTAAATAGGAACTGTGAATTTGGGAAAAAATGTTAGTCTTTTAATAATAAAAAGGAATAGATTATTTTATATTTATATTTTATATTATTTATCTTCCACATAAGGGTTTTGGGACACTTTTTTTTAGTTGAAATTGAAATGTTATCTAACCTGGAATTATCAGGGTGTTTGGAGACTTAGCAAAATTAGTGCTTCACAAATTATGGAAGATCTGGTAAATTGTAAGAATTCTAAGAATTCTGACAAATTAGAGAAGTTATGTTTTGTCATACCCGAGTGGGCTTTGGGCACATGCATGTGACAATGCATTTTGCAGTGTGATGCTTCTCTGCTTCATGTGGAGAATACTTCGAACTTTGTTATTCATTAAAAATTCTTCCTACCTCATCTAGGTGAAAAGCTTAGTAACACTATGACTATAAGCAGTTACAAGGAGAATGGTCCATCTTTATCCAGTATTATGCCTCAGACATTTTCTAACACCAAAAGCTTCTGAGAAGGTGGTCTAGAAATCAGCATTATCATGGACAGCTTTTGTCTTCTGTGCATAAGGAAAAGTCTTTTATCCAATAGCATGCTTATTGTTGCAAAGCATAGGAATTATTTTATCTCTTCACTTAATCCTGTCAAATGGAGTAAATGTTTTCATTATTAATACAAATGTAGCCCCTTTTGTGTGTACATTGTTGAGCTCTTTACGTAATAATGGCCCTGTGGAAATTGAGATCCCACTAATTGTAGGTGTATAATTGCCCTCACCTGGATCCACTGCATTGTGATTTTGCTGTATTCGTAAGGTAATGAATGAATGAGTGTACCTGACTGTCCTCCTTCATTCTCCTCAGCATTTTAGCTACATCTCATGTTTATCTTGTTTATTTACTTGTTCCAGTTGCTTCATTTTCCCCTGATTCCATAGTCCTTCCATGTCTCTAGTGGCCTGTCCCTGAGGTCATCTGCTTTTTGCTAGAGTGA
Source organism: Ploceus nigricollis (assembly GCA_013399945.1). NCBI lineage: Eukaryota > Metazoa > Chordata > Aves > Passeriformes > Ploceidae > Ploceus > Ploceus nigricollis. Next base: position 1,220,387 of record VXBC01001034.1, read on the forward strand.
CTTCAGATGTGTGGTGAGCGTTGAGGACTATAAACATTTAAGAGAAAATGTTAAATGCCACTGAGAGGACTTGATAATATTTTAGCAGGATTTGTTTGGGTCTTTTTTCCAAACAGGAAATAGTCTGTAAATGTGAATAGTGAAGGAGCTAAGTCCATGAGGACTTAGTCCATTACATCTATGTGTCTGTCTTAAATATTGTCTACCTAACAATAGTAGTACATTAGTAGAAGCACTTAACAACAGTAGTACCTCAGTAGAAACATCTGGGGAATGAAACCCTTCCTTTGGGATAGTGGAAGATGTTGAGATGGGCATTGCAGGGGAATGGATTTATAAGGGTCTTGCTGGGAGAGGAGGTAAGGAGTCATCATCATTTTCTCCCTTAAACAAGATGATTTGGGAGCCCCAAAAAGTGGAGGTGAGGGTTGTTCTCATTAGTTGAAAACAGAACTTTTTCTTTGAGTACTGAGCTGTTTCTGCCTCCTGCCTGTGTGTACAAAGCCCCACATAAATGTTCCTCAGCCATCAGAGAGCTTCAGTCGGTTGCTCTGAAGCACTTCTGACATTAATAGGTGTTTAGGGACACCTGTTTGCTCACATTCACCAACAGAGGATGCTGAGGCTGTGCAGAGCTGAACTTGGTATCAAAAGGAAGAATGATTTCTGGAATGAATGGGAAGCCAGAAGGGAAAAATGTTTTGTGTAGGGGGAAATGTTACATTACTACAGGGCTCCTGCCAAACAGCTTCAGCCTGCTGTGGGGTATGTATAGGGCTTTGCCCTTACACATCTGGAAGAATTGGACAGGATAAACCTTCCCATTACAAAGAAGCACTGAACATGTTTTCTGTGTATACCTGTGTCATCCAGGAGGCCTTCCAGCAAGACAAGGAAGACCTGCTGCAAATTTACAAAAGGATGATGGCAGGGGAAAGGGAGATACAAGGGAAATTCCAAAAAGGCTCTCTCAATTTGCTCAGGCATACCTAGACTTGCCCTCCTTTGGGATTTACCTGTAGCATGTTCATCATTAAGAGGTTTTATTATTTTTTTTTAAATTAATTTTATTTTCCTTTGCAGGTCACCTTTTAAGCTGCTATTTCCTGTATAATTAAGCAGAATGAAGGCATTAGGTTCTAGTAAAGTTGGGCCTAATCCAGAATCTTCTCTTATTCAGTCCTTTCTGAGTAAGAAACTCAAGTCTGGGCCCAGCATTTCACATGTTTTGCTGTTACATCTAAATTATTTGTGGTCTGTGGATTTTTATTTTTTTAACTACATGAAAACTCCTTTGCTTTTGTCTAATTTTATCTCTTTATGTGTCACTGTCCAGCATAGCATTAGTTGAAATTATGTAAGTATACTGCAAATTGAAGTGCATAATTGCTACTGATAATGCAAGAATGATTCCTACAGTTTATAATTAACAGTATATAATGTTCTGTGCATGGGTTGGATCTGTCCCTTTTAACTTTTCCTTTCCAATTCTTTCCAATCCCTGGTCTTGCCGCATCACAGCCCTTATGAATGCACTGGTTTCGTTGGAGTCTAGTCCATTGTTCCTTTTGTTTTTCAGACCAGTAAAAATGGGAAGTACTGGATTCTGGTTTCCTCCAAGAAGAGTCAGCGGAACTGGTTAAGACCAAAATCTGAGGACTTTAGTGGGCAAACATCAGGTGTGCATTGAACAGAGGCTGCTTTAATCCTCTTTAAGTATATGCTTCTTTAAAAATAGTATTATATATAAGCTTTTGTGTAATGTGTTTGTTATATTTGATACTGCATATAATCATTCATCCTGCAGTTGTGAAAGCACCAGTAAGAATGTGGATTTTAAGTGATAATATGTTGAGACACAAGCAGGCAATATTACTCATAAAATTCTTTCAGCTGGTCTTTGGAAAATTTAATATTTGAGGATCAGTGTTTTTTTAAAGCTTTATCTCCATTGCTCAGTCTATATATCCACACCCAAAAAAAGGAAAAAAAGTGGTTTTTTGCTATTCAGAGATCAATACTGACATTCTTAATTGCCTCACCTATTGAGAAGTGATACTGAGATAATAGTGCATACGTGTTTTTTAATAAAACTCTGTCATTGTCAAAGATTGGATCCACACTATATTTGTTCTAATGATGCATTTTTAAGGACACTTAAACACAGTTCAAAGTCAGCTTAATTAGTTTTGATCGAAGAGGAGCAAAACCCAAATTTTTCGTCCCTATAAATGTTCTGACTGGTACAGCAGCTAGGTTACCTGAAATTTTGGAGAAGACAACAGTGATCTTATATTGGCCTGAATATAGGATGGTCTCCAGGCTGAGGTGTGATCTTTGCATTGAGAAAAGGAGTGAGAAGTTGTCAGATGTTAATTTGTTAAACTTAATATGCGGTTTCATAAAAAAGAGTGCTATTGGCATCACATCAGATTCACCCTTCTGCATGGCTTCATATCCTGCATCTCCCCAGCTTGATGCACATTCAGTTCCTTCCCACTCACCCCAGTGTTACCAGCTCACCCCTATCCTCAGGTCCTTAGATATTCCCAATGCCTGTGCAGCACTCCCTGAGCCTCCCTAGCCCTACACCCCCATCCCTGTTCTGTCCACTCTCCCTCCCTGTGGTGGCTCATCCTCTTTCCCTGTATCTTTCCTGCTGTCCCCATGTCTCTTGTCACTGTCTGGGCAGAGACTCTCCTTGCTGCTGAGCTGAAGTAGAGCCGCTCTTGTGCAGCAGACTGTGGAGGCTGTTCCTTTGCCTTTTCTGCTAATCCTGCTTTCCCTGCCTCAAGCTAGGTATGGATTTGGCAGGGGGGGCAGAGGGACTGGATCCCTTGTACCCCATTGGGGCTGTAAGTGTGCCCTGGCCATACAGTGAGGGCTGTGACTGCTGTGCTCTCAGCTCTGTGTGATGGGTCTCATGCAGGTGCCTGTGTGGTATAAAAATACCCTGTGCAAGTGTAGGTCGGGTTGGATTTTTCTTCTCCCCCCAAACTTCATTTGTCAGGAGAGATTAGACTAAAACAAAATTTTGTTCTACATTCAGGCCAATATGCACTGAAGACCAGTGTGTTCATTAACAGAAGAACAAAATTAATTTTATTACTGGATTCTGGTTAAAGCCTATATTAAAAAAAAACCTTTCAATCCACAGATATATCACAACTTTGATGTGAATCAGACTCTCCTTTTGATTACATTGGTGGCTTCATTGAAGTCTTTGGAATTATCTTCTTTTACTTTTATCAAAGAAAATTATTGCTCTTAGGTCTCCAAACAACTGTTCCTTATGAACTAGAATTAATGAACTAGATTGTTGATTATGAGACAGAAAATAAAATTAAGCTGATACTTTGAAGACCTGTGCATTTTCCCACTCATGGAACTGATGTCTCCAGGCTTCATCCCATGAATGGGAATGAGTTTGAAAGAAATCTGAAATCAAGAGAGTCCTTAAAGAAATGCCTTTTCTCTCACTAGGTATCTTTAAAACAAGTTAGTGTTTTCCTTATGAAATTTAAGGGAATAAGGTGGTCTTGCAAAACGTTGTTTAAAGGAGGTAGCATAGTTTAACCTGTCATTCAAGGATTTCAGGGTTGAAAGGAAGCCGATTTCCATCTTGGTGTGCCAGTACTTCTCTCTTCCTCTAAAGACAAGGGAAAATGGGGAGGAGGGAGGAAAAGGCTTAGAGAGGGAGGAAAAGACATACTCTGTATACACATTTCAAATGGAGGTCTGAGGATTTCTTAAAATGCAGATATTAAAGAGGCACTTCCCCTTCTTCCTCTCCCTGCTTCTCCTGTCCTGCCATGCACTGAGGAAAACACAGGCTTTCCTTCCTTCTCACTTTCTTCCGGGACCATGCTGGGGCACTTGCAAGGACCATGTAGTTTTCCCCCCGGCACACCTGGGCGTTGCTCTCCGCTCCTCTCTGGAGCAGTTGGCTCCCTCCATCTCTGCTGAGCCTCAGCAGGGGTGAGAGGACAGCTCAGGCTGGGGCTCCCTCCCAGCTACCCGGCCTCTCTCCCTGCCAGCAGGGAAGAGCCCGGTTTGTTTTCCAGGGAGGTGGCGTTGGGCTGGAGCAGCTGCAGCCTGGTGGTGCCTGCCCGGCTCCAGCTGCCCAGCTCCACCTGTCCCAGCAGCTGCAGCTTCCCCAGCCCTGCTGCCAGGGCTGTGGCGCTGCCCGGCCGCTGCCCGGCCCCGGTGCCGCCCGGCCCGGACGCCTCCTGCGCAGCTGCCCCAGCAGAGACCGGAGGGAACAGCAGCTGCCAGCCATGACACCAGGGCTGGGGGTGGGTGGTGGCACTTTCTAAGGAGAAAGGCTAAATTTTGGGGCTTTCCAGCCCTCAAAAATGCTTGCATTGAGTGCTGTCCTGCTGTCCTCCTTGTCCCTGCTGCTGCAGACCTCACACTCCACCTTTCCCACTATGGGTAGCACAGGATTTTGGTATCTATAGTAGCAGTTGTGCTCCAAGGATGAAGCGAAGCTGTCAGCAACCCCTGACAAAGGAGGGCTGTTGAGTGCCCTGTGGTGGCAGGTGCCCAGTTGCCACTATATGATACCAGATGACGAATTTAAAACTTCTCACCCACAAGTGAGACACAAGGATCACGTCACGCACCTCCTGACTGTGAAGGCCTCCAGTTTAGTTGACATTTCACTATGCCACAGGGGCAGGACTTGGAGCCTCCATCCTGAGCTAGCCTGAGTCTGAATGCTTACAGCCTTTGTGTCTCACAGGGTAGCATGAGGAGGCTGGAGGTCTCCAGCACTGGGCTGCTAAAACCCTGATCTGTCTAATCTAACCCTAATCCATGGGACTTCTGCCATTCATAGATCAAGTCTCTGTTGGCAGAGGGTGAGTTTACAGGAGAATTTCACCTGGTGTTAGGCATCATTGGCAGTGCATGCATTTTGCCAGAGTAGATGCGTAGATGTGCAGTAATCATGGGGAGGGAGATATATCCAAAAGGGAACATGAGCTTTGCCCTCCATAGTGTCTGCATGGGTACTGCTGTGTTTTGTGGAAGTTTTCAAACATTTTGAGGCTTACAGGCTTTGATAGTTGTGTGTGTGTGTGGGTGGGTGTGTGTGGGGATGTCTGTGCAAACACCACAGGCGCAGCTGTAATTCCTTTGAAATCGGAAGCTGCCAAAAGGTGCCTGAGTAGGTAGGCTCTTTGCCTGATGCCCCCCTTAATCTGACAGAAACGCTGCTGTTCTCCATCAGTGCTTGAGGGGAAAGTTGTGAGGTGTGATTTCAGGGCATATGTGGATCTGTTCATCCTGAGCAATGCATTATAAGAGTTGCAGCAAATAGTATAAAGAAACCTGTAGGTATTACATTAGACCAGCTGAACCTAACTTTATTTTTAAGTTTTATTCAGAAGCATCACATAGCAAGTAAACTTCAAAATCTAAGTTTAGTTACAAACTAGTTGTTTCTTATTTTTTTTTTCCAGTCCCCTTTTGCTTTCTTTTACGACCACATGAAACTTGAGAAGCCATCTAAAGCTAAATCATTTAGTGGAGTTGGGCAATTCCCAAGTGTCCAACAAGAAGGCCTGGTTTAGGCTGCGATGGCCACTGTCATTCCTGGTGATTTGTCAGAAGTAAGAGATACCCAGAAAGTCCCTTCAGGGAAACGTAAGCGTGGTGAAACCAAACCAAGAAAAAACTTTCCTTGCCAACTGTGTGACAAGGCCTTTAACAGTGTTGAGAAATTAAAGGTTCACTCATACTCTCACACAGGAGAGAGGCCCTACAAGTGCACACAACAAGACTGCACCAAGGCCTTTGTTTCTAAGTACAAATTACTAAGGTATTAAACTCTATTTATCTTTCAGATTATATTATCTATTTTATGTTGGCCGTGTTAAGCCGTGTAAAAGTATATATTTCTGTACGCCTTCAGCTGATTGCAGAGAGGATGTGTTAATTAAAGTAGCTATTGGATTGTTTCTAGAATTCTAAATTACCTAAGTTTGCAAGCTAATGTCTTTGATTTTGTTTCTTAATTTGTTTTCTGCTTTTGTTTTCTGTTTGTTTGTTTTTGTTTTGTTTTGTTTTGTTTTTAATGAGCGTAGAATTTTCATTTGTATGAGGAATTGTCACAAGAAAAAGAGTATGGACTGAAAGTTCTTTGGCTATGGACTTTTACACGAGTACTTTCATACTTGCCCATATACCCCTGTTACCGTAGCTAAGACCCACCAAAACTAAAGTGTCAATTTAAGAGAAATGGCTCACGTTTTGCTATATTTAAATTTGTCAAACTGTCTTTGTAGTGTCATGCTTTCAGTTAAAAGGTTCTGTTGCAAAGCAGCCCTTAGTGTAGTATTTAGCTGCCATTAAAAAATGAGCACGTGTGTTTTTTGATCAAAATAATTACTTACAGAATATATCTGTGTTTAAAGGCATATGGCTACTCATTCTCCTGAGAAAACCCACAAGTGTAATTATTGTGAGAAAATGTTTCACCGAAAAGATCACCTAAAGAATCACCTACATACACACAATCCCAACAAAGAGGCCTTTAAGTGTGAAGAATGTGGAAAGAACTACAATACCAAGCTTGGGTTCAAACGTCACCTGGCTTTGCATGCTGCAACAAGTGGTGACCTCACCTGTAAGGTATGTTTGCAGACTTTTGAAAGCACAGGAGTGCTGCTGGAGCACCTAAAAACTCATGCAGGCAAGTCGTCGGGTGGAGTGAAGGAGAAAAAGCACCAGTGTGAACACTGTGATCGTCGGTTCTACACCCGAAAGGATGTCCGCAGACACATGGTAGTGCACACTGGAAGAAAGGACTTCCTCTGTCAGTACTGTGCACAGAGATTTGGGCGGAAGGATCACCTCACGCGCCACATGAAGAAAAGTCACAACCAAGAACTTCTGAAGGTCAAAACAGAGCCAATGGACCTTCTAGATCCCTTTACCTGCAATGTTTCTGTGCCTATTAAGGATGAGCTGCTTCCAGTGATGTCTTTACCTTCCAGTGAACTGACATCAAAGCCATTTACAAACACTTTGCAATTAAATCTCTACAACACTCAGATTCAGTCCATGCAGAGTTCTGCATCTGCACACCAAATGGTTGCCACATCGTTACCATTGGGAATGCCTTGTCCAATAGATATGGAGTCTGTCCACCCTTCTCACCAGCTATCGTTGAAATACCCACTCGGTACTACCTCATACTCAGTTTCTATGCCTGAAAAAGAACAGCCATTGAAAGGGGAAATTGAAAGTTACTTAATGGAGTTGCAAAGTGGTATGCCTTCTTCATCCCAGGATTCTCAAGCATCTTCATCAAAACTAGGGCTGGATCCACAAGTAGGGCCACTAGATGATGGGTCTGGGGAAGTTTCCCTTTCCAAGGGCTCCGTTCCTATTAGTGAACCTCTAAATGCCCCATCATTGGACTTCTCTCAGCTGTTCAACTTCATACCTGTAAATGGCCCTCCCTATAATCCTTCTGTTTCAGTGGGAAACCTCGGGATGAGTTACACGCAAGAGGAGGCACATTCTTCTATGACTCAGCTTCCACCACAAACCCAGGATCCACAAGATCCTAGCAATAGTATAGGTCTTGGGTCTCTGCACTCATTGTCAGCAGCTTTCACAAGCAGTCTAAGCACAACCACCACCCTACCACGATTTCATCAAGCTTTCCAATAGGATGTACAAAGCTGGCTTGTAAACTGTCTATTTGTAGAAATGCCTTAGGTGACCATTTTTAACTTAGTGCCTACTATAAGACATTATAAATTCTCTGCTTTTGTACAGTACCAATCTCATGAAGCCAGTAAGAAATTTAAATTAACTTTTTTAAAATGTTTTGAAAGTGTTTATTCTCAGCTGTGTTTACTTTGGTTTGTTGTTTTTTTTAAACAGTCTCATTGTATTGTTTTCATTTTCACTGCCAATTTACGCATTTAAAATGTTCAGTAGAAAGTCATCCCAAGCAAACTCACAACACTCATCCCGTTTTTAAAACTTTTCAACCATACCAGCTATTCTGTTTTATTGATGTCAGTGGTAGAACTGCCACTTTTACCTTTTAATATATTTTACTATTTGCAAATAATCCATTTAAAATATGTATCACAAGGATTCCTGAGATTCAGGGAAAAATATTCTCCAGTCTGTTTCCAAACAAATCCTCTTCCCAAATGGTGACACATCTGACCTGTTCTATAATGACAAATCTAAATTTTTAAAATAAATATAGAATTCAGATTTTTCTGAAAACTTGTGTGTGTATATATAGAAGTCCATATATACACATGTACATATATATAGCATTTTGACTTGTATTGAAGTCATTATAAAAGTTGTTAAGAGTTTTGCCATTTTCTGGCTTAAATTTTGGTGGCCTGTTATGGATAACAGAAGAAAAAAAATTTAGTATAATTCTCTAAAATTAGGGCTGAACAGAATTTCGACAGAGAATCTCTGCTTGCCTAAGTGACAGATGTTTCAAGTTGAATTTGAAACTATTGTGCTTTCGTGACTCTGGTATAGGGAAACAGGCAGAATTAATGGCTGATCTTGAAATATAAAAGTGTTGTAATGTAGTAATGCAGAATATTTTGTCGCAGTTTTTGTTTTAATTCTTAACTTGCTGTTTTTTCTCTTTAGTAGCATAGAAAGAGTACTGCATAGGAACCTTCCAGTAGTGTCTTCACGTTTGTAGGCGTCAGTCTTCTCCCCGCTGCCACCGCCAAAGGGTGGATCAAGTCCAGCCAGAAAGTGTGTACCTATTTTCAGTTCAAAACTAGTGTGCAGTCAGAAAGTGAATGTAAATTTGCAACTACCAGTTTGTTTTGTTTTGTTTTGTTTTTATTGGAGTGATCTTTTCAGTTGTGTTACATGGTGTGTTATGTCCTCCTAAGCAACAAGTTAGCTGTTAATCACACTTTCTACACCTGGGTACTTGGTTAGGGACTTTTTGCCCATTGCCAAGATTTAAAGACAGGACTCTTAGGAGTGAAGTAAAAGCATATTGCTTACACCACTTTTACCTAATGCAATATATATTCTATTCCCCAACCCCTAATAACCAAAAGAGGAAAAAAAAAAAAGCTAAAAAAACAACCAACCCTGTGATGCATAAAAGCAAACTAGATTTGCTGTAATTCAACAATAACATTATTTTCCTTGTCATTTTTGTACAAGGAATTAAAAAATGGAAACCGAGTACATTAGTATCTCTCAAACAATAATGAGAATTTATATAAGGTTTTAAGTGGTTAAACTAAATATACTTCACAGAAACAAAAGTTGCTCCCATTTAAGGAGCTCATGCTCCGGATGTTTAATCAGTAGCTCCTACTGGTTTTTTTAATGCTAGGAGCAATATGCAGGTGTAGTTTTACTATTTTATACATATGTGTATTTAAATTTTATTACTGAAAAATAACATTTTTATAAATGTGTTTGTGTTCCAAAGGCATTAAAATAAGGATGTATTAATAAGGAAAATACCTTTTGAAATTCTGCAAACTACTCCTAGATTTTGCGTTTAGGAGCACGTTATCTAAAAGTGGGCATTTAGCTCTGCTTCACGACTGCTTCCTCTGGTTTCTGTGAAACAGATTGCTCGCTTGCTTACATCTTCAGTTGACTGATTTGTTCAATATTGCTTTTTTTCCATTCACCTTTCTAAAGGAAAGAAAAACACAGATGAACAGAGCACAAGCTGAATGCAACCGAATGTAGCTCTAGTTTACATAAACGACCGTAATGCATCTAAGAAAAACTTAGGTTTATTCTCAATCCTTTTAATCTGAGATGAAGATAAATGGACTTAATTCCTGCAGTGGGTTATGTCCTGTGTGGAGCTGACCATCTGCAACTTTCCCTGCAGCAGAGGAAAGCTGTGAGTGCTTGGCATCCTGCAGCTGGCCCAGCAGTATGGCCGGGCAGCGCTGCCCTCCCTGGGCAGCCTCTGGCACACAAATTTTCAGTCTGGAGCCACTTGTTATCAGCCCCAGCTGCTGAAGGACTTATAAAAACCAAAACCCACAGAGACTTTGCCAACACCCGTTTCTTAGTGCGTAGCCAGAACCCTTACTACTTTGTTCGTGCCTTAGCTTCCTGAAAAGGGATTGACATTTCACTTGGAGTTAGATATACATTTCACTTGAGAAATAGAGACCTCAGACAAGATATTGAACCTCATTCAGTCAGGGTTTCAGTGGGTGGCTGCACCCAGAGTGTTTGCAGCTGAACTAGGATGTAGGGTAACATGGAAGCAGACTGACCCTTTAAGCAATACCAACACCACCAGAGTGCTTTTGAGCATCACTTAGGCAGAGTCAATATTGGCCACTACTAAACCATTAGTTTTTAAACCCCATTTTCTTGATTTCCCGTGGATTTTTGGTGGGAGGGGGGAGGGCTGGCTGATCATGCACCACTCTTTGTGCAACTTCTAAATTTCTAGTAAGGTTGTTTTGTTGTTGGTTTTTTTTTTTTTTTTAAATTTTTATTTTTTTTTGTACTTGTTGCTTGTTC